>CM060883.1:87672500-88107500 GCA_030762935.1 Hymenopus coronatus
TGGATGATAAGAGATGCAAGCGAAATGGTTGATAGTAAAGATCGTGATAAAGCAACCAGTGGAATGAGTTACGGGGGAAACCGGAGGACCTGGAGAAAACCCGCCCAGACGTCGCTTCGTCCACCACGAATCGCACATGCGGGCGCTTGGCACCGAACCGGGCGAGCGGTCTAACCACTCGGCCACGGCACCGCATGTGGAATAAATATGGAAATAATTTAAAGTGAGTAGAGAAAGTCATATAGTAGTTGATTTTTTTCGCCCTATCTATTAATAAAATATATTACTAAATGAAATGATATATTTAAATGTTTTCCTTATAGAATTAGTCATTAGAATTAGAATTCCTGTTTAATGTGATTCCTATTAGCTTTAAATAGTGCATTAACGGCTTATTATTGTATTACTGCTACCTGCAGCATTTAAATAATTGTCCATGTTGTTTTGCTAGTCTGTTTTTCCCAGAAACTCCCTTTTTCTATGCCAAAGTTCAACTGAATGTCCCTTTGGTTGAGCTCAGATGTTTACAGTATCCCAATGTGCAATTATTTGTTTTTGTCCCTTCTTTATTCCTACCAGGTCTTCGTGTCAATACGAATTCAACAGAACAAAGTATCTTCAGGATGAAAGAGAGTTAAAATTCCGTTTCCCGGATTTTCCTTACGAAACACAGAAAAGAAACGTTTTCTATAGAACTCGCCACATTTCAGAATGGAAGAAAGAAAGGTTGGTTACGAGTGATTCAGAGGTAAAGACAGGACTAGCTTAGGGTAAGAAATAATGGCGGTGAGGACTGGAGTCACCCCTTGGCCACAATCACACCCTAGTCTCTGTAGAAGGAAAGAAAGAGCTGTGATGATTGACTTTTATTGGAGGCTGATAAATAGACCCTTCGTGAGACCAACCATTTCGATGTACCAAGGGAGAGTTTCTGGAAGGAGTCCCAGTTTCAAGCATGCTTCATCCCTCTCTTAATACAGCACGTGAGGTTCTCCTCGTCATTCATCAAGGATTTCTTTTTGATCATCTGCCTCAAGGCGGCAAACCGATCTCTGTCCACCTCCAATACATCAGCTGTTTTATTGCAGTTGGCTTTTGTCAGCGAAAAGACCTCAAAGGCAATCAACGACACAAGACAAGCACCTGCAATCAAGACATTCATCTTTGCTATTTCTTGTACTTCTAGAAATGTTCCTCACAGATGGACTTTTCAAGTATTATGTGGATTTCCAGCATTATTTCTATCATTTTTTGTGGAATACCGAATAATCCTTTTAAACGATTGACACCATTTGCGACCGTTTTACTTTCTCTACACGTAATATGTACATAATGAAGGTGTCGTATTGCATTCAACCTATAAATTCGATGCCGAGAAAAAGATCCGTGTGTGTGACGTGTGTATGTGATCACGCTAACTCAAAAAGACGGTAAAATACCAAACTTCGTAGGTAAATTTGGTATTTTCCAAAGATGGGACACAGGGTTTTAAGGAAAATCTCTCCACCCCCAATTACACTTTGCATGGAAAAACTTTCGAAAATGTCGATTTTCTCAAAAATGGCTCTAACGATTTTTATTGAAATACCGTACATTAAAGATATTTACAGGGCATATATAATGTATACCTTGAATTTTCTGGCAGTATCCTCTGAAACCTCTATTCTGGGCCAATTTTGCTGCATTTTCCATAACTAGTAAACCGTAAGAGACAGACAAAAACTTTCTACATAAAGATGTAGATCTCGTTGAAACACACAGTTTGTATCATATATATTTCTTTCTTAGCATTCACTTTTTTATGGCTATTCCTTGTTATTGGTTTCAGTTTTAAAACACTTAAACTTTACACATACGGAAATTTATCAACTCCTGGCAATGCAAAGAAATTGATTTCATCCTATGCAACCAGCTTTTAAGAGATTTGACTATCGTTTTAGCCTGGTGTAATCCAGCATTCCCTTCTAGTTACAAGGAAGATACTAATTAAGACAATATCTTCTATGAGTATCTCGATTATCATAAAGTCGATAGAATAACACACTTTTTACTTTCTCTAGCCCCATATGTACAATGTACATAGGGATAGAGAAGGTATTGTAATGCACCCAAAAATTTGATACCGAGATTTCAGCGGAAATATATGTTTTCGGGTCCCCTGAGTCCGAAAAAAGCATTTTTAAAAAAAGGTCAGTGTATGTGTGTGTCTGTCTGTCTGTGTGTGTGTGTGTCTGTGGACAGCATACCCCAAAACGAAAAGATCGTTAAATACCAAACTTGGTATTTAGGTTTAGTATTTTCCAAGGATGCGACACGAAAATTTTCAAAAAAATCCCCCTACTAAAAACTACCCTTTATATGGAACAAATTTCGAAAAATTTTATTTTCTTAAAAATGACTCTAACGATTTGGATTAAAATCCCGTATATTAAAGCTATCTATGTTCGAAATAAAATGTATATCTCGAATTTTTGGTGAATAGCCTCTGAAGACCTCTTTATTCTGGATGAATTTTGCTTAACTGCTAAACCGTAAGAGATAGAAAATAACCCACCTCACAAAAAATGTACATCACGACAAAACACACAATTTATGTCCTTTACGTTTTTGTTGTGGAGGTAACCGTTTCTGATATATTCCTTGTTATTGGATTCAATTTTGAAGTACTTTAACTTTTCTCAGACATGAAGTGTCCGCTTTTCTTTTGTTCTACTCCTGGTCAAGCAAAGAAGTGATTTGCGATGATAATCGCATAACGATAGCTTTTAAAACATTTGACAATCAATTTAGCAAAGCGCATTCCCTTATTCTCTCCTACTTATTAGGAACTAAGTAGGTAATAAGAACATTCTGGCAATATTTAACTCGATTAGCATTGTGAACAAAGACGAATAATCTTTTGTAGGAGGTTTGTAGAGCAGCTAGAGAAAGTCATTTGAGTGTAACACATCAGATTTTTAACAATAATTTGTTTAGCGAATTAGAGAAAGTCATGAGAAAGAAACACATCAGAGTCTTAGTTTATAAATTGTACTAGAACAACTATAACAGAAGATAATTCAAGTGAAATGCCCACACTCCCCATTTCACAACATTAAGAACATTGGTGTTAGTAATAATAATCAAATATAGGAATTTGACCGGACAATGATACCGTGTATAACAAAAATGATTAACAACGTTGAGTAATCTTGGACTTATTCACAATAATTATATAACATAATTGCTATCAACAACAAAATATATATTGAAGAAAATATGAGAACATGTTTAAAGAATTACACACTCACTAAGAGAGTAGCAAACTCGGAAGCTGGAAATGAATATACTAAAACAGTAAGAAAGGTAAAGTGTGTTGCAGTTCGCACAAGCTTATTTATGAAACAAGCAAGCAATAACTAATTTAAAGCACACGTGTAAAAAGGAATAAGGAAACTATCCAAAATGGCGAGCATAATGACAAAGAGCAAATAGTATATTGTGTTCTAAGAGCTGTAACTTATATTTACCAGGCCGAGAATGTATATTGTGTTCTAAGAAGTGTAACTTATATTTACCAGGCCGAGAACACATATTGTGTTCTAAGAACTGTAACTTATATTTACCAGGCCGAGAACACATATTGTGTTCTAAGAACTGTAACTTATATTTACCAGGCCGAGAATGTATATTGTGTTTGAATTAGAGTGTGAATGTATGAGTGAGATCTATACCCCCGCCGCTGAAACCTTGCACTTCGAGTGGTATCGCGTAAGGTTGGCTATGCTGCCTTTGCGGCGTTGCCAGAGTAACTAGTAAACAACAACAGCTGATTACAAATCTCTCTATCGTTTGTAAAGACAAATATAAACAGTGTACATAGTAAATGAATGCCGATGAATAATAAAACTAATTCGTTATTATTGATGTTAATTGAAAATAACAGCGATACTATAACGCATGTAACATACATATTTACGACAATATTGAACAAAAATGCAAAAGAGTTTGTTACAAAAAGAGAAAGGTATAACAAAGTGATTTTCACCGGTTTAGAATTTTAATGGCTCAATCCCATCCAAGTCTCCGTCGTCATCATTCTCGGAAGTATTATCGTCATTGTCACCAAGACGTCATACCATTCATTAGTGGTTCACGCTCACTGATGATTCCGTCTAATTCCTGTGCTTTTCGTATTATTTTGTGCACATGATTCACTTTGTTCTTCCATGAAGGCGCATCCACCCTCGCCACACCTTCCGCAAAAGTCTGTCCACCTCTGTAATTGTTGAAGTCTTTTGTTCCCTCACGTACAAACAAATACCAACAACAATTACAATAAATATAAATAACAACGAATACTACGTAGCTTGTATAGAACAGCTCAGCGCATGCGTTAGGAGCTCACAAACTGAGCGCGTGGTTGGAAATAGGCAGATATTGCAACGGTTCCTGCTGTCTGACCGACCGACCGGAATGCTGCTTCGTGATTGGTTCCGAAAGTCAAACGACCATCTGTTTTCTGTGGGTGTACCAACTTAACACCTAACTGTCAAGTGCAAGGATTCAGCGGCGGGGCTATAATATTTAAAATTAAAGTAAATAGAAGCCCAACAACAAACAGTACAGGAGCTAACAACATTCCCGAGAGTCAATATGTTCCGCAGAAGAATGCCGGCGATTAGACCATGCAATTAAATTAATTGGGGGGGGGGCCTTGGTAGCAGTATATTAAGCCACGCGAGGTGTACCGGGCGGCACCGTTTGTCTCCTACCTAGCGGTTCGGGTTCTATTCCAAGCGCCCGATGTGGTGGACAAAGCGAGTCCTCCGGTTTCTCCGCCAATTGCTCTATCATCACATTTCCTATTTTCCATTTCGCTTCCATTTCATATCATTCACTTCCTGACGCTCGTGCCTGGCCCACAACTCGTTTCAGGTTCTCCATTCTGTGGTGTCACGCCGTAGGCTCCCCTACAGGCTTCTGACCCCTAGGCATCCTCTTTTAAGACCTAGGGGGTGTCAGTCCTAAATAAGGGGAGGGTAAACAGACTACTGTCGCCTCTCCTTTCAATAGCAAACAGATTTTAACTGCTTCAAACGTCTGGATTCCCATTCTTATTTTCCTATATTATCCAACAACTGAATATCGAGATTCCACCAGAAATACATGGTTTATGGCGTCTGAACCCAAATAATACATTGCGTACTAAGAGCAGCACGTTATACTTATCAGGTCGAGAATACATATTGGGAATACGACCCGCAGGATTCGTGGATAGCCAATTACTTTTTGAAATACTTGAAAAAACTGTTAAATAATAATAATAAATCAAAATTGCTTTTCAATATTTTATTGAACAATAAGATAAATGTATTCTCGAAGTGAACAAATGAAAGGTTACATCTAAATTATATGGACAATGGATTCTCATACAGTTTTTACTTTCTCTACATATACTATGTACATAGTGTATAGAGAAGGTATTGTAATGCACCCAAAAATCGATACCGAGATTTCATCGGAAATACATGTTTTGACACCCCCTGAATCCAAAAAAAATTAGAAACATGTCCGTATGTGTTTGTCTGTCTATCGGTCTGTCTGTGAGTTTGTGTATGTCTGAGGGCAGCATAGCTCAAAAACGAAAATACCCTTAAATAACAAACTTGGTATTTAAGTTTGGTATCTTCCAAGGATACGACACGAAGATTTTCAAGAAAATCCCCCACCCCAAACTACCCTTTACATGGAAAAAATTCGAAAATTTTGATTTTCTTAAAAATGGCTCTAACGATTTTGATTAAAATATCGTATATTAAAGATATTTACCTGAAAAATAAAATGCATATCTTGAATTTTCTGGGAATAGCCTCTGAAGACTATTTTATTCTGGATGAATTTTGCGGAATTTTGCACAACTGCTAAACCGTAAGACATGGACGAAAACTTAAAGCACAGAAAATGTAGATCACGTTAAAACACACAATTTATGTTATATAGATTTTTTTCTTGGAGTCGATCGTTTTTAATATTCCTTGTGTTTGGTTTCAGCTTTGAAAAACATACTATTCTCATACAGGAATTTGTCAATTCCTGTCCATACAAACAAAAGAACTTCAGTCACATAGCAGCCAGCTTTTGACTATCACTTTAACCTATGGTACTCCCTTATTGCAGAGATGTAGCGAAAGTCATGTGAATGGAACACATCAGAATTTTTAATTTTCAACCTGGTTGGTCATAGCGGAAGACGAATGAAATTGGTAAAATTATGCCTAGATGATCTCGGGGTCCATGGAGCTTAAAGTTACTCGACATTCGTCTTCTCAGAATAACCTTATCCGGGTAATTTACCCTAAGCGAGATTCGAACTCACGACCTTTTGAATGAGAGGCAGACACGCTACCACCACACTACCCAGGCGGGCTTACACTCTTTTGTTAATTAATTTTGCAATAAATTCTTTACTTGAAGTAGCACATGTCTTGAGTGTTTCGTCATTTCCCAATTGTACTGTAAGTATTAATGACCTCTCAAACTGTAAGTACTTATAGTGCTTGTTGGTATGGCAATTAATAAATGAATTGTAAATTTAGCTTACGAAATGTGTGTTCAGAATGATTAACTTGCATATGAAGTATTTAACAAAAAATAAAACGTCCTTGTAATACCTTTAATGTGGACTGTAAGAAATCTTATACAGTATGATACAAAACTATGCTTACAAAGTCTGGAAACAGGTTCCTTACATCAAAAAAAGAAAAAATGTTTATGTAAACACATGTCTCAGAACCCTTCGTACTCGATTTATTGAGGTTCCAAATGCTATCAATGAAAACATTTCAAAGTGATATTTTATTCAATTTTTGATGTTGTCAGTTTGTTAGGGGTGTTCCAAACAAACACTACTTATAGAATGTTATCCAAATATCCTCCTCTTGCGTCTAGAAACGTGTGCACTCATGGAAGCATGGAATATCAAACACTCCCAGTCGGTGTTATAATATTTCGCAGGCTCACATGAGACGTAGATTAAGAGTTTCATCATCCAGGTTGTCTGCTGAACAAACCAATGGCTTTAGGTGTCCTAAAGGATTGGGGTCGGGGAAACTGTAAGCCATAGAACTGGTCCCTCTCTACCTATCCATCTGTCATGCTAGATACCAGCCAGTGCATCTCTAACAATGAGAGCAAAATATACTAGAACATCACACATAAACCATATGTTTCTCTTATTTGCAGAGGCACATTTTCTAATAAGTGCGTGAAAGTGCTATGAATGAAGTTCCTGTAAGACGATAATGTTAACAAGTAGCCATGGCAACACAAGACCAACTCTGCACGGTAAAATGGGTCAAAGCCCTCTATGAATGAGTGCATAAATAAATGAAGTTATTATGTTGGACCCGGAAATTGCTAACGCGAAAACGAAGCGTTTTAGAGCATCTATTTATATGAACATATTTTCATGTTTCGATGTCATGAATCCATCCCCAAACGTTGTAAAAGTACTTTCAATCATTCTGTATAATTGTATAGCACTCCAGTATTACCGAATGGCAACAAAACGCATGCATTCTAAACGCTCTGCATTATAGCACGCGGTTAGAAGTCGTTTTATCGTTAGGAAAAACATAGCTGCATTTATGTAAATGTACGACTGAAAGAAGAATTAAAATTAAGTTACAGATTTTATACGAGATTATTAAGCCAGGTGAAGAATCACTCGGAGCTCTTCCAGTTCACACAGTTGCTTCAGCTATTCTCACTCCTGTCAGGAACCCACATCTGCTCCTCATAAAAGCGCGGGAAACAGCTCCACTGTTGGCAGAAGCTGGTCAGGCGTGCTACACAACAAAAATAAAATCTGATGTGTTCCATGCACGTGATTTTCTCTGTATATCTCTGTAACAAATTATTTCTAATAATCTTATTCTATCTACTTCAAGTTAAGTAGAGAGCAAATAAGGGAATACACTAGAGTAAACCGATAGTCAAATGTTTTAAAATGTGGTTGCTATGGGCTTGAAATCCATTTCTTTGCGTGACCAGGTGTTGACAAGTTCCTGTGTGAGAAAATATTAAGTATTTTAAAACTTAAACCAATAACAAGGAATACCTCGAAAATGGTATACTCAAGGAAAAAATGTATATGACATAAATAATTGTGTATCTACATTCTATGTCAAATAAGCTTTTGTCTATCTCTCATGGTTTACTAGTAATGCAAAATCCATCCAGAATGAACTGGTCTTCAGAAACTGTTCCAAGAAAAGTCAACATATACATTTTATTTGTGATGTAAATAGTGTCAATTTGCGCTATTTTGGTTCAAATCGTTATAGCCATTTTTGAGAAAATAAAAATTTACGAAAAATGCTCCATGTAAAAGATTTTTAGGAGTCTCATCCTCGGAAGGTACCAAAATTATTATCAAGTTTGGCATTTAACCGTCTTCTCGTTTTTCAGCTATACTGTCCAGTGGCGGCGGCACACACACACAGGATAAATAAAAGAATGTAAATGGCGTGTTATTTATGGACGCTCTTTAACTATTGTGGTTCTCAGCGTCCTATCATAAATTGGGCGTGAAAGACCGCTTAATTTTGCTCAGAGGCCTCTCTATCAGGATTGAGGTTCTTTTACGTGCCGTAAATCTACGACACGGGACCAACGGGTTTATTTTCCTTCTGAAGGAAGCCATGCTAAGGATTTTTACACCCGAAAAAATCCATCGTCCTCCCCCGGGTTTGAACCCGCAACCTACACACATGTTTTTTCGGACTCAAAACATATATTTCTGGTGAAATTTCGGTATCTATTATTTGGGTGGAATGCAATAATTGCTTTATACAGTATGCATATAGTACGTGCAGAGAAAGTAAAAATATTGCATGAAGACAGTGGAATCGCAATGTTTATTCCCCTCGTTCAGAATTGCATTACAAGTTCTTCCAATGGCAAGTAAAACTAAAGAATACTAAAGTCATTAGGTATTTGGGTGGAATGTAATCAATATATTCTCTATACACTATGTACATCGTAAAGGAAAATAAAAATAAAAAGCGAGTTAAATTCCCCACTAAGTATTGAGTCGAGTATAACATTTTAATGAATATCCCTTATAGTTGTATATTTTTCAAAAGAACTAATGGTTTGTGATGAATATAAAAATGAACGGTTGGAAATTATAGTTTCCCATAGATCAAAGGTAAAATTAACTATTGAGGTAAATTATATTGATCCTCATTTAAATGGAAAAATGTTTCAATTTCATTTTCTCAGACATGAATAAGCTAGTAAACTGTTTGACGAGTAAATAATTAGCTTAAGTTTGCCGATAATAGCTGGCAAAGTTCTCTAAATTGTTAATGAATTTTGTGTAGTATTACGTAAGATATTAATCCTAATGAATACATGAACGGTATAGGCACAGAGTTTATGTTAGTGGCATTCATCTTTTCCAAAACTCTTTGTTGTTAGTTTGAATCTTACATTTCTTCACGTGTTTACCCAAGGAATGGGAATTTCAAAGCCTCACATATTAATCTGTTTTTTAAAAAATTGACAACAGTTTTAGCGAACTTTATCCTCTTGTATTTAAAACTGTATGTGTAATAATAAAACCAATTGTATAATGATTACTAGTATTATTTGGTCAGACTATTTTGAGACACTGGAAGGGGGAGATAAGAACGTCACGTGGCAGCCCCGTCGGCTATCATAAATAGTCTACACACGTATTTGTACCTGACCTGGACACGAGAAACTGTTTCCTAGTTTTCTCTTTGGGCTACTTTAAAATACTCCGACCAAAGAGCAGATGAAACAATAAGTTTTTGTAAAAATAGTTTGTGGAGTAGTGAGTGGAAAGAGTGATGCCGATGTAGCACATACACTTGATTGTGTTTTGTTAACAGTTATTAGAGGTTTCCTTTTACATATGCACGTTTTAAGAAAATATGCACAGAAATCGCAGTTACATACTAGCTCTGTATTATTTTATGGAATATTTTTAGACGGGGACAGCATCATGTAAGGCCGCCTATATTACACTAACATTTCTATGCCACATAAATGTGAACAAATACATACGATAAAACATTTTACAGTGTAATATAGCGCCTTCGACCACATCTGTGACATACTTCTATGATACAAGTTATTATAACCACCATCACATTTTTTTCCTTTTTTTTTTTGTTGCATCATTTACATATATTTTTATTTTATTACGGGGCACGTCCAGAAAGTAAGTTCCGTTTGGTAATAAAATTAAATTGTGTACAGATACAGAATAATTATTTATTGCACAAAATTCTACAACTCTTAAACTACTTTTCCACATAACTGCCGAAATTTTGCAGGCATTTGTCATAGCGTGGCACAAGTTTTTGTATACCTTCTTCTTAGAAGTTTGCCGCCTGTGTCTTCAAAAAGTTGGAAACAGTTTCTTTCAGCTCTTCGTCATTTTTGAAGTGTTGGCCGCCGAGGAAAGACTTGAGATGTAAGAACGGATGAAAGTCACTAGGAGCTAGGTCAGGGCTGTACGGAGGATGGTCAAACACGTCCCAGCCAAATCTCTGTAGGAGGTTTTTCGTCACATTTGCAGTGCACTTCACTACGTCCTTCATTGAATTGTCGGACCCATCTTCTCACCATTGAATCACTCATCGCATTTTGTCCGTAAACTTCGCAAATTTGCCGATGAATTTCAATTGGTTTCACTTTCCTAGCATTCAGAAAACGAATCACAGATCTGATTTCACAATCGGCGGGATTTTCAATCAACACCGACATTGTAAACAAGCACAACAAAGCGTATGTGGCTAACGGCGATCTCAAAATGGCGCACGTTTCTTCTCCTTGATACAGAGCGTCTACCGCGCATGTGCGGAACTGCGATCGCAGCGCTGCAGCGGAGATAAATTTAAACGGAACTTACTTTCTGGACGTACCTCGTATTATTATTATTTTTATTATTACTTAATTTATATAGCCCCCTTTAACAGCTAAGGTAATTCTATCGAATCCGGGAATCGAACCCGGGACTTCCAGGTGAGAAGTCAGCTTGCTGACCACTCGACCACGGAAGCAGTCCATCACATCTTTGGTAACATATCTGTGAATAGAAAACAAAATGGCAGACATTATATATGTTCAGTAGTTACAGCCAAACTGTTCACTTCATATTATGAATCACCTGAAATGTTGTACAATTCAAAACACAATTATTATAAAAACTCATACAAAAGAATGTAAATATATAAAAGCATAGAAGAAATCATTAGTGAAACACAAGAGGAATATACGGCCAAGATATGAGGAAATAATTAAACGGATTGGGAAGCCAATATTTAGAACAAACAAATGAAACTTATTATGACAACCATTAATTAAAATGTTTGCTGCTGTCTTTATTATTAATGCTCATGAATGTAGTATTCATTAACGCTCTTTAAGAAATAGTCCTATTGAGGTTAAGTTTTAGGTTAGGTTATTGGAAATGTTGCAGACGAATGTAATAGAAACTTAAAGTAAATTTATTTATTAATAATCACTCTAATGACACACTTATATGCTAAACAGAAATCATTACTGCTGCTCATGCTATTAACTTTAGTTATCCTTCTTTTAAAACTGTGATAAAAGGTTTGACGTAATGTAATATACTCGACAGCTTAAACGTGCTCTTAACATGTGATCAAAGGATTTATCACATTCTGTGACAGATTAGCATGTAATAGTGTAATATGACACAGAAATATGATAGTGTAATATAGGCCTTAAAAAGAGGGTTTGCAATGCAGTGGAAAGCTATCAATGTAAATAATCTGTTTGAAACTGAAAGAACGCATTGTATCTGCAAAAATGTTTATTTCCACTACATTTTTATACTTTATTGTACACGAAAACCAAACTTATAGCCGGAAAAGTTTCTCTTGATCTTCTTTACAGCCTTGTCTTTTTAGGGGTGTTTTTTTATCTTGATTTATTTTCGCTTCCTCCCATTCTCATTCGTTTCTTTATCCCCATTACTCTCCTCTTTACGGGCTCCCTGTGGAACTCACAAATTCTTGGCAGTAGTGTCCGTTTCGTATCCAAAACTACTTCAGTTTTCTTTCCTTTCACAAGCCCCTTCTTCCTTCGCGGTCAAGCAGAACTCGCGGGCGTCATCTGTTTCCGACACGCATGCCCTCCTGCAAAAGTTTTCCAGTTGGAAGGCAACGCCTCTGCCGGCGCCACTATGTAGTAAAGTTTGTGACGCTGATGGGATGGGTGCGTCTTTTGGCCGCTATATACCGCTCAGGAAATTTTTATCGTTGTGAAGGCTTTAGTACTACAGCAAGGCATTTTACTACTGTCTGACATGACGGCGCCCGAAATTCCTGGAAACACACAACTTGAGTTCATTCTTGTGTAATGAAAACAATGTGAATCGTGGCCACGGTAAAACACGTTCAAAATGAAAACCAGCACGCCAGCGAGTCAGATTCATTCTAACATTTTAATATAGCAACGAAACTTTAATATGCACACCAAATTATAATACGATCACTGAAATATTAATATAATATAATAATTATTATATAATATTAAATATTACTATATTATATTATTAGTGTTATTATTATTATTATTATTATTATTATTATTATTATTATTATTATTATTATTATTATTTCAAACCTTGCGGAGGAGGATGGATTTTTTCGGGCGTAAAAATCCTTAGCATGGCTTCCTGCGGAAGGGAAGTAAAGGCGTTGGTCCCAATCTCAAGCCTGATAGAGAGGCCTCTGAGCAAAGTAAGCAGTCTTTCACACCCAGAATAGAATGGGACACTGGGAGCCATAGCAATTAAAGAACGTCCATAAATAAAATCTCCATTTCATGTATTGTTATTATTATTATTATTATTTGTATCATCGTCATCATCATTATCATCATCATTATTTTGCTACGGTGCAATTATTTTGATACATTCACATTTTAAAATTTCAAATTTTAATAGGGTCTATATGATTAAAGATTTATCTTATTAGTTTGGTAGGAAATAAATGTCAAATGTGAAAATTTAATTTTCTTTCTTAAACTCTTAGAGACTATGCATATTACTTTCTCTGCGCGTACTATGTACATAGTGTTTAGAGAAAGTATTGCATTGTGCCCAAAAATACGATACCGAGATTTCACCGGAAATACATGTTTTGGGTACCCCTGAATCCAAAAAAAAAAAAAAAAAAAAAAAGCATTTTTACAAAAAGGTCCATGTGTGTGACACCATAACTCAAAAACGAAAAGGCCATAGAATACCAAACCTGGTATTTAAGTTTGTTTTGTTCCAAGGATGCGACACGAAGATTTTCAAAAAAAATCCCTCCATCCCCAACTACCTTTTACACGGAACTTTTTTAAAAAATGTTGATTATCTTAAAAATTTCTCTAACGATTTTGATTAAAATATCGTATATAAAGATATTTACCTCACAAATAATATGTATATCTTGAATTTTCTGGGAATAGCATCTGAAGACTGCTTTATTCTGGATGGATTTTACGAAATTTTGCATACTTGTTAAACCGTAAGAGTTGGACAAAATCTTGCCACACAAAAGTGTAGAGAACATCATTTATGCTACATAATTATTTTTCGTGGAGTTGATCGTTTTTGAGATATGGCTTGTTTTTGGTTTCAGCTTTAAAAACTTGTACTTTTTTCATACAGGTATTTGTCAACTCGTGTCCATACAAACAAAGGAACTTCAGTCACATAGCAACCAGCTTTTGAGTATCACTTTAACCTATGGTACGCCCTTATTTCGTTTCTATTTACAAGGAAGCAAGTAATAAGGCTATTTCTGCTAATTTCTTCTAGATTAGCATAAAGTAAATTGAACTATAAGCTTTTTAACAATAATTTGTTGCAGAGATCTAGAGAAAGTCATGTGAATGGAGCACATCAGATGTTTTTTCTTTAATAACGTCACAATTAGCAAGTTCAAGTTTCATATTATCATATTTTTATCATCCTATTTATAAGTATATATATATATATATATATATGCACATTAATTGATTTATACCGAAAAAATCTGATGTGTTCCATTCATATGACTTTCTCTACATGTCTGAACAAATTATTATTAAAAAGCTTATGCTCCTATTTACTTCATGTCAATAGAGAAAAAATTAGCAGAAATACTTTTATTACTTGCTTTCATGTAAGTAGAACGCAAAATAAGGAGTACCATAATCAAAAGCTGGTTGCTATGTGATTGAAGTTCCTTTGTTTGTGTTTCTTGTATGAGAAAAGTATAAGGATTTTAAAGCTGAAACCAATAACAAGAAATATCTAAAAATCTATCAACTCCACGAAAAAAGTGTATATAACATATATGGTGTGTTTTAACGTGCTCTACATTTTATATTCAGTAAGTTTTATTTACCAATTAGGCAAAATTCGTAAAATTCATCAAGAATAAAGATGTCTTCAAAGGCTATTCCCAGAAAATTGGAGATATACAGTTTATTTGTCATCTAAATATCTTTAATATACGATATTTTAATCTAAACCGTTAGAGCCATTTTTTGAGAGAAAAATTTCCATGTAAAGAGTAGTTTGGAGTGGTGGAATTTTCTTCAAAATTTTCGTGTCGCATCCTTAGATGATACAAACCATCAATACCAAAGTTGATATTTAACGGAATTTTCACACACGCACACACACACGGACATTTTTCTAAAAATGTTTTTTTTTTGGATTCAGGGGGTCTCAAAACACACATATCCGGTGAAATATCGGTATTGAATTTTTGGGTGCATTACAATACCTTCTCTTGACTGCCTCCGTGGTCTAGTGGTCAGTGAGCTTACTTCTCAGCTAGAGGTCCCGGGTTCGATTCCTGGCAGGGGCAGTGAAGTTTTCTTTAGCCAGAATTATCCCCCCCCCACAGATCTGGAAGTATGTACGTGTGTGACAATGTGTGTGTGTGTGTGTGTTTGAGGAAAATAAAATTATTTAAACCTACAGACGAGTTGTTTCAAGTGCAAAGCCCCGATATGACCTTAAATGTTAAAGGGGACTATATAAATGAAAAAAAAAAAAAAAAAAACGTTGTATATACATCATGGAGGTACATAGTACGTGTAGAGAAAGTAGAAAGGATGGAGCGATTTGAAAATAAAACTGTTTTGGATTGCATGCTGTTTCAAATAATTTAATGTATACAGACACTCCGTATTTCTTCTTAATAACTGATAGTTTCTTCTCTTTTAAAAGTATCGTTTCTTAAAAAAATTCTCTAGGACGCTAGCTAGGCTTACCGGCATGCTTTTAAATCGCTATATCGTATGCTTTAAACGTGGAAAAACTACATAGAACCGAAGAAAAGGTTCCTACTGCTTTATAATTGTAAACTCCATGTTTTTGAATTTTGGAAATTTTTATAGATGAGTATGCTTAATTTATTTTAATTATATTGTACAATAGCCATAACCTTGGATTTAACACTAAAGAATGTTGATTAATAGAAATCTCACTTCACTGGTCTATAGTTTGTTTACTGTTTCATCTTTTGATTATTATATTTAAATTTACATGCACACATTCACACACTTACCCATGCTTCCAGACTTGGGGGAGGTTATGAAATATTCTTGGCTAGAGTAAAATTCGCGAACAACACCCCTGACACAGTAGGCAGAGCCCTCACACTGAGCTGTGTCTCTGAACTTCTCTTTTGTATATAATTATTATTATTATTATTATTATTATTATTATTATTATTATTATCATCATCATCATCATCATGTTACTTGATTGATCAGTAGTACAATGCATTACAGAGCAGTGTGAAGAGCAGGAACATTACAGGAAAATAACACCCTGGAGTAGCTTACAGGCGGCTACATATCTGAAGTATGTTATAGAACAATTATTTTTAACGTCCTTTAATCTGATTGGTCATATCGGACGATGAATTAAATTTGTGAAATGATGCTCAAATGATCTCGGGGTCCATGGAACTTAAAGTTACTCGACATTTGTCTTCCCCGAAAAAAACCTTATCCGGATAAGTCACCCTAAGCGAGATTCGAACTTACGACCTGTTGAATATGAGGCAGACAAGCTTCTACCACACTACGCAGGTGGCCAGAACCAACGTGAGTAAAGTAATACTTGAGGGAAAAGATGCACGTCATACACTAGAATCAGAGGCAACACAAGAATTAGGTGCTGCGGCAGTCTCCTCCTCAAGTGCGCATACGAACGCCGATATTGTAGTGCAGCCCTCCAGGAACATCCCTCATGATGGAAAGGAAGCGGCGGGCGATCCTCCAAAAGAAGTTGTAGAGAGCCAAGGGCTGCTGATTACGAATAAACCAAGGAGCGCTGGTAGCGATGCCCCAAAACAGTTTTGACTAATTTGAAGACGCCGCAGATGGCTTGTATGTGAGTCTCCCAACACTTGGCAGACTTAGGTATTAGGCGGACGAACGGGAGACCTGTAGAGTAAGAAGAAAGACGAATCCAAGAGTGGTATGCCGATGAAACAAAGATGAGAGTTTGGAAAGCCGCCTGGAGGCCAGAGGTATGAGGTGGTCGATGTGAGTGCGTCCAGTCAGTCGAGTGTCCCAAAGCACACTAAAATCTTAACAGTCGAGTGTCCCAAAGCACCCTAAAATCGTAACAGTCGAGTGTCCCAAAGCACCCTAAAATCGTAACAGTCGAGGGTCCCAAAGCACCCTAAAATCTTAACAGTCGAGTGTCCCAAAGCATCCTAAAATCTTAACAGTCGAATATCCCAAAGCACCCTAAAATCTTAACAGTCGAGTGTCCCAAAGCACCCTAAAATCTTAACAGGGACAGTAGCAGGTAGCCAAGGTGCGGTGTCATTAAAGACACAATGGAGGAAGAAGAGGATATCGGCGTAAAGTGTGGAACCAGTGAGCGAGGAGGCGACCCAAAGAGTGTTGTACCACTTGCTGTGCGTGTTAGGGATTAGAATGAGGATGGTGCCATCAGTATAGAGAGCCACAGAAATAGGAGCAAAGTCTGGAATATCAGAAGTGTTGGGGCGAAGACAGAGCCGTGTGGGACACCTGCGGTAATACTACCTGGAGAGGAAAGGAAATCGCCTATGCGCACGGAAAAACTGCGGTCGGATAGAAAACTATACAACAATAAGCAATGAGGAAGACCACTGCAAAAGAGTTTGAGGAACAGCAAACTTTGTCCATTGTCTGCGCCAAATCGAGGAAGACAGCTATGGTAAACTGGCAGGTTTCAAAGATAAGGACAACTGGTTGGGTTAATCGCAAAGCCTGATGTGCAGTGGAATTCTTGTGACGAAACCCAAACTAGTATATGGGAAGAATATGGTTAAGAGTTAGGTAAGAGAAGTTCTCCAAGCACTTAGGAGAAGACGCAAATAGGACGATAGCTTTCAAGGAGGTATTTTTTTTTTCTTAATTTTATTGGGCTTATGAAACAGCACAACATGATAAGCTAATATATTTGGCATGAAAGAGATTTTTACCTTTATCATTACATTTTTTATTTTTATATTTGGGATTAAAAATTTTCTTTTAAGGGTTTAGTTAAGTTGATCTTCTAATTCTAGCTATGCGTTATTGGGAGGTTTACGTGCAGTAGCACAAACTATTTCTTATGAAGTAAGACTAGCTTTAATTTTATTGTCATTTATTTTTTTAATTAGAAGATATTCTTTATTAGATTTTTTTTATTATCAAATGCGTATATGATTTCTTTTTCTGTGTTTACCTTTATGTAATGTATGGTTTGTTTCTTGTCTTGCTGAAACTAATCGTAGACCATTTGATTTTGCTGAAGGGGGCAAATTCCAGGTGCAAGGAAAATAGCCTAATCGTAGACAGACATTTATGATGGACAACAAATATTTAAGAGCCTGCCTGGTGAGCTTCTTTTCCAATTTTTTCTGATGTTTCAGCTTGAAAACTGAGACTGAGGAGGATTTACAAAAACTCCTGGAAGGTGAGCCACAAAAATAAGCTAGGTCTGTAATTGGAACACGCACAAAGGGAACGTAAAACTGCCAATAATAAGAACACTTCGCTCTCACTTAATATCCAGAGAAACTTTTACACCTTAAAGGCGGAGGGAAGGGGGAATTTGTCTTCCCTACACTTAGTTCCTTTCTACTCTCTCCTTATTACGTTTCCTAGCCTTGCCTCCAATTCTGCATTCCTCCACTAAAGTTTCTGTATCTGGGTAATGGTCTTGAATATATTCGGCAGATTCTTTTCCTCTCGCCTCAGAGAGATTCTGAAAACATTTTCGTTTGGTGTTTTGAATTTCTGTACGTAACAGTGGAGAATCAGAAAAGTAAGAAAAATAAACACCTTGTTTACTTCACTGGTTTCCTGTTTTTCTTTTTTTTTTTTTTTAATTTTTTTTTTTTTTACAAAAAATCATGGTGTTTTAGAAAGGGAAAGAGTGCACCTCCTTTAAATTTTCCATTGAATGTGAGACCGTTAATTAGCCTCGTCGTAATAATGACAATCATTCTATTAATTATCTAGATGTATAAAAGTAAAGAAAGTTAACATTTATTAATTTATATACATAGGAACCAAGAAGTCAGTTGTTGACTTGAAAGCTACACAGAATCCTGACGCCAGGCTGCAGAGAAGGGTGAGCAGTTGCTTCTTTTGTAAGTAACGTATGAACTTCTTATAAAGGGACAGTCCAGTTTAAAACCCACGAGGGGACTTCTGCTTTGTATTAGTATTATCACGTGGTTATTATGACGTATTCTGGGAGATTCGCAATGGTTTTTGGGTCACGATGGTGTCATTTTGGCGGACTTTCTAACCAATCAGGAAGAAGCCACCATCACACCGATTTTAGTATAAAAGAAGTAGGGTTCGACACATCGTGGTCGTTTTGTCAAGAATCTGCCCGCGAGAGGCAACATCGTTTTGTCAAGAATCTGCCCGCGAGAGGCAACGTGTTTGTCAAGAATCTGTCCACGAGATGCGCTAGGTCGTTGTTCCGTAAAAAAAAACTCTGTTCGCGAAATAATAACGCGCAACTGTAAAACTCTGTCCGCGAAGTAAGATTGTTATGAGAAGAAACTGTTAGTGAATTAAAGTAACGTCGCTCACCTATTTAATAGTCGGCTCGTGATTACTTGAGAGTGAATTGTGTCATGTACTTCACGTAGAAACAGTGTAATTGAGAGTGAGTGTGAGTGAGTGGTAAGAGTACCAGTCTGCAGAATAACAGTGTACAGCAAGGTGCTTGTTTTGGAATCTCCTTATAGAATAAATAACAGTAAAAGTTCACAGGTGTTTTCTTCACAATTAAAAGATCACTCCTACAACTCCTCCCACTTGCCAAATCCACGCCAGAGAGAGTCAATGATCGTGCAAGACTGAGCAACGCTGTGGCAACCCATCCAAGAAGAACTTCAGTACCAGGTATGTGAGTGTAGTGGAGTTGAATTGAAGTGACACATAGGTACGCCGCATATAAGCACCCACGTTGAGGCGTAAAAACTCAACAACGTAAAATTCCTAAAACACATGAATGTCCGACGTGCGGTGTAAACTACAAACCACCACCATATAAAGTCTCGTTCCATATAACCTCACAACACGGGGTAATAACGCATAAAAATGCCGTTACAAATGGTACTTAAGATTAATATCATGAAACATATTACTTTCTCTGTATGTACTATTTACATTGTGTATAGAGAAGGTATTGTATTGCACCCAAAAATTCGATACCAAGATTTCACCGGAAATATATGTTTTGAGACCCCCGAATCCAAAAGAAAGCATTTTTAGAAAAATGTCCGTCTGTGTCTGTCTGTCTGTGTCTGTGTGTGTGTGTGTGTGTGTGTGTGTGTGTGTGTGTGTGTGTGTGTGTGTGTATCTGTGGGCAGCAGAGTTCAAAAATGAAAAGACCGTTAAAAACCAAACTTGGAATTTAAGTTTGGTACCTTCAAGGATGCGACACGAAGATTTTCAAGAAAATCCCCCCACTCCAAACTACCCTTTACATGGAAAAAATTTCGAACATTTTGATATTCTTAAAGATGGCTCTAAAGATGTTGATTAAATTCTGGTAAATTTAAGATATTTACTTGACAAATTAAATATATATCTTGAATTTTCTGGAAATAGCTTATGAAGACTGCTTTAATCTGGATGAATTTTACGGATTTTTGCATAACTGCTAAACCGTAAGAACTGGACAAAAATTTACCCCACAGAAAATGTAGAGCACATTAAAACACATAATTTAGGTTATATACATTTTTTTCGTGGAGTTGATCGTTTTTAAGATATCCCTTGTTTTTGTTTTCAGCTATGAAAAACTTTACTTTTCTCATACAGGAATGTGTCAACTCCTATCCATACAAACAAAGGAACATTAGTCACACGGCAACCAGCTTTTGACTATCACTTTAACTGGTACTCCCTTTATTTCGCTTCTGGTTATTAGGAAACAAGTAATATGGCTATTTCTGCTAATTTTTTCTCAATTAGCATGAAGTAAATAGAAGAAAGAACCTTTTAACAATAATTTGTTACAGATTTTTTGTATTAAATTCATGACCAATTTAATAAAAAAAATCTTCAGGTCAGAAATCGGTTTAAAGAAGGCTTTAAAGCATTGTTTTACATGAAGTTATTTTAATAATTCAAGATAATTCACAAGTTGGGCGAAACGTCGGCAAAAATATGAGCTACAAGACAACGCGGCCCACACAGGAAGTAGCCACCAGAATATCAGACAGCGGCCTACGAATTTAAAACGAGGTTTTACTTTCTCTTCTGCTTCTTTTATAAGTTTTTTCGTAGTCGGCTAACCCTACCTTCCCCTCCCCCTTATTTAGTATTGACCCTCCCTCAGGACTTACAAGTTGATTCCTAGGGGTCAGAAGCCTGTCGAGGAGCCAACGACACGAAACCTCAGAATGAAGAACCTGAAACGACAGGTCGACCAGTAGCGTGGCATGAGTATGCGGAAGCGGATGATATGAAATGTAAGCGAAATAAAAGCCAGGAACGGTGATGGAGCCGCTGTTGGAATGAGTGACGGGGGAAATCGAAGAACCGGAAAAAACCCACAAATCCCACATGCGGGCGCTTAGGATAGAACCCGGGCCGCCTTGTTAAGAGGCGAGTGGTCCAGCCACCAAGTCACATCGTAGTCTTTTCTTTAATAAAAAGAAAAATTGTGTTTTAACCAAAAAATTTATAGAGATTACCCTGGCGTGTCACATCTCCTGACCGCCCTCCGCCCACCCCCACATCTGATTAACTTCACTTTCTCTACATTTCTGTAGCAAATTATTATTACAAATGCTATTCTTCTATCTGCTTGATGCTAATGGAGATAAATGTTAGTAGAAATGGTCTTATTGCTTGCTCCCTTGTAAGTAGAAGCGACATAAGAGAGTACCATAAGTTAAAGGGTCAGCCAAAAGCTGGTTGCTATGTGCCTCTGTTTGTATCGACAGGAGTTGACAAATTCCCGTGTGAGAAAAGTATAAGTTTTTCAAGGCTGAAACCAAAAACAAAGAATATTTCAATCAACTGCACGAAAAAAAATGTGTGTTTTAATGTGCTTTATTTTTGTGTGGTAAGTTTTTATCTATCTCTTACGGCTTAGCAGTTATGTAAAATTCCTCACGAATAAAGTAGTCTTGAGAGGCTATTCCCAGAAAATTCAAAATATACATATTATTTGTCAGGTAAATATCTTTAATATACGATATTTTAATCAAAATCGGTAGACCATTTTTGAAAAAATAAAAATTTTCGAAAAAAGTTCCATTTTCTTGTATCCTTGGAAGATACCAAAGTTCGGTATTTAACGGTCTTTTCGTTTTTGAGCTATGCTGTCCACAGACACACACACACACACAAACACACGCACACACGGACCTTTTTCCAAAAATGCTTTTTTTTGGATTCAGGGGGACCCAAAACATGTATTTCTGGTGAAATCTCGGTACCGAAGTTTTGGGTGCATTACAATACCCTCTCTATACGCTATGTACATAGTACGTGTAGAGAAAGTAAAAATCTTTGTGCCCTGATAGTTGCATGATAGACTCAACAGCCAAAGTAAAAAAAAAAGTTGGATAATCGGCTGAAGAGTGAGAATTATTGTCTGCAAGCGAGGACGTGAATCTAATATAATCATAACAATAATTATTATTGGTACCAAACCCAAAGGTTTACATTCTAGCTGCAAACAAGAGAACAGCTGATAAGGAATACTTACACATTTAAATGGCTGCGAGTGTGTTTATGATGACTTATAGAGCCAGTAAACAAATCTGATGTGTTCCATTCACATGACTTTCTCTACATCTGTTATTGTTAAAAAGCTTATTCTTATATTTACCTCATGTTAGACGAGAAGAAATAGCAAAATTGGTCTTATTACTTGCTTCCTTGTAAGTAGAAGGGAAATAAGGGAGTACTATATGCAAGCGATAGTCATCTTTTAAAAATTGCTTGTTATGTGATTGAACTATCGCCAGGAGTTGACAAATTCTCGTATGAGAAAAGAAAGAGTATTTTAAAACTGAAATGAACAACAAGGAGTATCTCGAAAACGGCATAACTCCCCGAAAAAAATGTGTATGACATAAATTGTGTGTTTTATCGGAATTTACATTTTTCTGTAGTAGTCTTTTCTCCATCTCTTACGGTTTACCAGTTATGGAAAATTGAGTAGAAATCATCCGAATAAACAGGTCTTCAGAGGGTATTCCCAGAAAATTCAAAATATACATTTTACTTGTTATGTAAATATTTTAAACATAGACATTTTAATGAAAATCGTTAGCACCATTTTTGAGAAAATCAAAAGTGCTGCAACTCAGTACACATATCAACCGCGCGGAGACTTTTGTTCTCCCACTTCTCTTCATCCCCCCCCTCACACTCTCGCTCAATCTCAAACTCCCACCTTCGATCATTACCCCCCCCCCCTCACATTCAATTTCCCAAACTCATATTTTCTCCCTCTGAGTCGCCTTCTGCAATTTGTCTTCTTTTCTCTCTTTTCCTCTCTGTCTCTTTCTCTATGCACAAAGTACACATTTCTCATTCTGTCTTACAGTTTATTCATATTAAATCTTTGTACTTTTTCTACACGTACTATGTACATAGTGAATAGAGAAGGTTTTGTAATGCACCAAAAAATTTGAGGCCGATACTTTACTGGAAATATAAGTTTTGAGATCCCCTGAATCAAATAAAACATTTTAAGAAAAATGTCTGTGTGTCTGTCTGTCATTGTGTGTGTGTGTGTGTGTGTGTGTGTGTGTGTGTGTGTGTGTGTGTGTGTGTGAAGCATAGCTCAAAAAGAAAATTTGGTATTTAAGTGAGTATCTTCTAAGGATGCGACACGAAGATTTTTAAGAAAATCTCCCCCACAACAAACTACCCTTTAGATGGAAAAATTTTCGGAAATGTTTAATTTCTAAAAACATGGCTGTTATGTTTTTGATTAAAATCCCATAAATTAAAATAAAATGTATTTCTTAAACGTTCTGGGAATAACCTCCGAAGACCTCTTTATTCCGGATGAATTTTGCCGAACTTTAGTTAACTGCTAAACTGTAAGAGATTGCCAAAAATGTTGATCTCGTAAAAACGTACAATTTATGTCCTTTACATTTTTGTTGTGGAGGTAACCGTGCCTGAGATATTCCTTGATACTGGTTTCAATTGTAAAGTACTTATACTTTTCTGAGACAGGAAGTGACCGTTTTTTTTTTTTTCCATTTGTGAAATTGTAGGTTCAGAACATTATGTTAATTAAACATACGCAGATTTACTCTCACATTTATACTTCCAGACTCTGTGGTGGATAGAGAATAATTCTGGTTAAAGAAAAATTCCCTGCCCCAGCCGGGAATGGAACCCGCGACCTCTGAGTGAGAAATCAGCTCGCTGATCACTCGACCATGGAGGCAGTCATTTGAAAAACTTATACTTTTGTCATACAGGAATTTGTGAACTCCTGTCCATACAAACAAAGGGACTTCAGTCACATAGCAACCAGCTTTTGATTATCAGCTTAGCCTATAGTACTCCCTTATTCCCTTCTACTTACAAAGAAACAAGTAATAAGACTATTTCTGCTATTTTTTCTCGATTAATCTGAAGTAAATAGAAGTATAAGTTTTTTAACAATAATTTGTTGCAGAGATGTAGAGAAAGTCATGTGAATGGAACACATCAGATTTTTAATTCATGGGACTTCAGTAAAATATTGATCTGGAATGCGATAGGATTTATATTAGGATTCCTTGCGAATGGAACCCGTAGGACAGATCACTGAAGCTGGTATCCTTAACCACTTAAATGACCTAAAGAGGAAGAGATGAAGCTAGAGACCTCAGATTCGGATTGGAAATGCGATATTCCGTCTACATGCCATAGGTAAGCGATAGAGACGCGGGGTCAAACCCGGGCGTAAAAATCCTTAGCATGGCTTCCTTCGGAAGGGAACTAAAGCCGTGGGTTCAGTGTCGTAAATTTACGGCACGTAAAAGAGGCCTTTGAGCAACATTAAGTGGTCTTTCACGTTCAGTATAGAATAGCTGAGAACCACAGCTGTTAAAGAGCGTCCATAAATAAAACACATTTCATTTTTTTCATTTAAGTGATAGAGAAACTAAGAATGTAGAAAGGGAACATTTGATCCTCCTAGTGTCCCATCTTTCTGAAAGCGTTTTGGTAGACACCATGTCAACATAGAAATAAATAAAAGGTCACAAGAAACGTTGAGCTATACTTGGGGCATGAACTAGAGCAAAACAGCACTAGAGGTAAGTAGAAGCCACTCTCCCTAAAGCGAGTTTTATCCCCACTCCAACTTGTAAGAATGCGCGTTTCTACTGTACGCATGCAACTGACGAACCAATTGCAATAATACGCGCCATTCCCAGAAACAGAAATGGAAATCCCAGAAAAAAATAGCAAAAAAAGGGTTTCATTTTTATGCTTTTAGTGTTTAGGATCTTTCTCTCTCTTTGCCCTCCACCTGGCTATGCGCGAGTGGTTTTCATTAGCGACAGCCGTGAGACTAGGTAATTAAATTCCAAGGTCTTTGCGTTAAATGAACCGTAGTACATCAGCTGAGAGGATTAGATTACATCATCTATAAAGAGTGAGAAGATAGAAGTGGGGCAGGCAGAGTGGTCTTCAATACTGCTAACAGTTATTTTGAGACTAATCACTGCGAAAGAGAAAGATATAACCATTAGTAAGAGTATGTTAAATGTCATCAATACTGGTTGCCGATATCACTCAACAGTGGAATGTAACTCAATTATATATTAATAAATGTCATTGGTTTATAAGTATGTTTACGTATACAAATATAAAGCATACCTAAGTTCAATTTATTGTTTCCCAACAATCATAAAAAATCAAACAATGAAATAAGGCAAAACTTAAAAATCTGATTTTTTCCATTCACATGACTCTCTACATCGCTGTAACAAACTATTGTTATAAAACTTGTTCTTCTATATAGCAGAAATTCTCTTAATTCCTTGTAAGTAGAAGGAAAGTAAGAAATACACTAGGCTAAAGTGACAACCAATCTTTTAAAAGCTGGTTGCCATGTGTTTGAAATGCGTTTCTATGCAAGGCCAGGAGTTGACAACTTTCCGTGAGACAAGTTGAAGTATTTTAAATGGAATGTCTCAGAAATGGTCAACTCTACGAAAAAAGCGTATATGACATAAATTGTGTTTTTTATTGTGATCTATATTTTTTGTGTGGTAAATTTTTGTCTATCACTTACGGTTTACCAGTTACGCAAAATTCAGCAAAATTCATTCAGAATAAACGGGTTTTTAGAGGCTATTCTCAGAAAATTCAAGATATACATTTTATTTGCAATATGAATATCTCAGACCTACGGTATTCTAATCATAATTCTTAGAGCCATTTTTGAGAAAATAAAAATTTTTGAAATGATTTCCATTAAAGGGTAGTTTGAGATGTTTCCTAAAATCTTTTTGTTGCTTCCCTGGAAGATTCTGAACTTAAATACCAAGTACGGTATTTTACCGACTTTTCCCTTTTGAGTTATCGTGTTCACAGACACACACACACACTCACACACCTTTTTCTAAAAAAATGTGATACAGGGGACCCTAAAACGTGTATTTTCGGTGAAACCTTGCTATCGAATATATTGGTTGAATGTAATACCTTCTCCATATACTATGTACATAGTACGTATAGAGAAAGTAAAAATAGAAGAATTAAATAGAATAATAACAGACTATAGAGCCAACTGGAAACAGGATACCTCGAGCATCAATAACTATAATAGGGTTTATAGAAACCCAGGACGATGAAAACAGGGATCGATACAACAAGATTTTGGAGCCGGCCTAGGGTAAACATGACCTAAAACCGTGAAGGAGGAGAGGAAGAAGTATTTAATTTTTGAAAGTTTTGGACCTAATTCCTTTTCCAGTGACTTTGCATAATATTTTTGTACTCATGAGCTGTATTTCTTGATATGAAAATGTATAAACTGCTAACGATGGAGTCATATTCGAACGCCAAAGAAGATGGAATTCCTATTGATCATCTGGTTCGGGCAAAGAAGCCCATTTCTCGTTCCACTTCACTGTATTAGCTCACTGAGTTTCTTGGAGGTAGCCGCAGCTGTTACTTTAACGTGGGGTCTAACCCTTTCTTTAACAGCCATTTTACCAGCTCACCCTTGCACGCTTTTACCCTTTACTACCGCCTAGTGCTTACCAGGGATCCTTAGAAATACTTCCATAACTTTATACGTAATGTCGTGGGAATAGCCAGGATGCAGAGATTGCCCACCAGACACCAGAGTCTCATAAACATAGGCTTCCTTACTTACTCACAAAATCTGGATACTCACTACATGTAGTGCTAATTCCATTATGATAAGTAGCTCCAACTTTATCGAATTGCTCGCGAATTTATCCAGAAAAAGTTATAGCTCGAGTTGTATTTAATCAAATTATTTCGTGAATGAAATAACAATGATTAGCCTATATGGACACGAAGAATAATATTCCACATATCCCATTTGTCTTGACATAAATTTGCACCCAAGAGAATTTAATGACGTGTAGTAAAACAACATTAATAATAATACTAATAATAATAATTAAAGCATTAATTTTAACGCCATAACAAGGGGTAGAGACAGCTTGCGTACACACGGACTACAGCAACACAGTATTGTGGCTGGATGAGACCACACTTCCGACAGAGCGAGGTAAACAAACGCACACAACAAAACTTAAGACAACTATAAATGAATACTTAATTAATAACCATTATTAACCAGTGCAGTCAACCTTGCCAGCATTACTACATGGTGTATAGAGAAAGTATTGTATTCCAACCAAACATTCGATACCGAAATTTCATCGAAAATGCCGTTTTAGGCTCCGCTGTATCCAAACTAGCATTTTTGGAAAAAGCTCCAAGTGTGTGTGTCCGTGTATCTGTGGACACGATATCTCAAAAATGAAATGTCCGTAAAGTAACACACATGACTTTCTCTACATTTTATAACATATTATTATTAAAAAAAAGCTTAATCCTCTATCTAATTTATGATAAATCTAGATAAACATTTGCAGATATCGTCCTCAATACTTGCTCCCTTGTAAATAGAAGTAAAATAAAGGAATACACTAGGCTAACTAGGGCCTACTTTAAAAGCTGGTTGTCAAGTGGTTAAAAACCATTTCTATGCAGGGCTAGGAATTTAAAAGTTTCCGTGTGAGAAAAGTTTAAGTATTTTGAATCCAAAACAAATATCAAGAAATATCTCAGAAATGGTTAATTCCACGAAAAAAAACGTATATCACATAAATTGTGTGTTTTAACGTGATCTACATTTTTTGTGTATTAATTGTTTTGCCTATCTCTTACGGTTTACCATTTACGCAAAATTCATTCAGAATAGAGAGGTCTTTAAAGGCCATTACCAGAAAATTGAAGATAAACATTTTATTCCCAATATAAATATATTTAACAGAAGGCAGTTTAATCAAAATCGTTTGAGGCATTTTATTTCCATTTAAAGGGTAGTTTTCAAAATTTTCGCATCGCATCGCTGCAATATACTATACTTTAATACCAAGTTTGGTATTTTACCGACTTTTCGTATTTGAGTTATCGTGTTCATAGACACACGGTCACACGGACGCACACGCACCTTTTTCTATAAATACTTTGTTTTGGATAGGGGACCATAAAACATATATTTCCGGTGAAATCTCGATGTCTAATTTTTGGGTGGAGTGCAATACCTTCTCTATCCACTATGTTCATAGTACGTATAGAGAGAGTAAAGGGAATGAATAATCAAATGTAGCTCTAAAAGCAGGAAAATTATAGCCATTTTTGAAGCTGACTTTACCTTAAAGTGCCTTGCATCCTTTAAACCACTTTTTCACTGCTTGTAAGACCTTCTTTATTTGTTTAAACCAGACACATCTCCTGCTTAGGGGATAACATAATCTTTAAAAGAGTAAAAAACAAACAAATAAAATAATACATTCAGCTGATTATGGAAGTGTGCTAAGCTGCAACAAATAAAATTCTTATATTCAGAAACTCAGATGTTTTATTGATGAGTTTTCAGAAGTTGAAAGGCTGCATAGTAATTGTATTTTATTTTGCAACGAGTATAGGTCAAACACTTGGCTTAACAATGTTTTATTAAAATTTCAAACTTGTTGCTGATTAATTAGTATTAAATAAACATAGAACGCCACAGAAATAATGGTGAGTGAATGAAAATAGCTAGTTGTTAACACTGCAACAAAAAATACTTAAAAACTCATACGACTCCTTTGTTAACGAGCTATATTCACCGATGTATGGGATACATTCATTGAATAGTTATGCTAAGTATGTTGAGTGCAGCAGTGGTAATAATGGAACAGAGCTGTTTATGTTGGTACTGATAAAATCTCTCTCCACCTGCTACAAACAAATCACCTACTTTTGCTGGGCGTAATTCTAGTCTCTGGGTTGGCAGATACTGCACCTTTCCCAAAATATGACCGGACTGTCGAAATGTAGCTTTACAAATTAAATCTTGAACCTTCATTAGTCATTTCTTAACGTCTGCTTATTTCTGAAAGCTCTCGCTGAAGGAAGCTCTCATACGACGATCATCCAGAAAACGATAGACAATTTCCCATAACTGAATAATAACGAAAGTTATCAACATAAAACTATAAATAAAACGGCAGTACCTTACTCTATTTCTTAACGTAATCTCCATTCGGTCAAGATATTTACTGTCACGTGGTACCAATGTTATACTTTGCTACCACCAAAGAACATATTCGTTTTTTTAATGCACAAAATGTTCGGCCAATGGAATTTATAGGCAAATACCGCAAGTGTATGGTGAAAATGCAATGCACAAGTCTTCAGTATGGAAATAGCGCATAATTTACGAGTAATCAAGGATGAACCAGTATACGATATAGACCGGCGTGGAAGTTCATCAATCGTTATGGAGGAGTTGAAACCAAATGTTGATAAAATAGTTCAGAAAAACAGCTGTTTCACTTTGGACACCGTACATGACTTTTTGATGGAAAAGATTTCCCAACCGACGATGACCTCAAAGTGACAGTGACATCTTGGGTCATATCTTTAGCGGTGGAAGAGTATAACATCTGTGTTGAAAAACCGGTACCACGTGACAATAAATACCCTTAATAGCAATGACGATCACGTTGAGAAACAGAGTAAAGTACTGTAACTGTTTAAATAAAGTTTTGTTTTGATAACTTTCGTTATTATTTAATTAGGCCAAATTGTCCGTCTCTTTCTGGATGACGCTTGCTGCTGGTCACCTGCAAATAATCCTTTATTCCTTCTTCTAATGAAATTTTGTTTAGCCTTTCTTTTTGTACCAAACGTAGCGAATACAGGCTGTGTCAACTCATCCCAACATTTCACAACGATTATAAGCTCGTTTCTTTGTTAGCTCTCTGTCGTGTCAGGCTATACACATAGAGAAGCAACATCCGGATTGATTACCTGAAGGTGGAAACCTCACGGAGAGAAAAACGCTATTGATACACCTAGGGGAATTTTCCACTTTCTATGCACCTGAGTACATGCCGGGAGATCCAAAAACGTCCGAACTGGCTGCGCGATGCTTTGCCAGTCCGCGCCCTCGGCGCTCGTTGCCGTCTGTCGCAGTTATAGAAAGGCGGATGAAACCATGTAACATCTTTGAAAATACTTTTAAAGACTTTACTTGCCAATGTTATTAAAGGGGATGCTGAAACTGACTATCGCCGTTGTCCATACATTATGGCACCTTTAGGATACTATCCATCACTCGCTATAGTTCACGTTGAGAAATGCTTACAATTTTCTGGCGGATATTTTCTTTTAATTCTTCCAGGGTGTGTGGCTTTAAGTTACAAAAGAGATAGAAATCTCAGGGGCTAGGTTGGGGGATCCAGGGGACTACCGATCCCTACTCTAATTCTGTCCTTTTAATTGTTCTCATCGAAAGGTTGGTTGCATCAGATGTTGCAGAGCCTAGTTGAAAAATGGCAAAATCACGCTACCCCTCTGTTAATTCTCTAAAGGGGGGGAATTGTATTCACGTATATGTGGGCGTCAACTGTTGAGTCGAAAAAAAAAATTGGGCTTGTGATTCTTTCTCCATCAATGTCGGACCTGAGACGGATTGTCGCCCAGGTGAATAAGCGCATATCCTATATTTTAATTGATTAAGTTATTTACTAAGTAAAATATCATGTATTTATTGTACATTGGATGTTCAGAGAGATTGTCCCTGGAAAGGGTCTTCTAACTTCAACCCGAGAGTTCTCAAGCGACGAGTTCAGTTGTTTACGCTATTTTTCTTTGTACAGTTCAAGAGGGGAAATACGCTATTATGCAGTCACGTCTCCGAAAGAGAAAGTGGAGGTGACGTATAAGCAGGGGAACCACGGGTAAATTTAGGTCAAGAATCACGTGAAAGACGCATTGATCAATTAGAATTAATCACGTCACGGCAGAAGCGCACCTCAAGATACTTTCGGCGCCAAAATGGGCCAATGAGATTAGTTGAGAGCTTTGCGCGTGAGTAGAATTTGCTATAAATGTAGAGTATTCGCCCTAAAATTCCGCAGTTGAAATTTAACTACACGCGGAGCCTGTGATACCCAAATCAAGAATCCGCGTTAAAAATAGCGAAGTTAGTATTGTGACTCATGCAGTTGAAATGTAACTACACGGGGAACCTGTGACGTACACTACAAGAATCCGCGCAAAATAGCAAAGTTATTATTGTGATTCACGCAGTTGAAATGTAATGTCACGCGGAACCTGCGACGCCGGAAAAGGAAGCCACGGTAGAAAGTTAAAGTGTCTACAATTATTCTGCACGTAACAGCTGCACTCGTCGCCCGTACATTTTAGTTATCTTTGTGCGCATTACGGCCTTGTTCGAGGGAAATTACCGGGAAACAATTGCGACAGGAACTTTCTCGGGAAAGCTTGTGACGGGAAATACACCTTTGACTGAACGAAAAGTGCCGACGCTTATTTTGAGTCAATTTCCCGTACCGTTCCTGGAGATCACCGCCGCTCAATACCTGAGCAAGATATAAATAGGTCTCAATTGCTCGTCGCTGAGTCCACAAATAGCCGAGGAGCGTTGAGAATCGACTTCAGCATTGCAACGCCGGAGAGACGACCAGTCGTCGTCGCGCAGCCCAGCACCAAAAGGTACGTCTCCCAGATCCTATACGCCTACAGACCATACACTTTTTTTTTTTTTTTTTTTTTTTTTTTTTGTAATGAAGGGGTATTTCATGGACAATATTAGGTTTCTCAGAGCCACAATAACGATTATGTGTGTACAGACATATCCATAAAGGTGGAACCAAATCTCGTCCATGGAAAATATTAAATGTGGTTAATTTCGCCATTGTATACTTTATTGAGGGTCCACTCACAAAAGGCGTTAACATATACGAATCATAAATAAATACACGTTGTGCAGCAGAAAACAAATGCTGAGCCATAGTATACTTTGAGACTAAGTAGAGGACTCAACCACACGATATCACTGTCAGCTCAATACTGCACATTCAGAGCAAAGACAAACAAGTCAGCATCGTGACCTTGTGTACAGCAGCTGTGTGTTATCATGTTTCCGTGTGCGCAGTGGAAAAACACCGCGTAGAGGTTTGGATATATTTGGATCGCACGGTACAACGAAGCCTTGAGGGAGCGAAATGAATAGCGTCTTACCTCGCTGAGAGTGTTACATTTTATTGCGTCTTACCTCTAGTTTTTCCATCCGTTCGGGTGCTTTAGGTCCAAACATCTGTTTTTTTCCACTGGCTTCCGTTATATATTATGGGTTTTCATCTTGGGGGATGGTGAGGACAATATTGGACAAATGACACTGGAAGATATTACATTACCCTCCATTTTTTCTGTAGATGAGTGCTTATGACTTCGATTTACTCCCCTTACTGATACACGGTCCCAAGGGACTGGTGAAGAAGTGGCAATCTGCTTCTCTGCTGTGCAATAGAAAACGGTGAGGGTGTCTCCCATTGGGCAGAAGGATTCTGGTAATTGATTTGAACGTATACCGAGATTATGTGCATTTAACTAATACCCAATGTGCAAAAATACCCAAATGCAACTCCTGTGTAAGATGAATGTACTCTGCAAGAGCGATGAAATACATTCTACTTTACTTCTGAGGTTACTTATAGTAACAAGTATGTTTCGATGTCCAGGTTGACAATAAATATTTATTTTCAGGTATCCTGAGTTCTCAAAAGTTATTTTTAGAAAAAGATCAGTGTGTGAGTAAGTGTATGTGTGTCTGTGAACAGCATAGCGCATACGCGAAAATGCTATATATACCAAACAAATATTTAAATAGCCCGCCTGGGTAGTGTGGTGGTAGCATGTCTGTTTGTAAAGGTCGTGAGTTCGATTCTCGCATAGGATTAGTTACCCGGATAAGTTTTTTTCGGGGGTTTCCCTTATCCTGAGATGACGAATGTCGACTAACTTTAAGCTCCATGGACCCAGAGATTATTTGAGCATCATTTAACAAATTTCATTCATCGTCGATATGGTCAACCAGGTTAAAGGACTATGAGCTTAAATATATATATATTAAATTCAGTGTGTGTGTGTCTGTCTGCCTGCGTCTGTGAACAGCATAATGCGTAAACGAAAAATGTGATATATACCAAACTTAATATTAAAATTCACTGCATCTATCTGTCTCTCTGTGTCTGTGAATAGCATAATGCGTAAACGAAAAATGTGATATATACCAAACTTAATATTAAAATTCACTGCATCTATCTGTCTCTCTGTGTCTGTGAATAGCATAATGCGTAAACGAAAAATGTGATATATACCAAACTTAATATTAAAATTCACTGCATCTATCTGTCTCTCTGTGTCTGTGAATAGCATAATGCGTAAACGAAAAATGTGATATATACCAAACTTAATATTAAAATTCACTGCATCTATCTGTCTCTCTGTGTCTGTGAATAGCATAATGCGTAAACAAAAAATGTGATATATACCAAACTTAATATTAAAATTCACTGCATCTATCTGTCTCTCTGTGTCTGTGAATAGCATAATGCGTAAACGAAAAATGTGATATATACCAAACTTAATATTAAAATTCACTGCATCTATCTGTCTCTCTGTGTCTGTGAATAGCATAATGCGTAAACGAAAAATGTGATATATACCAAACTTAATATTAAAATTCACTGCATCTATCTGTCTCTCTGTGTCTGTGAATAGCATAATGCGTAAACGAAAAATGTGATATATACCAAACTTAATATTAAAATTCACTGCATCTATCTGTCTCTCTGTGTCTGTGAATAGCATAATGCGTAAACGAAAAATGTGATATATACCAAACTTAATATTAAAATTCACTGCATCTATCTGTCTCTCTGTGTCTGTGAATAGCATAATGCGTAAACGAAAAATGTGATATATACCAAACTTAATATTAAAATTCACTGCATCTATCTGTCTCTCTGTGTCTGTGAACAGCATAATGCTTAAGCAAACTTTGCGATAAATACGAAACTTAGTATTTAAGTTCAGCATCTTCAAAGATGTGGCATAAAGTTCTTCAAGAAAATCCCCTCATTGCAAACTACCCCCCACAGTTCTTCATCAAAAAGTTCTTCACTCCCAGCTACACTTCACACGAATTATTTTTCATTTTCTGAAGAAATGGCTGCAGCGATTTGTTCACTTGACAAAAGATATACGTCGACTATTCTGCGAATAGTCTGTGAAGTGTTGTTCACTAAGAAGGTATATTTTACAATGATGTAGAACTGGAAACCATTAAAATGCAAAAATTTCTCTACTAAAAACGTATATAAATGTCTTTAAAATAATCAATCTATATCAAATAATCTTATTGATGTCCCAACCTTTTTCTGAGTCTCCGTAATTTTTGGTCTGAATTTTTTGTCTCTTTTTACTTTCTCTATACGCACTATGTACATAGTGTATAGAGAAGGTATTGCACTCCACCCAAAATTTTGATACCGAGATTTCACCGGAAATATATGTTTTGGGTACCTTTAACTAAAAATAGCATTTTTGGAAAAAAGATTCGTGTGTGTTTGTGTGTGTGTCTGTGAACACGATAACTCAAAAACGAAAAGTCTGTAAAATAATAAACTTGGTATTTAAATTTAGTATATTCCACGGATGCGACACGAAGATTTTAATAAAAATCCCCCACCCCAACTACGGTTTACATGGAACTTTTTTTCAAAAATGTTGATTTTTTTTAAAAATGGCTCTAATGATTTTGATTAAAATATCGTATATTAAAGCTATTTACCTAACACATAAAATGTATATTTCTAATTTTCAGGGAATAGCCTCTGAAGAGTACTTTATTCTGGATAAATTTTATGGAATTTTGAATAGCTGCTAAACCATAAGAAATGGGCAAAAACTTATTACACGAAAAATGTAGAGCACGTTAAAAGACACAATTTATGTTATATACATTTTCTTCGTGGAGTTAATCGTTTTTGAGACATTCCTTGTTTTTGGTTTCTGCTTTGAAAAACGTATACCTTTCTCATACAGGAACTTGTCAACTCCTATCCATACAAACAAAGGAACTTCAGTCACGTAGCAACCATCTTTTGATTTTCACTTTAACCTATGGTACTCACTTATTTCGCTTCTACTAACAAGGAAGGAAGTAATACGACTATTTATGCATTTTTCTTTCTTTTTTTCTGATTAGCAGAAAGTAAATAGAAGTATAAGCTTTTTAAGAATAATTTGTTGCAGGGATATAGAGAAGGTCATGTGAATGGAACACATCAGATTTTCAGTTACCATTGGTATAGCTTTATTGAATCTTATTCTTACTGCTATAAGAATGTCTAAGCTACAAATCATGCATCTATGATTAATAGAACACAGAAGATTTAATGCTCTTATAAAAACAAGTGAAGTTTTTCTCATGGTCTTAGATAATATCGAACTGTTTAACAGTTTAAGAGCAGACCCATGCTCCATTCGTAAAGTTCTAGCAAGCTGGCTGCCGCCATCTCCACATATCCTAACCGACCAAAGGTTGTTTGTTGTTTCCCTTAAAGAACGACTTTTCTGACACACCCAACAATCCGACAGCAATTCAAAGATGGTATCTCGCAAAAAATTGCAAATATTCCTAGAATTCATCTGCATAATGCTGTGCATGGAGTTGCAGAAAGAATAGTTTAAGATAAACACGAGAATGGAGGACATCTTGTCAATGCTGCATAACATCCCAGTGTTTGCCCAATGTGTCACTTCTTTTATGTCTTTTCTTTTTACTTTCTCACACGTGATAGAGCAGATATCATATTGCACCCAAAAGTTCGATACAGAGATTTCACCGGAAATAACTTGTTTTGAGATATCCTAAATCCAAAAAAAAAAAGTATTTCTAGAAAAAGGGCTGTGTGGGTACGTGTGTCTGTGTGCGTGTGTGTCTGTCGTCTGTGGATAGCATAACTCAAAAACTAAAAGTCCGTTAAATACCAAACTTGGTATTTAATTTCAGTATTTTCTAAGGATGTGACACGAGAATTTTAAAGAAAATCACCCCCCGCCCAACGATTCTTTACATGGAACATTTTTAAAAAATTACATTTTCTCAAAAATGGCTCTAACAATTTTGATTAAAATATCGTATATTAAAGATATTTAAATAAAAAATGAAATGTGTATCTTGAATTTTCTGCGAATAGAATGTGAAGACATCTTTATTCTGAATGAATTTTGCGGAATTTTGCATAATTGGTAAACCGTAAAACATAGACAAAAACTTACTACACAAAAACTGAAGAGCTCGTTAAAACACACAATATATGCTCTTTGCAGTTTTTTTTCCCTGGAGTTGATCGTTTTCAAGATGTTCCTTGTTACTGATAGCAGTTTTAAAATACTTAATACTTTTCTCACATGGGAACATGTCAACACCTGACCACGCAAAGGATCAGTTTCTATAGCATAGCAACCACATTTTAAAACATTTGACTGTCGGTTTAGCCTACTGTATCCCATTATTTCCCTTCTACCTATAAGGAACTAAGTAATAAGACCGTTTCTGCTAATGTTTATCACGATTAGCATGTAGTAGATAGAAGAATAGGCTTATTAACAATAACTTGTTGCAGAGAGGTAGAGAAAGACATGTGAATAGAGCACATCAGATGTTTTCTGAAATATTAGAATGTTTATAATGGTTTAAAGTTTGAAGCGACTTTTAAAATATCGTATATAACGACTATCTTTTAAACACCTGTATCCTTCTTATGTATAAATAAATCTGTTTGTAAACTGTCTTATCCGATTAACATGAGGTATGAAAGAAACCTTTCATAAGAATAATTTGTGGAAGTTTTATAAAAAACTCGGATGTGTTCCATTCACATGATTTTCTCTACATCTCTGTAACAAGTTATTGTCAGAAAGCTTATTCTTATGAGTACTTCATGATAATCCAGGTTAACATTAGCAGAAATTGTCTTTCTTACTTGGTTCCTTGTAATTAGAAGGAAAAAAATAATGTGTTCCAGTCACGTGATGTCCTCTAGCTGTTCGGTAAAGAAACCTTTTATTCAAAACATTAATCTGTTATCTACAACCCGCTAATCAAGATAAACATAAGGAGAATTAGTCTTATTATTAGCTTACTTGTAAGTAGAAGGGAAATAAAAAATACACAGGCTAAAGCGGTAGTCTCGTCCTTAAAAGCCGGTCGCTATGTGAAAAAATTTAAATTCCTATCTCTTTGCTTACCAGGAGTAAACAAATGAGAAACGAGGAGAAAGATGTCTTCCCGTTTGAGAAACGTTTCAGTGGCTGAAACTGAAATAAAAAATCCGGAATATCTCGAACTGGTTAGTTCTACAAAAAAAAAAGTATGTGACAATAATTTATGTTACACAATTTTTACATGGAGTGGACGGTTTTTGAGATATTCCCTATTAATGGTTTCAGTTTTAAAAATATATACCTTCTGTCAAAGTACCGGGAATTGATCAATTAAAAATCCTGTTTAAAGGGGGATTCGAAATTATTGTTGTCGCTAAGTATGTACAACTTTCCTCTATACCCACGCGGAGTTTGATCGTAATCTGTCATCTAGTTTGTTTGTAGTACGCCATTTTGTTAGTTCATCTCAAAGGTGATTTGCGATTTTGTGATGGATACAAATAATGAACAAATAATCTGCCTCAAAATTTGCATTGCAAATGGTATTTCGTGTGCCGAATCGCTGAAAATGTTACAGAGGGCCTACAGTGAATCGACTTTATCAAAAACACGTGGATATGAGTGGTAAAGTGGTCGAGATGTGGTGGAAGATTTGCCTCGCTCTGATCGGCCATCAGCGGTTTCAACTGAACTGAACATCGCTAAAGTGAAGATAATGGTGTCTGAAAATCATCATTTAGGTCTGAGAGAGATTGCCGCTGAACTTTCTGTGTCTCACGAATCGATTCGTACCATTTTAAACGATTGTTTGGCATGACACGCGTTGCAGCTCGGTTAGTTCCGAAAGACTTGACTTTTCTACAAAAACTCAATCGCGTAAGGATTGCTGAACGAGCCAGTTCCGACCCCACATTCCTGAAACGCATTGTAACTGGTGACGAGACGTGGGTTTATGAGTTTGGCACTCAAACCAGTCAACAAGCTTCCGAATGGTGCCTTTAAACTGAACCGAAACCTAAAAGGGCATGTCAAACTCGATCAAAACTGATGGTCACGTTGACAGGTTTTTTTTTTTTTCGATTATCGCAATGTCGTGCACTCATAGTACTTGCCAGAAGGTCAGATGGTAAATAAAGAGCGTCTGAGCGTTATGCGGCGTTTGAGAGAACAAATACGGCGAAAAAGGCCAGATTTGTGGAACGACAACTTATGAATTCTGCACCACGATAAAGCACCAGCTCACAAGGCTATTATTGCGAACGAATTTCTGGCCAAAAACTCAACAAGTTTCATCGAACGGCCACCGTATTCTCCTGATCTGGCTCCTGCTGATTTCTCTCTCTATCCAAAACTCAAGTTACCACTTTGAGGCACCCGTTTTCAGTCGATAGAAGACATAAAGGAAAATTTGCGGTGACAAATGTCACCTAAAAGTGCCTACCAAAAATGTTTTGATGATTGGATTATTCGTTGACATAAATGTGTAATTTCAGAAGGGGCCTACATTGAAGGCGATTAAATAAAATTGGATGAATAATTCTTTTTTGTGTTTTATTGGCAAATTCCCGGAACTTTCTTGACACATTAGTATACTTTTCTCACATGGGAATTTATCAACTCCTAGCCACGCAAACAAAGACTTAAAAATAATACAGGAGAATTACCTAATTATTATTAATACAGCCTAACCCACAAGGTTTGACTTAGCTCACGGATCTTTCAGTTCTGTTGATCTAACACTAGCTAGTCCTAGTGTTAGATGCTTAATTGGTCAGTTAACCCTGGAACAGACCACTTTCCCATTACAATTGACTACTCAATACGAACAATTCATTATGTTCTACAACATCCCCAAGATGGAAAATGAATCAAGCTGACTGGCCTAAATATAATAATCTTACAATAGTCTTATTACTTGCTTCCTTGTAAGTAGAAGGGAGTAGCATAAGTTAAAGTGATAGTCAAAAGCTGGTTGCTATGTGACTGAAGTTCCTTTGTTTGTATGGACAGAAATAAGCAAATTCTTGTGTGAGAAAAGCAAATGTTTTTCAAACCTGAAACCAAAATCAAGGAATATCTAAAAAACGATTAACTTCAAAAATGTATATAATATAAATTCTGTGTTTTAACGTGCTCTACATTTTCTGTGTGGTACGTTTGTGTCCATCTTTTACGATTTAGAAGTTATATATTTAATATAAGTAATATCTTTAATATACGATATTTTAATCAAAATCGTTAGTCATGTTTGAGAAAATAAAAATTTTCGAAAATAGTTCCGTGTAAAGGGTAGTTGGGGTGGGGGTATTTTCTTGAAAATTTTCGTGTCGCATCCTGGGAAAATATTGAACTTAAATACCAAGTTTGGTATTCAACGGTCTTTTCGTTTTTGAGCTATGCTGCCCGCAGACACACACACAGATACACACTGGAAATGTTTTCTAAAAATGCTTTTTTTGTATTCAGGATGTCCCAAAACATGTATTTCCGCTGAAATCTCGGTATCAAATGTTTGGGTGCACCTTCTCGATACACTATGTACATAGTACGCGTAGAGAAAATAAAACTTGTGGATACGAGACTACGTTGGACACTGGAACACATGATGTTTTTCACCCCAATACAGATTGGTTTCCGACAATACCATTCCCCAATGGACTGCCTAATAACACTAGAATCAGAAATCACAACAATGCACTCTAGTTAGTCTCGATATAGAGAAAGCCTACGACACAATATACAGAGAAAAGGTGGTACAAATTCTCTTAGGAAACCAAATCACTGGCAATATGATCGCCTTCATACATAACTTCCTTAATGGCAGACGAATACAAGTAAAAACTAATATGACATTATCCCAGACTTTAAATATAAAAAAATGGAATACTACAATTTTTAACCATTATGTATAGCGTAACAACATGTATTAAATTACCAATTAAAGGTTTTTTGTTTGCATATGACTTGAGTACATTCTGTAAAGGCAAAAATCCTAAAACCAATAAAGACATCCTACAAACTACTTTACTATCTCTTCAAAAATGGACTGAATATACACGGTTCAGATTTTCAATAAAGAAAAATAAATGTATAACCTTCTGCAAAAATAAAACTACCACTGTTCCTCTGCTGTATATAAATAATCACAAGATTGAAACGGTAAATTCAGTTAAAGTGCTAGGAGTGACATTAGACAATAAACTGACATGGATTAACCATCTTAAAAGACTAAAATCCGATTGTATCCGGAAAATTGCTGCATTGAAATCCTTGACAGCTAAAAACTGGGGCGCTGATCTGATAAGTTCTACTTATAACTTACAGAACAATTGTAATATCAAAATTAGATTACGATCGATCTTCTACAATTCAGCATCACCAACAGCTCTTAAAATGCTAGATACTATACAAACAACAGGACTTAGAATAAGCACTTGAAGCCTTTCGAACAAGTCACTCTACCAGTCTACAAATAAAAGCGGCTGAATTACCACTCGAAAATAGGAGGTAATATCTAAGTTAATCTTATGCTATGAAGATTCCTGCAAACCCAACTTCCTACATGTATAAATAAGTTTGTATTCCCAAAACTAAAAGAAATAAACCAAAAGAGACATCGTTACCCCGCCTTGTTTGCAAGAATAGCAAGTTACTTACAAGAATATGCCCTGAAACCTCCCCAAATAACTATAAGACGAGATGTACTAGACGTGGCTCCCTGGAAACTTCGATCACCAGTTGTTAATTTACAAACGCTTAAGTACAGTAAATCTGAAACTAACAACAAAGTCTTTCAAAAAATGTTCAAGGACATCCAAGAAAAATACTGGGAATACGAAAACATTTACACCGATGGTTCAGCAATAGATACGAACAGAGGTTGTGCAATATCAGGACACACCCTACAATACACACTACCTAACTATTACTCCATCTTCTCGTGAGAATTATTTGCTGTAAAGTAAAGTCTTCACTACAAGCTGAAGAAACAGAATCAAATAAACTTATAATATTAACTGATTCACTGAGTGCACTATTAGCCATACAAACGAAAACAAATGCAAATGCTCTAGTGCAAGAAGTAATATTAACATACTTAACAGCATCAAACAAAGGAAAACAAATAATTTTAACATGGGCGCCTTCACACAAACAAATCGAAGGTAAGAGAAAGCTGATTGCGAAGCACGTGAAGGCACTAATCACCCTCAAAATGGTTCAATACCTATAACACATCAAGATTACATTAAATACATAAACAGGAAAATAAAAGTCAAATGGTTCCATCAATGGTCAAACAATCCCACCAGTAAACTTCACGTTATTTTACCCAATCCTGAAAAGAAAATCACTCTTAATAATTTAAAACGTCAAGATGAGACTGTCATCACCAGGGCTAGAATTGGCCACAGCAATCTCACGCGCACCTTCCTGCTCCCTGAAGAACATCCTCCGAAATGTGACAGATGCCAAACAAGTTTAACTACCATCCACACCATCTCAAAATGTACCCTGCACCACAGATGGAGACTGAAGAATCAAATTCCACAAGATCCTACTGCTCTCAATGTAACCAACATGATTCCACGAATCTTACAATTTTTAAAAGATATCTCTTTCTACAAACTTTTATAAAACATTAATTTTCGTAAACTGCTAATATAAACTATAATTGTTGTTGTTAATTGGAAGATACTAATCTATTGATTAACAAGACAATATTACAAATGTTATAGTTATGTTATCTTATAGCACTTAATGTTCATTTTGATTTATCTTGCCACACACGTATTGTTATTAATTGACCGCATTTTGTTATATTGTTTAAACCTACGACGGTTTACTCTAAGTTACAAATTCTACTGTAGTCGTGACTCTGTTATTATTCATAGTTCATACCTTTAAGACCCTATCTTGTTTATTGCTAATAATTCTGATGTAATTATTATTGTAAAGAATTGTAGTTAGGTGACTACTAATCACATAGCAACCAGCTTTTAAAACATTTGACTATCGCTTTAGCCTATGGAACCTGTTATTTCTCTTCTACTTACAACGAAGCCAGTCATAAATAGTAAATCTATTTTCTTGATTAGCATTAGATAAATAGAAGAATAAGCTTTTTAATAATCTTTTTGCACACATTTAGAGGAAGATTGAATGGAACACAACCTTTTTGTTCTACCCGACCTAAATAACCACCAACCTCCTTAATATTCTTTTAATTTCAATAGGATTTTTTCCTTTCACTTGCAATGACTACTAATTTAATTCGTGATTTTGCTTGTATGCACATTTAATAATTATATATATATGAAAAGTAACTCATGCTATAATTGTTTTCGCAATTGAGAATTATTTTATCATAAGCAAGAGAGTGTTTAAAACCATATTTTTACTTTCTCTACTCGTATTATGTGCATAGTGTATAGAGATGGTATTGCATTCCACCCAAAAGTTCGTTACCGAGGTTTCACCAGAAATAGACGTTTTAGACTTTCCTGTATCTCCGGTAATTTTTTTTAGAACAAGGTCCGCGCACGCGTGTGTCTGTGAACACGATACTTCAGAAGGGAAAATTCGATATAAATACCAAACTTTCTATGTAAGTTTAGCATCTCCCAAGAATGCGACAAGAACATTTTAAATAAAAATCCTCCCAACACAAACTACCTTTCTCATGAATTTTGATGTACTCAGAAATAGCTCTAACGATGTCGATAAAAATACCGTATATTAACGAAACTTACATGGCAAATAAAACGTATATCTTTAATTTTCTGGGAGTAGCTCCTGAAGACCCCTTTATTCTAGATGAATTTTGTTGGATTTTGCATAACTAATAAACCGAAAGAGACAAAAATTTACTACACAAAAAGTGTAGAACTCGTTAATACACACAATTTATGTCATACACTTTTTTCGTAGAGTTTACCATTTTTTACATATTCCTTAATATTGTTTCAGTTTTAAAATACTTGAAAACTTTTCATATGTGACAGAATGCATAGAAACGAATTTCATCCACATGGCAACCAGCTTTTAAAAATCTGACTATAGTATTAGCCTAGTGTATCCTCTTTGCTTACAAGAAAACATTTCTGGTAAGGCTTATTTCGATTACTATGAAGTAGTTAGAAGCACAATTTTGTTAACAATAATTACAGAGATGAAGAAAAAGTCATGTGGATGGAAACATCAGATTTTTATTTTCTGTACACGTACATACTATGTATATAGTGTATAGAAAAGGTATTGTATTCCACCCAAAAATTCGATATATTTTAGAAAATTTTGTATTCAAAAAATTAATTTTAGAAAAAGATCCGTGTGTCCGTGAACAAGAAAACTTAAAAACGAAAAGTCGGTAAAATACCAATCTTTCAAGGGAATCTCAACACTTCCAACTACTTTTTACATGTAAAAAAATTTAGAAAATTGTTGTTTCCTAAAAAATGGTTTAACGATTTTGATTAAAATCGTACATATTTAATATATATATATATATATATATATATATATATATATATATGTGGGTGTGTGTGTGTGTGCATGGCAAATAAAAGTTTTTATCTTGAATTTTCTGGGAATAGCCTATGAAGACCTATAAGCTCTGGATGCATTTTGCATAATTAGTAAAGCGTAAGAAATATACAAAACTTACTGCACAAAATATGTACCTATATCTCGCTGAAACACAATTTATGTCATAAACATATTAACCGTTTTCGAGATCTCTCGATTTATTGGTTTCAATTTTAGCCACTTAAAAATGTTCTCAAATGGGAAAACTTTTCTCTTCTCGTTTCTCCTTTGTTTACCCCTGGCAAACAAAGGGATTGAAATTTCAATTTCACATAGCAACCGGCTTTTAAAGGACGATACTATCACTTTAGCCTGTGCATTTTCTTATTTCCCTTCTACTTACAAGGAAGATAGCAATAAGAATAGTGCTGCTTATGTTTGACATTATTAGCATGATGTAGATAACAAATTAATGTTTTGAATAAAAGGTTTTTTACCGAGCAACTAGCAGACATAATATGAATGGGAGCAGATTAGAGTTGTTCTCCTCTACTTACAAGGAACTAAGTGATAAGGAGCAATTTCTGGTTATGTTTATCGATTAGCATGAAGTAGACAGAGAAATAAGCTTTGAACAGTAATTTGTTACAGAGATGTAGAGAAAGTCATGTGAATGGACCATCGGAGTTTTTGCTAATTATGCCAAGTAACTTATTCTTTAATTGTTGTAGCGATACAACATTATTTTATGATAATCAAACAAAAGAGTGTTTAGACAATTGTCCCACCCATTCTTAGTCGCCTTCAGTAGTGTAGTGGTCAGCATGCTAACTTCATGTACCCAAGGTCGCAGGTTTAAACCCGACGATGGCTTGTTTTCGGGCGTAAAAATCCTTAGCATGGCTTCCTTCGGAAAGGAAATAAAGCCGTTGGTCCTGTGTCGTAGATTTACGGCACATAATAGAACCTTAAGCCTAGCAAAATTAAGCCCAAAATTTCACGCCCAGCACCTGTAGAATAGGACGCTGAGAACCACAGCAGTTAAAGAGCGTCCATAAATAACACGACATTTATTTTATTTACCTATTCTTAACAGGTGCGTCAATATAAACATGCTTGACTAAAAACCCAGCACACTAAGATAATCATAAGGTTGTTTGGAATGTTTTCTGCATTTTATGTGGTATAGCTTGTACCATGAAATGTGTCGCTCTTGTCAGTGTGCTGTCAATAGTAAACGGTTCGCAACTGTCCTTGTTTACATCCGTACAAATGGCGTTAAAACATCCAGTCATTTGACAGGTGATGGTATCCATCACAGCAAAGCAAACAGAGAAACACGAGTGACAAAATCCCATTACAAGTTCAAGACAACCTAGGACAAGCATAATTATACTTTTGAAATTATTTATGATACAAGTGGTAAAAATCTGATGCGTTCCATTCACATGACTTTCTCTACATCTCTGTAACAAATTATTGTTAAAAGGCTTATGCTTCTATCTATTTCATGCTAATCGACAAAACATTAGCAGAAATAGTCTTATTACTTGCTTCCTTTTAAGTAGAAGCGAAATAAAGGAGTACCATATGTTAAAGTGATAGTCAAAAGCTGGTTGCTATGTGACTGAAGTTCCTTAGTTTGTATGGACAGGAGTTGACAAATTCCTGTTAAGTTTTTCAAAGCTGAAAACAAAAACAAGGAACATTTCAAAAACGATGAACTCCACAAAAAAAAAAAAAATAAATAAATAAAACAACATAAATTGTGTGTTTTAATGTGCTCTACATTTTTGTCCATTTCTTACGGTTTAGCAGTTATGCAAAATTCTGTAAAATTCACTCAGAATAAAGTAGCCCTTAGAGGCTATTCCCAGAAAATTCAAGATATACATTTTATTTGTCAGGTAAATATTTTAATATACAATATTTTAAACAAAACCTTTAGAGCCATTTTTTAAGAAATGAAAATTTTCGAAAAAAGTTCCATATAAAGGGTAGTTTGGGGTGGATTGTTTTATCAGAATCTTCGTGTCGCACCCCCGGAAGATACTAAACTTAAATACCAAGTTTGGTATTTTACCGACTTTTCATTTTTGAGTTATCGTGTTCAAAGACACACTGACACACACACACACACACACACACATGGACCTTCTTCTGAAAATACATTTTTTTTTGATACAGGGGACCCTAATCTCGGTATCGAATTTTTTGGCGGAGTGTAATACCTTCTCTATACACTATGCACATAGTGCGAGTAGAGAAAGTAAAAATTTGAGCTGCTCAATTCACATTGAAGCAAATTATTGTTAATAAGCTTATTATTCTATCTACTTCCTGCTACTCGAGCTAACCATTAGCAGATTATTGCTTATTTCCTTATAAGTACAAGGGAACTAATTAAATAATACATTACACTAAACCGACAGTCAAATGTTTTAAAGTATGGCTGCTATGGAATTGAATTCCGATTCTTTGCATGTTGACAAGTTCCCGTATGACAAAAGAATTACTATAAAACTGAAATCAATAACTTGGAATATCTTAAAAACAGTCAGCTCCAACAAAAAATGTGTGTTACATTCATATGACTATCTCTACATCTCTAAATAGAGTAATGTTAAAAAGCTTATTCTTCTCTTTACTTAATGCTAATCGAGTAAAAATTAGCACAAAGGGTCCTATTTCTTGCTTCCTTGTACTCGTAAGTAGAAGTAGAAATTTATATTACGGGAATACACTAGGCTAAATCTTTTAAAAACTGTAATTGAAGCACCGTTGTTTGTATTGACAGGAGTTGACAAATTACCATATGAGAAAAGTATAAGTATTTAAAAGTTGAAACCAATAAAAAGGAATATCTCAAAAACGGTCAATTCCACGAAAAAATGTATATAACATAAATGTTGTATGTTAACGAGATCTACATTTTTGTTAGGTAGGATTTTGCCTGTCTCCTACGGTTTATCAGTTTTGAAAAGTTCCGCAAAATGAATCCTGAATAAACATGTCTTCAAAGGCTATTTCTAGAAAAATGAAGATATACTTTTTACTTTCTCTATACGTACTATGTACCTGATGTATAGAGGAAGTAGTGTATTCCACCCAAAATTCGATACCGAGATTTCACCGGAAATACATGTTTTAGGACCCCCTGAATTCAAAAAAAGCATTTTCAGAAAAAGGTCCGTGTATGTGTGTGTCTGTCTGTCTGTCTGTCTGTGTGTGTCTGTGGACAGCATAACTCAAAAAACGAAAAGACCGTTAAATACTAAACTTGGTATTTAGGTTTGATATCTTCCAAGGATGTGACACGAAGATTTTCAAGAAAATCCCCACCCCAACTACCCTTTACATGGAACATTTTTCGAAAAATTTGATTTTCTAAAAACTGACTCTAACGATTTTGATTAAAATCCCGTATATTAAAGATATTTACATACCAAATAAACTGCATATATTGAATTTTCTGGGAATAGCCTCTGAAGATCCCTTTATTCTGGATGAATTTTGCTAAATTTTGCTTAACTGCTAAACGGTAAGAGATAGACAAAAACTTACTCCACATAAAATGTAGATCTGATCCAAACACCAAATTTATGTCCTTTACATTTTTGTTGTGGAGGTAACCGTTTCCGAGATATTCCTTGTTTTTGGTTTCACTTGTGAGTGCTTATACTTTTCTGAGACAGAAAGTGTCCGTTGTTCTTTTGATCTACTCCTAGACATGTAAAGAACCGATTTGCAATGACAATCGAATAACGACAGCTTCTAAAGCATTTGACTATCGGTTTAACATAGTGTATTCCCTTATTTTGTCTCTACTTATAAGGAACTAAGTAATAGGACCATTCTGCTAATGATTATAGAATTATCAACGTGCAGAAAGAAGAATATTCTTATATGAGAAATTTGTAGAAGAGCTGGAGAAAGTCATGTGAGTGAAACACATCAGATTTTTTTTTTGTCATTTGTCTTAAATATAAGAGATTGTAATCAAAATCGTCAGAGCCATTTTTTAGAAAATAAAAAAATTCGAAATTTTTTCCATGTAAAGGGTAGTTGGGGTGGGAGGATTTTCTTGAAAATCTTCGTGTCGCATTCTTGGAAGACACCGAGCTTAAATACCAAGTTTGGTATTTAACGGTCTTTTCGATTTTGAGCAATGCTGTCCACAGAGACAGGCAGACACAGTCAGACACACACACATACGGACAATTTTTAAAAAATACTTTTTTTGGGGGGGGGGGAATCAGAGGGTCTCAAAATATACAGAATGTTAATGAACTGTACCGAAATGTTTTCTCAGAATATGTAGATTACTTAAATAAGTAATTTAAGGTAAGAAACTTATGGCCTGTTTATTAAATTTTCGAAGTAACGGCTATAAGTTTCTGAAGTGCCAGTACGCCACTGGTTAATTTCTCAATCATTCGAGAACATAACACGAAAAACGAAGGGACATATTACAGCGTACCTCTCTAGCGTAGTGGTTATGATACTGGCTTTCAAGTGAAAGATAGTTTCCGAGTTCGGGTCTCGTTCACGTATCGCGGCACTTCGTCTGGAATGAAAAAAAAAAAATAATAATAAAAACATTTACTCTATGACATGAATCGAAATCATGACCTTTGGTTTAGCAGCTTCCCGCGATACGCATTAAGCCACCAGAGCAATTAAAAAAAACGGCCCCACATTCGCTAGAACTCAAGAACGTAGTTAATGAATGCTCAGTGTCGCACTGTCAAGTGATGAGTTCGAGATTTTACAGATTTTAGCAACTTAATATATTAAGAACGCTAGTAACGAGCTGCTAAAAATCGATATTTCTATACTTGGGCAGCAGTTTTAAAGACATTCTTAGCCATTTTTCAACCTACTTTGCTTTAACACCGACTTGTCAGCACCTGATACCCACACGTTTAACGCTATGTAGCTGCGTTATGTTTATCCGGGGACCATGCATCGCCGATCTCAAATTACTTATATCAGTCACGTGCACAATCTCGCAAATTATTTCGGTGTAGTTCATTAACATCCTGTATATTTCCGGCGAAACCTCGGTATCGAGTTTTTCTCTATACACTATGTAGGTAAATAGTACGTGTAGAGAAAGTAAAAATTGCAGCTTGAAGCACGGCTTGAAAAAGTTGGGGCACCTCTGATATTCATTCTGAATGTTGCTACATCTCTTCTCTTTTCACGAAATAAAAGGTTCTGGGAAAACCATTATTTGGCTTTGTTGATAGTTCCGACTATGAATGTAAGTGTATACCAGAATCAGAGCAAACCATGTGCAGTAATAAAAGAGAAAAAGGGAGTACATTGGTTAAAATGATAGTCAACAGCTTGTTGCTATGCGATCAAGTTCCTTTGTTTGTATGGACAGAAGCTGACAAATTCCTGTATGAGAATAGTATACAAGTTTTAAAGCTGGAACCAATAACAAGGAATACTTCGAAAACGATCAACTCCACGAAAAAAATGTATATGACACAAATTGGGTGTTTTAAAGTGGTCTACATTTTCTGTGTGGTAAGTTTAGTCCATCTTTTACGGTTTAGCAGTTATACAAAATTCCGTAAAATTCATCCAGAGTAAAGTAGTCTTCAGAGGCTATTCCCAGAAAATTCAAGATATACATTTTATTTGTCAGGTAAATATCTTTAATATACGATTTTTTAAAACTTCCATGTAAAGGATAGTTAGGGGTGGAAAAATTTTCTTGAAAATCCTCGTGTTGCTTCTTTGCAAGATACCAAACTTAAATAGCAAGTTTGGTATTCGACGGTCTTTTCGTTTTTGAGCCTTGCTACACACAGACACACACACACACATAGACAGACAGACACACAGGGACATTGTTCTTGATATCGAAATTTTGGGTTTAATACAATACCTTCTCTATACACTATATACATGGTAGGTATAGAGAAAGTAAAAATGTCTTCTATCGTCGGATATTTCCATTTCATGTCTCAGAGCAAGAAGCATTTCTCTCTCGCATCTGAGGAAAATGGTCTTGTTCGCTTCAGTGACGACCTTCACTGCTATAATTTCCATCTATCCTAATGATATAATGGATGGCTGTTCAATTTCCGCTTTTATTTCGGTCGAGCTCATTGATGGCGGAAATAATCATTTTATTTTATGCAGAATGAAGACGAACTTGTGGCCTAAAGCTAAATATTAATTTTGTGAAGTAAATTGGAAATCTAAATTGATGGCGTACGAGTAGCATTCCTGTCCGCTTCCCTGTCTTAACGGCTTAGTTCAACTTACTTTTACTTATTAGGAAAAATATTATAATTGAAATCAGCATTTATTTAAATTTCATTCATAATGCAGATGAGCTATACCTTTTATTTATTTTAAAATCTGATGTTCTCCATTCAATTTACTTTCTCTAAATCTCTGTAACAAATTATTGTTAATAAGCTTATTCTTCTATCTACTTCATGCTAATCGAGATAAAAACGTTACTTAGTTCCTTATAAGTAGGAGGGAAATGCGGGAATGCACTAGGCTAAACCGACAGTCAATGTTTTAAAATTGGGTTGCTATGGCATACAAATCCGTTTCTTCGCGTGACCAGGAGTTGAAAAGTTCCCGTATGGGAGAAGAACATTTTTAAACTGAAACCAATAATAAGGAATATCTCGAAAACTGTCAACACCACGAAAAAATTGTATCTTATATAAAATGTGTGTTTTAAGGAGCTGTATATTTTTATGCAGTAAGTTTTTGTCTATTTCTTACAGTTATACAAAACTCAGAAAAATGCATTCATAATAAAGAGGTCTTCAGAGGCTATTCCCAGAAAATTCAATAAGTGTATTTTATTTGTCAGGTAAATATCATAAATCAAGAGATTTTAATGAAAGTCGTAGATACATTTTTAAGAAAATCAAAATTTTCGTAGTTTTTTCCATGTAAAGGATAGTTTGGAGAGGGGAATTTTCTCAATATCTTCGTTCTAAACACAAAACTCTTGCTTATAATTATAGCATAATTGTTAACTATAACCCTTACATGTAACTGTTAGCCCCCTGTATGCAACTGTAACCTCTAGCGTCAATTCTTTGCAACTGTCTCCTTATTAGGTAATGTTTACTTTCTCCACATGTACATAGCAGATAAGATAGGTACCCTTTTCCACCCAAAAATTGGATACCGAGATTTCATTGGTCCCCCGTTTTGAAGAACCTGAACCCCAAAATAAAATTTATAAAAAAAAGTCCGTGTGTGTGGATAACATGACTCAAAAAAGAAGAGTCCGTAAAATACCAAACTTGGCATTGCAGTTGTATCCACCAGGAACGCGACACAAAGATTTACAGAAAAATCCTCCCCCAAAACTATATTTTACTTGGAAAAAATTTCTAAAAATTGATTTGTTCAAAAATGACTATTAACGATTTTGATTAAAATACCGTGTATTATAGAAATTTGTAGGGCAAATAAAATGTATATCTTGGATTTTCTAGGAAGAGCCTCTAAAGACCTCTTTAATCTGAATAAATTTTGCTGAATTTTGCGTAACTGGTAAATCTAAAGAGATAGACAAAAGTTATTACACAAAAATAAGATTACGTTAAAACACACAATTTATGTCATATACGGTTTTTTTTTCGTGCAAATGAACATTTCTGAGATATTCATTGTATTTGTTACAGATTTAAAATACTTACCTTTTCACATGGAAAGTTGTAACTCCTGGCCCTGCAAAGAAACGGATACAAACCACATGACAACAAGCTTTTAAAAGTTTTGAATACCGCTTTAGTCTAGTGTATTCCATTATTCTCCTTCTACTTACAAGGAAGCAAGTAATTAAGAAAATTTCTGCTAATGTTCATTTCGATTATTATAAAGTAGGCAGAAAAATAAGCTTTTTAACAATAATTTGTTACAGCGCTGTAAAGAATGTCCTGCGAATGAAACACATCAGTTGAAAATATCATTTTAGGTCATTTTGTGTGCCATTTTTATAGTTTAGAGTTAATTTAGTTTCTTTTTCCAAACATTTTAGACACTCATTATTTACGCCTTCGTAATCATTAACTCGTTTTTAAGTGATCTAAGATTTGTGATAACAATGATGAAAAAACGAAAGTTTATTTGAAAGGTTGCATGTGAACCATATTTTTGATAAAGTACATTTACGCCTAAGAAAACAATACCATTAAATGTCAAATATGAAATCATAAATAAAACCATGTAGCGCGAATATGTATAAGGAAGATAAGCAAAACGAAATTTTATCTTCAGCTATTTCAGCGCCGTCGAAACAAATTAATTTTCCATTGTAATGCAGATAATTATATATGAACTATAAACTACCTTTATAGTCCTAACATCTATACATTAAGGTAGGGGAAGTCCGGGCAAAGGGAAAAGTTAACTTTAGGACCTGGATTTCTCAAAACGCCAGTAGGTTGAACTAAATATTTATGGAACATCTGTACAATTATGTTTCAATTTTTGAGTGCACAGATAAGTTTTCCATGTATACCTACTTAAGAGCATATAAATAGGAAATTATGAAACTGCCACTTTAGTCACTTTGCCCGGGTATCCGGGCGAATATTTGCTGTGGGCAAAGTGAATACGTATTTTTAATCACCGCAATCATCACAAAAGAAAGAACCACGACCACTGAGGTTAGTGCATGATACGTGACACTATGAACCTGTATCCAATCTGCTTTCAGTGGGTCCATGTAAAGTTCTGTAATACCAGACAAAAATATTTCTCTTTGGCAGCTTCAAAGTTGCTCGACTTGCAACTTTTCCAGGTTTCTGACAACAACTTTCAATTGCTATTGCTGTTTTTATGAAATTTATGTTGTTGTTATCTATTTGGAGTACTAGTGAGTATTTCAGCTTCTTGACATTTTCTTTCCCGTCTATTTGAAGAAGCACATTGAATTGCAAGAATAGCATGACCTTTTTATTTGAAGTTGGACGAACTTGTTCCACAAAGAAATGCAGCCACTGCAAAAATGTCTTCCGTTGGTCCAACCATTATCCGTGCACGTAGATTGACATCCAGGGAGAACTTCAAGAAGGCGCTCCTGCATGCGCTTTCGTTCAAAAATAAGGAATGGAGGGATGAAATGTCCAGAAGCATTACAGCAACAAATAGCAGTTGTCAGTTGACCTCGTTCTAGACTGGCCATCATTCCTTCTTGCTTCTTTCCTGTGGTAGAAAGAATTTTTGGTGGCTTCTCGGTTGAAGTTTGAATTTCAATCTCATCCATGTTACACGCACGAGATGGTTCAATGTCATGTTTTTCTATAAGTGAAAAGTCTATTTGCTTGCGGGTGATTAAATCCTCTGGAAGTTCCTAAATGTCTTCTTATACAAAACACGTTTGTCTCACAACTGAACAGACACTTCCACCGGAGGTCTAACAGTAGGTGCTACCTAGTGTAGTTTTTGTACACTAAGTATTTTTCACTTTGCCCGGCCTATCCGATTTGCCTGGACTTCCTCTACTTAAACATACTTGGTATCGTATTCTATATGGCAGAACCTAGCTTGAAAACTCTTGATTATGGTCCTGCCATTTAATGAAGGAGAAGCTAGCACCTCGCATCCCAATGATCTTCTGTGCACACGCGCGCGCGCGTGTCTCCGGGAAGAAGGTTGAGGTGAAAGAACAGCAGGACACAATGGGATACAGGCCGGCGCATGCGGCAAATTCGCGCAGAGTTCGGCTCCACACCCGCTACAGGAGATTCACTCAGAGGTGTCCCTCTAATGGAACCGGAGAAAATTTGACCCAACAGTTGGAGGCTGTCAGCCGAAAAGAAATTCCAAAGCTCAAGCCTCTGCACCCTCTGTCCCAAATCGATACACTCTGCCCAGAAGTCATTCGAATACATTATGGGAAAATTATATGAGAAGACATGAGGGACAGGAAATCCATGGCAGAATGCATCATCCCAAAATCTTCCCCCGCCAACACTGGAAAACCATGAAACATGTCAGAGTGGACAGCCAAGGGAATCGAACCTGGCTTCTCTCGAATGTGAGCCTGTCAGTTACCGCGGAGTCATCTCGCGAGGTATGAAATCTTGTTAGCTGTGCCTCAAAATATCGGTAGTAGGTAAAAATCAGCTCTATATCAACAGCAAGCATCTATCCTTTTAAGCCATAACAAGCAATTCGAATATGTAGTTGATCCCGTGGTCCAAAAACCACGAAACTCGCTAAAAATGTCCTCATATTAACAAAAAGATAGATTAAATGGCAACCCTTTGAAGTTCGTATTTGTCATAAATTTGCTCAAGCCGCTCTTGCAAACCATAGCTTTAAACAACATATTGACTCCCCACCCTCGTCACCAGATGTGCAGAATTCAGCAACATGTTGAAGCAACTCCTCTCAGGCAGATGTGGTTATACAATACCTGTAGGGCGATGATACTATTTTAAAACAAATGTTCAACATGGTGCTTGCTCCAGATGTTAACAATATTGGAACACGGAAAGCGTGCCAACGTAACAAAGGCGTCCGCGACTCTTCGATAAATTCGGCCAGGTCGGGCTCTGTGTTTGCCAACTTCGCCAAAGGAGACCGATGTACATGCCAACTACTAGCAGCAAGCTAGTCTTTAACAAATGCATATGTCCAAATTTAATATATTTCATTCATGAAAAGGTGTGGCTTTACTAACACCACTTAGGCTTGAATCAAGTGAGGCATTTAAGTGTAGAGCAAAACCTGCCAGCTCTTCATTCAGCGGGCTAGTTCACATATCCTGCGTGAGATATATATTGACATTGTGATATTTGTATTGCACCCAAAAATTCAATACCGAGCTTCTACCGGAAATACATGTTTTGAGACCCCTGACTCCAAAAAATTCTGATGCGATCCATTCACATGACTTTCTCTTCATCGCTGCAACAAATTATTGTTAAAAAGTTTATACTTCTATTCACTTCATGCTAATCGACAAAAAATTTAGCAGGAATGTCTTATTACTTATTTCCTTGGAAGTAGAAGCGAAATAAGGGAGTACCATAGGTTAAAGTAATAGCCAAGTTGCTATGTGACTGAAGTTCCTTTGTATGGAAAAGAGTTGACAAATTCCTGTTAAGAGAAAAGCGTAAGTTTTTAAAGATGAAGCCAAAAAGAAAAAATATCTAAAAAAAAAAAAAAAAAAAAAAAAATTAAGTTCATGAAAAAAATGTATATAATATAAATTGTGTGTTTTAACGTGCTCTACATTTTTGTGTGGTACGTTTTTGTCCAATTCTTACGGTATAGCAGCTATGCAAAGTTTCGTAAAATTCATCCAGAATAAAGAAGCCTTCAGAGGCTATTTCCAGAAAATTCAAGATATACATTTTATTTGTCAGGTAAATATCTTTAATATACGACACTTTATTCAAAATCGCAGAGCCATTTTTAAGAAAATCAAAATTTTCGAAAAAAAGTTCCATGTAAAGGGTAGTTCGGGGTGGGAGGATTTTTCTCAAAATCTTTGTGTCGCACTCTGGAAGATACTGAACTTCAATACCAAGTTTGGTATTTTACCGACTTTTCGTTTTTGAGCTATCGTGTTCAAAACACGCGGACACACACACAGGACCTTTTTCTGAAAATGCTTTTTTTGGATAAGGGGGACCCTAAAACATATATTTCCGTTGAAATCTCGGTATCAAATTTTTGGGTGGAGTGCAGTACTCTATACACTATGCACATAGAGCGTGAAGTAAAAAGAATTTTTAGAAACATGTACGTCTGTGTGGTTTCTATTTGTGTGTGTGTGTGTGTGTGTGTGTGTGTGTGTGTGTGTGTGTGTGTGTGGGCAGCATAGCTCAAAAAAGAAAAGTCGGCCAAATACCATACTTGGTGTTTTAGTTGAGTGTCTTTCAAGGGCGCGACACAAAGCTCTTCAAGAAAATCCCCCTATCTCCAACTACCCTTTACTACAGAAACTTTAATTTTTTCAAAAATGTCTGTAACGATTTTGATTAAGATACCTTGTGTTTAAGATATTTTTATGACAAACGAAATGTGTATCTTCAGCTTTTTGGGAATAGCCTCTGAAGACCTCTTCGTTCTGCATGCTTTTTGTGTATCTGGCAAACCTTAAGATAGACAAAGATGTAGATTTTATTAAAACACATAATATATGTCATATACATTTTTATAGAGTTTCAAGGTGTTCCGGATTTATGGTTAAAATTTTAAGCCACACTTTTCTCGAAAGGGGAACACATCTTTCATCTCGGTTCTCATTTGTTTACTCCCGGCAAGCAAAGAGATTGGACTTTCAATTTTTTCACATAGCGACCGGCATTTCAAGGGCGAGACTATCGCTTCAGCCTGTGCATTTTCTTATTTCTCTTCTACTTACAAGGAACTAAGTAATAGGGGCAATTTCTGCTGATGTTTATCTCGATTATCATGAAGTAGATAAAAGATAAAAGCAGATAAAAGAATAATCTTTTTAACACAAATTTTTTACAGAGATGTAGAAGAACTCATAAGACTTTTTCAGTAAATTACATTTATTTCTAGTATTCAACCCCGGCTCTTTCTGCACACAGCACTTAGACAGCGAACACTAATGCTTGCGGCTCAAAATAGGCAATAATATTGATTTTATCAGCAATTATAAACAGTGAAGCAGATACAATCAGCTATCACTTAATAGTACACTTTGATATAATAGAACAGAATAAAGGCTTCCAATATACTACGTTCCACTATTGCGATAATGAAAAATAGAATATAATTTTGTCCCTTCAGTTACTAAGGATTTTATTTAACTATTGTAATGCATGACCTCCAATAATTAAAACAATGAAGTTCAAATAGGCAAAAATCCTGATAAAAGTTCTCTTGGTTAAAAACTGATGTGTTCCATTCACATGACTTTCTCTACATCTCTGCATCAAATTGTTGTTAAAAAGGTTATTCTTGTATTCATTTAATGCCAATCGATAAAAAATTGGCAGAAAGGGTCTTATTATCTGCTTCCTGTAAGTAGAAGGGAAATAACGGAGCGCACTAGGCTAAATTAATAATCACATGTTTTAAAAGGTGGTTGCTATGTAATTGAAGTACCTTTGTAAGCACAGGAGTTGACAAATTCCCGTATGAGAAAAGTATAAGTATTTTAAAGCTGAAACTAATAAGAAGGAATATTTAAAAAAACAGTAAACTTCACGAAAAAATGTACATAATGTAAATTGTGTATTTTAGCGAGCTCTACATTTTATGTGTGGTATGTTGTTGTCTATCTCTAAGGTTTACCAGCTATGCAAACTTCATCCAAAATAAACATGTCTTCAGGGACTATTCCCAGAAAATTGAAGATATTTATTTGTCACATAAATATCTTAGATATATCTTCGATATTTTAATCAACATCGTTAGAGCTATTTTTGAGAAAATAAAAATTTTGGATTTTTTTCCATGTAATGGGGTATTTTGGTGTGGGGGGGATTTTTCTCAAAAACTTGCATCCCTGGATAATAGTAAAACCTTAAATACCAAGTTCGGTATTTTACCGACTTTTCGTTTTTGAGTTACCGTGTTCACAGACACACGGATCCACACACAGGGACCTTTTTCTGGAAATACATCTTTGGATACAAGGGACCCTAAAACGTTTATTTCCAGTATCGAATTTTTGCATGAAATACAATACTCTCTCTATGTACTATAGCTTGCAATTCACGGGCCAAGGCCATAAGGATCACGACCATCTGTGTGGATATTTTTTTTTTAAACAGTACCGGAGTCTGGTCAGGAATCCGGCGCTGTATACCCGTTTACATTTCCCCCCTAAATTTACTGTATGATTACTGGTTTTACTGTTTCTTTATACAAACATATACACATTGCACAAACATATAACACCCATGCCCACGGCGGGACTCGAACCCAGAATCCCCTGCCCACGAAGCACCAAAGCGAGACGCCATGTACGTAGTGTATAGAGAAGGTATTGCAAAAATTCGATACAGAGATTTCACCGGAAATATGTTTTAGAGTCTCTTGTACCCATAAAAGGCATTTTAGAAAAAGGTTCGCGTGTGTGTTCGTGTCGGCGAAAAGTCGGTAAAATATCAATCTTGATATTTAAGTTTAGTACCTTCCAGGGATATGACACGAAGATTTTATGAAAAATTCCCCACCCCAAAACTACCCTTTACATGGAAAAATGTTCGAAAATTTTATTTTCTCAGAAATGGCTCTGACGATTTTGCTTAAAATACCGCATATTAAATATATTTACATGGCAAATAAAATGAACATCTTATTTTATTCTGGAGGAATTTTACTGAATATTGCGTAACTATTAAACCGTAAGAGGTAGACAAAAGCTTATTACACAAAAAAATGTTGACATAATTTATGTAATATACGTTTTTTTTTCGTGGAATTGGCCATTTCTGACATATCACTTGTTATTAGTTTCAGATTCAAAATACTTCAGCTTTTTTCACATGAAGCTTTTTTCAGCTACATTACAACCGGGTTTTGAAAGATTTGACTTTCGTTTTAGCCTAGCGCGTTCCCTCATTTTTCTTCTTCTTAGAATGAAGCATGTAACTAATATGTTTATCTCGATTATCATAAAGTAAACAGAAGAATATGCTTTTTACAATAATTTGTTACAGCCATGTAGAGTAAATTGTGTGAATGGAAAACGTGAGATTTTTCTATTGGCTCCAAGTTTGGACTGACCTTGCATATTTGTATTACTTTCAAGCTGTCTAAATTCACACCATATATCAATACAAAGAACGGAAAACTACAGCTGTGCCCAAGAGTCATTGACTGCAGGTAAACATGATCTGCCTAGTGCTGTCTGCAAACAAAACATGGGCTGGTTTTTAACTGTAGCTTCCGTCCATAAAGCTCAATAACAGTTTGACAGCATTTCCTTTAGTCCTGGATTTAATGATTATAAACTCCTTTTGCTGATTATTATTAATTGTTGTAGTTGTGAATTCCATATATTCCTTGTAGTACTTGAAACAATACAATTGTTTTTAAAATCGATATAGTAATTTTAAGAAAAACACTTTTTTCACTTTTATTTAATATTATCCCAGCATTTTCTGACCAATGTGAGAGTTTGGAAACTTGATTTTCATAGAACCGTGTTTCCACATTGTGAAAAGAATGACGCACTACATTATTGTAGTCCTAGGAGGGTCATTCTGTGAATTCCTACAAAGATGTGGTTCATAAGAATACTGAAATCAGAATTTCTACAAACTGACAATGAATGCCTATAATTTTTTATATAAAATATTATATGTGAACTTTTTACTTTTTCTACACTTACTATGTACATAGCGTATAGAGAAGGTATCGTATTACACCCAAAAATTCAATACCAAAGTATCTCCGGGAATACATGTATTAGGGTCCCCTGTATCAAAACAAAATTATAATTTCTCTGCACGTATTATATACATAGTGTATACAGAAGGCATTGCATTTCTCCCAAAATTCAATGCCGAGATTTCACCAAAATGTAAATGTTAAGGTCCCCTGTATAAAAAAAAACAGTTTTAGAAAAAGGTCCGTGTATGTGTGTGCCCGTATGTCAGTGTCCATGTGTTGGTGAACACGATAACTCAACAACGAAAAGTCGGTAGAATACCAAACATGACGTATAAGTTTAGTACATTCCAAGAATGCGACACGAAGATCTTAAAAAATATCCCTCCACCCCAAATTACCTTTCCCATGGAACATTTTTCGAAAATGTTTATTTTCTCAAAAATGGCTCTAACGATTTTGATTAGTATACCGTATATCAAATATATTTAAATAACAAATACAATGAACAAATATTCAAAAAAGAAAATTCGCATAATTTATCAAGGACGAACCAGTGTGTACGAAAATGACCGGAGTGGAAATTCGTGAATCATTATGGAGGCAAAAGTTGATAACAGAATTAAGAAAAAACGGTGTTTTACTTTGGACGGTTATGTTGCTTAGTGTTGATAACTTTTATTATTTAGTTATACCACATCGTCTGTCACTTTCTGGATGGCGCTCGTATAAGAGAAAATAGTGGGTGTCCCCGTATCATGGCTTTGTAAGAACATGAGGGAGCGAGGCAAGAACAAGTTGAGTTTAGATTGGTCAGATTCTATTGAGACACTGGTAGGGGGAAAGGAGAACATCATTTGTCTAGGAGAGAAGAATGTCACACACATGTCTCTACGTTGGCCATTACAAAGAGCCGACACACGCAGCTCATCTGGGCACGGGCAACGTAGTTCTGTTTGTGCCCTTTGGACTGAATATTTGAAAATGGCCACGTTACAAATATGAATTAATCCTAGTTATAATGTTCTTAAAAATTGAAATCTGTAATAATAGATTAAAGTAACAAGCTGGAATTAAAACTAAATGTTGTTTTTACTTTTCTAACAAGTGGCGATCCAATCGCCAAAATACCCTCCTGGCTACGCCTCTGCGTAGTACGTAATGCGTATAGTCTGATGGTGGGTTCAAAAGTCTCCGCTGCCCGCCTGGGTAGTGTCGCGGTAGCGTGTCTGCCTCACATGCAACAGGTCAAGCTCGAATCTCGTTTAGGGTGACTTACCCGAATAAGGTTTTTTAAGGGTTTTCCCTTATCCTCAGAAGGCGAATGTCGAGTAACTTTAGGCTCCATGGACCCCGAGATCATTTGAGCATCGTTTCATCGATTTCATTCATCTTTAGGTAGGAGCAACCAAGTTAAAGGACATTAAGCTTGAATAAAAAACAAAAAAAAAAACTATAACTATAAATTATAAAATTATAACACCTCAAAGTAGCCAACTTTGGTTAATACGACCACGGAATTTTTGCTCTGTACGAGTAAGTCATCATTTTGTCAGCACTGATGCTAAGTAAGGCAACAACTGAATATCGCAGACCACTAAGCATGAACTCCGTGAAAAAGGTAAATCAATCTATTTATATTGACATGTCTATAAATATTGAGAAATGCCTAAAAAAATTCTGTTGTATTCCATTCACATGAGTTTCTCTACATCTCTGCTACAAATTATTGTTAAAAAGCTTATTTTTCTATTAACTTCATGCTAATCGACAAAAAAATTAGCAGAAATTGTCTTACAACTTGATTCCTTGTAAGTAAAAGGGAAACAAGGGAGTACTATACGCTAAATTGATACTCAAAAGCTGGTTGTTATGTGATTGAAGTTCCTTTATTTTATGGGCAGGAGTTGACAAATTCCCGTGTGAAAAATGGGTATTTTAAAGCTGAAGTCAATAACAAGCCATATCTAAAAAACGATCAAATCCACGAAAAAATGTATACAATATAAATTGCGTGTTTTAACGAGCTCTACGTTTATTCCTATCTCTTATGATTTACCAGTTATGCAAAATTTCGCAAAATTCATCCACAATAAAGATGTCTTTAGAGGCTATTCCCAGAAAATAAAGATAATTATTTCATTTGTCATGTAAATATCTTTAATATACGATATTTTAATCAAAATCGTTAGAGCTATTTTTGAGAAAACTAACATTTTTAAATCATATAAAGGGTAGTTGAAGGTGAGGGGATTTTCTTAAAACGTTTCGTGTCGCATCCTTGGATGATACGGAAGTTAAAAACCAAATTTTAAATTTAACGGACTTTTCGTTTTTGAGCCATGCTGCCCCCACACAGACATACACACACACATACACACACACGGACATTTTTACAGAAATACGAGTTTTTTATTAATGGGGTCTCAAAGCATATATTTCCAGTGGAATTTTTGGGTACAATACAATACCTTCTCTATACACTATGCATGGTACATGTAGAGAAAGTAAGATAGAGTATGACACAGTGTTAAAATTGTTATATATTACTCTTAGGATTACTGGGCTCGTTTCGGAAGCAATATAAAACACAATTTTTACCACTTTTAGTATAAATATTTATTATCGGCAATCTTTATATTCCAGTCCTCGTATTGGGAAACAGGAAAGCGCAGCGACTAATTAGAGATTGTGCCAAAGCTGCTGTGATGTGGAGAATAACTTTTGGTTATGACTATAGCACGTCTATTGTTCTCAGAAAATATGTAAATATATCGTTAGAGCGCGCCCTTAGGCTGCCGTTCCGAGCCAAGGTTCACGTATTGGCTTTCAGCTCCCAGAAGCTTGCACAATTGTGAGCGACATTGTAATCGTTATATGTGCTTTCAAAATAATGAACAAAGAAGTTAACGCACGTGCTTTTGTATCCAGTAGTGACAGTGTTCACTTAAGAATACCCATCGCTCAACTTGCTAAATCCACAATTTCTGTCGGGTGGATATCAAATTGTAATGCAGAGTTTAATGCTAATATATAAAACACGCTTTACGTATTTTTAATTATTTCTAGAAACTTAATATTAAATTCTCTCTATGTACTATATGTACACAGTGTATAGAGAAGTTATTGAATTCCATCCTAAAATTCAATCCCGAGATTTCACCGGAAATACATATTCTGAGACACCCTGATGCAAAAAAAGCAATTTTATTTCTCTATACGTTGAGACTGATTATTTTCAGATGATTAATTTAAAATAATCACAAATTAGTAATATAATCAATAGCAATATAACAATAATAATAATAGATATGAAAATGATGTTGCTACCAGGGGAATTACAGAAATGTCTAGAAGTCAGATGTATAATAGGGCATTTCTTTTGTATTTAAACAAAATAGCCGAAGGCAAGGACATTTTTCTAAGTGCAGGCAGGTAGTAACATATAGCAGAGATTGTTCAAATCGTCCAGTCGCAGTTTGAAAGAGAGTGAAATTCCAACAAACTAGTGAATAGGTGAAAGATACTGGCGACCGTGGGATCGTCAAGCCGAGTGTGTTGGGGTTTTCTCACCAGAGAGCAAACAAGGTTGTAAATTGTAGATTGTCAAAAACATGTGGCATTTAAAAGGATGGAAGTATATTTTAAAGATATGTAGAAGCGAAAACAAGGTCAGTTATAGGAAGTCTTTTGAGTTGTTTCAGTCATGCCGAGCATTCCTGATTCCTTCATACTTTTTTCGCAGTCACAGTCGCAATACATTCACGGTCTCACGTCGTTATCTGAGAACAATAATTGTGCTGCAGGAGTAACACATCGCGAGCTGATTTCTTGGCGAAGTATCAAGAAACAAAAACATCAGCATTTATTGTTTCTATTGCTGTATTATTCGCACAAAGGCTTATTTGTGGTACCGCCCCTGAAAACCTGAGAATCATGTTCACAAATCTTAAATTAACCCTGACCAGTACGAGGACCCAAACTAAGGAGCTAGTTTCGAACTGGAGGTCGCCCACAGTGTACTATGTACATATTGTATAAAGAAGGAATTGCATTCCACCCAAAAATTCGATACCGAGATTTCGCCGTAAATACGTTTTAGGGACCCCTGTATTAAAAAAAAAACGTTTTTAGAAAAAGATCGTGTGCCTGTGAACACAACAACTCAGCAACGAAAAGTTGGTAAAATGACAAACTTGGTATTTAAGTTTAGTATCTTCCAGAGATGTGACACCCAAACTACCCTTTACATGGAAAACATTTCGAAAGTGTTGCTTTTCTCAAAAATGGCTCCAACAATTTTGATTAAAATACTGTATATTAAAGAAACGTACATGACAAATAAAATGTATATTTTGAATTTTCAGGGAATAGTCTCTAAAGACCTCTTTATTCTGAATGAATTTTGCTGAATTTTGCGTAACTGGCAAACCGTAAAAGATAGACAAAAGCTTACTACACAATATAGTGTATAGATAAGGTACTGTAATGTATTAAACATTTTTGATACCGAGATTTCATCGGAAATACATGTTTTGAGACCTTCTGAAAAAAAAAAACATTTTATGAAAAATGCTTGTGTGTGTGTGTGTGTGTGTATACGTGTGTCTTTGAACACGATAACTTTAAAAAGATAAGTCAGTAAAATACCAAACTTGGCATTTAAGTTTAGTATCTTCTAGGGATGCGACACGAAGAGTTTGAGAAAAATCCTCCCACCCCAAACTATTCTTTATATAGAACTTTTTTCGAAAATTTTTATTTTTTCAAATTTGGCTGTAACGATTTTGATTAAAATGTCGTATATTAAAGATATTTACCTGACAAATAAAATGTATATGTTGAATTTTCTGGAAATAACCTCTGAAGTTTACTTTATTCTGGATGAATTTTACGGAATTTTGCATAACTGCCAAACCGTAAGAAATAGACAAAAACTTACCCCCCAAAAAATATAGAGCACATTAATACACACAATTTATGTTATATATACTTTTTTCGTGGAGTTGATCGATTTTGAGGTATTCCTTGTTTTTGGTTTCAGCTTTAAAAAAAAAAACAAAAAAAAAAACATACTTTTCTCATGTTGGAATTTGCCAACTCGCGTCCGTACAAACAAAGGAACTTCAGTCACATAGCAACCAGCTTTTGACTATCACTTTATCCTATGGTACTCCCTTACTTCGCTTCTGCTTACAAGGAAGCAAGTAATAAGACTATTTCTGTAAATTTTTGCTCCATTAGCATGGAGTAAATAGAAGCATTAGCTTTTTAACAATATTTTGTGGCAGAGATGTAGAGAAATTCATGTGAATGGAACACATCAGATATTTTTTTCTTTCTCCTCCAAACTTATGATATGGCCGACCGTGCCTTCACCCAATAAATGAACATCTACAGCAATAAAAGAAAGAATTTCTGACCTCTGTGTGATTAAAATTGCATGAACTGTTTGCACACATTAGCGCGGATTTTATCCGTATGAACTCATTAATGATTTGTTTTATTAATTGTGTGGTCACCTGAAGTAACCGTTTCAAAGTTCCCACCATCACGCAAGTCACGACTGACTGGATTGTCACCAGCAACCAAGACAGCAGATTAAACAAACGAATGTCAGGTGCGACAAGATTTCAAAGAAATGCACATCAGCTGCGATTCGACAATATCGCTCCAGTCAGATGACCCCGATTGGTTGAAATTGCTTAATCTCGGCCATTGCATTGGCGCTTTAACAGTCGAGCTAAGTGTCAAGACTGCTTTTACATGGACAATTTTTTGAAAAAGTTACTTACTAAAACATCGTTCTAACGTTTGTAGTTAAGTTAATTTTAATTTTATAGGCTTCCCAGTTTACAGCAGTTCACCCTTGATTGTTGATTTCCAGATACTCTTATCATTCTATTGTCCCTTTTCACCATGACAGCGTACATTCCTTCGTACCATGGTCTTTTGGGTCTTCTACCTGGCACCATCCACTTTAAGACTCGTTTGAGCCACCGTTTCTCCGAAATTCGTTGTTCATGCCCATGTTCTGGATATTCTCACACTTGTTCGGAGTCCACCCACTTCCGTCGTCAAAAACACTTTTCTGCATCCTGCGATTTAATATCCAATTTTCTGACCCATATGCAAGTACATTTTCTATCCTCGCTTGTAAAATGCTCTGTTTTCTGCTTCTAGTGAAATGTTTATTCCACAGAGCACTGCTACTCGATTAATATATTTTTATACAGCTGACGCTAAAAGTAGGTGTTTTACCAGACGTCAATAGTGTTAAAATTAGAAAATTGTCTCTCAGTGTTATTAATGTAGCTTATACGTCCACGGCCTCGTTCAAGTAGACTATGACTCTGAAAGTTCGTATCGATCCATAAAATGGCGGATGATTTGAATGTCATGAACAACAAACCTGCTGAACCAGATGAAGTTATTCAAGCAGTGGAGAGAGCAAGTTACAACTGCTACACTGCCTTCGTTCTGTACGAGTAAGTCATCGTGTTGTCAGCACTGATGATAAGCAAGGCAACAACTGAATATCGCACACCGTTCATTAAGCATGAACTCTGTGAAAAAGGTAAAACAGTCTAAGTCTATAATTTTGAGAACTGTCTAAAAATAGTATATAAAACACGTTTGCAATTGTTGTATAATATTATCAGGATTACTGTACTCGGCCTATGCCTTCGCTTCGCAAGCTTCTTACTCACAATACAAAATACCATTTTTACCACTTGTAGCATAAATAACTATTTCACAAATACCAGATTTATCAATTATACATCTAAAACCAGCACTTTTAAATTCCTCAAAACATGTAATTACCACGTCATTTATTTATAGATCGTCTGATGATTGTGGTTATAGTATCATATTCTCAAGATATTTACATGGATAATGACATTTATATCATGGATTTTCTGGTGGCAAGCTCTGAAACATTCTTTATTGCCTGATAATGAATTTAGCACAAATCATAAGAGATACATAAAATCTTATAAGACAAAAGATATATATATATCCGGTCAATGCACTCAGTTCAAGATACTTCTTAACATAGGAGGGCCATACAGAAAGTGACAGACGATTTGGCATAACTAAATAATGACGAAAGTTATCACCACAACATTTTATTTACAAAGTTACAATACCTTACTCTGTTTTTCAACGTAATTGTCATTGCTATCAAGGTATTTATTGCCATGTGGTACTGGCTCTTCTATGCCAATATTATACATTTCTACCGCCAAAGAACTTATTGGTTTTTTTTGGATCCGCCTACCGAACTTTATAGGCAAATAACGCAAGTTATAGTGATAATGAAATGCACAAGTCTTTAGTGAGGAAATGGCAAACGATTTAGGAGTAATCAAGGATGAACCAGTGTGAACAAAACTGACTCGAGTGGAAGTTCATCAATGGTTATGGAGGAGTTGAAAGCAAATGTTGGTAAAAGAATTTAGAAAACCCGGTATTTTGCTTTGGACACCGTACATTAATTACTCTTTGGATAGAAAATTTCTCAGTCATGAAGACCTCAAAGTGGGAAAGACATCTTGGCTCATATCTTCAGCGGTGTCAGAGTACATCTCCTTTGAAAAACCGGTACCACGTGACAATAAATACCTTGATAGCAATACGATTACGTTGAGAATTAGAGCAAGATATTGTAACTTTGTAAATAAAGTTTTTTGTTGATAACTTTCGTTATTATTTAGTTATTCCAAATCGTCTGCATTTTCTGGATGGCCCTCGTAGTTTGGAATTATCAAATATTTTTCTAAAATGGGAATTCGTAATTCATTTTCTTCTGGTCAAACAAAGAAGTAGGTGTTTCAAAGACATCACATAGTGACCGCTCTATAAATGTATGACTAGTTTTATCCGCTGTAATCTACAACGAAATGTGTAGATATAAATTGAAAGTTTATCTGGATCATCAAGCCTAGTTAGTATAATATTACTAAGAATGGTTTATATATTAAAGAAGATCACGTTAATGTAACACATCGTGTCGCAACTGCTACACAAGTGCCTTTAAGGATCGGAAGAATACTGAGAGTGGAAATAATACATAAAAGGCTGTTAGGAAAAACTGGTCTGGAGAAGGATGAGATGTTTTGTCCGGATGCAGCTCCAACTCCTCTGGAATAGTAAGAAAGTTTTAGCGTGCCCTGAATAAAATACATATAATATTCCAGGCAAGCGGAAATATTAACTCCATCCTTGCGCGTACTTCTTCTGGAAAACCGTAAGGGAGAGCAGGAGGGATCAGAATAAATACAAGCGATTGTAGCAATATGAAACACAATACCAGAGAGTTTAAATAGCATAATCTTCTCCTATTCTCATTTCCCGTCATTTTTATGCAGAGTGGAAACCAAAACAAAACGCTTTTATCCCCCCAAGAATCCAAAGAATAGATGTTAAACTTTTATAATTGTGCTCTTCCCCTACCAATTGCTTCCAACCTGGGAAAAGATTTCCGAGATTCTGGAACGCTGTTCGAAACACAATTTACCCACATTTTATTCCCTTTTACTTCCACGTTCACCAAATTCACAGATTTATGATTTCGTCAATTATATTCTTATAATCGAAAAATGTCACAAATGAGAGAGTGTAACTGCTTTTGTGATTGCATGGTCAGCCAGCAGCTTCTTACCTGGAGGTCCCAGGTTCGACTCTCGACTGTGACGTGGCATTTTTCTTTAACCAGAATTATTCCCTGTCCCCCACAGTCTGGAAGTATGAATGTGCGTGTCTTTAGTGATATAAAATGATTAACCTAATCTTCTAACCGACAGCAATACGAGTTGTTTCACAAGTCAATGCCCCCGATATTACCACTGAAGTTAAAGGAAGCTTTACAGATGAAACAATAAAACAAAAACAAAATAGAAACTCTCGTCTAGAGATCTGATTGAATCGTTATTCGACCATAAACCAGCTACCATTTCCAAGTTTACTATCTCCTAAAATAGCTACATCGTGTTTACTTTCTCTGCTACATGATTCAAAAACACTTTTACAAAGATTGGGGACTGGTTTCTTAGATTGAATCAAGAAAAAATTTTCATATAACCGGATGTCCCAAAACCCTTCCTTTCTATTTATTGAGATTCAAAATGTTGATAATCAAAATAATTCAAAGTGGCAATTATTCTATTGTTTAATTTTTAGCAGATGTTCAACCAAATATAACTCACAGCAAATGCTCGAAACGTTCTCCACTTACATCTAGACACGCATGCACTCCTCGAAGCTTGGAATGTCAAATGCTCCCTGTCGGTATCTAATAGTTTCGCACGCTTCCATGTCCAGCTTAAGAGTTTCTTCATGCGGGATGTCTGCTGCATAAACCCATTGTTTGGAGTGCTCTCATATATAACAATTCAAAGGATTGAGGTGAAGGAACGTGCAGGCCATGGGACTGGTGCTCCTCTACCTATATGTTGCACATACCTCCCATGGGTGATTTGCAGACAAACAGGAAACATTTAAACGTCTTTTACTTTTAGTATGAACTCCAATTAGGACAATTACCGAAAGGGAACTCTGGAACTGTTTCCTGGCGTTCCTTCCTCGATTTTATCAAAAACGACTAACGATTTTTATTAAAATCTGCCCTATATTAAAGAGATTTACATATCAAATAAAATGTATATGTTGAATTTTCTGGGAATAGCCTCTGAGAATCCCTTTATTCTGAATGCATTTTGCGTAACTGATATAGACAAAAACTTGTTCCACAAAAACAATATGGATCACGTAAAATCACAATTAATGTGATATTCCTTATTATTTGTTTCAGATTTAAAGTTAAAACTTTTCTCACATCGAAAGTGTGAATTCCCTTATTTCCCTTCTACTTACAAGGAAGCAAGTAACTAAGACATTTTCTGGTAATGTTTAACTCGACTGTCATAAAGCAGATAGAAGAGCACGGGTTTTAGCAATAATTTTCTACAGAAATGTAGAGAAAGTCATGTGAATAGAACACATCAGACATTTATGGAATTAACAAACATCTATATGACTTGCTAATGGTAAAGAAATTTACGTGAATGCTAGCTACATTTTTTCCTTTTTCTGAATTTCAGTTTCTATTTTCCAGCTCATAAGATACAAACAGAACTGGTCTCAGTGCTGCCAACTTGCTGGGAGTTTACTGATGTAGTTAGTTGGACACCCGACAAAACATGAATCACTCGATTCGCATATTTCTTGGCTGTGACTCAGATATGTAGGTAGACGTGTTCTACGAAAGCTTCCTACGGATTTTCTAACGTCTCGTTACGCGTGTTATTGATGGGTTTTGCCACTCGTTTCGCAGTCGTGCCACCCGCTTCTGAAACTTCGATTTCGATGATGCTCTTCTTCATTTATGCTCTAAGGGTTATATGCGATTAAATATTATTACCCCACAGTTACTGTACACTTTCAATATTTAATGTAATATAATTAAATACTAAAGTATTATTTGTATATTACTGTTGAACACACATTTGTTGTTTCCGCAGCTTGACTCAGACCAAAACTTTTTGTTTGTAATTCAAAGCATTATTTGCACCAACTGCAAACCTGTTTTCTCCAATTATGAAACGCATGGCACGTTTTGATTAAGTGTCTTTTATATGACAGCATTTATGAAACAATGGAAAAGTATTTATGAATTTGAATCAATTTTGGAATACTGATTAATTAAACATAGTCACACGTAAACTTTTCAGAAAGATCCTTACAAAAATGTATAACTTTGAAAATTAAGTCCAAGTGTCACGTACATAAACGTACGGAACATTCTTTCTGTGTTATTTACAAACTTAGAAACAGTTTGATCCTTGTAGAATTTGCAAAGAATAGCTTAAGCACGTTTTTTAATAAAAAGAAAAGGCTTTGATATATTGCTATTTACTTATCACCAGATCTTGGATGCAAACTCAGAAGACAGTTTAGAGCGTGTTAAACATGAATTAGATAGGTTCTGAAGTGAATAATCTGCTCCAATTTCATATAATAAAACGGATTCTCTAGGAACAAAAGTATTACGTTCATCTTTAATATACTGTGTTATGTATTAATAATAGAGCTATTCATAGCGTATTAAATGCATAGCAAATAGAATGCGGTGTAAAAAGAGCTTTAAACAATGTTCATTTTCTAAAGGTATTCACATCGAATTGTGTTTTATTTTGGTGCTATACGACACGGCTATGTCATTCAGCTGTCGAGAGCGCAACACAAAAAGTTTACCATCACTGGGAGGAGTCAGTTATGTTAGTCATGGGAAACGTTAAAGTCGAGCTGATTAGTCCATAAGAAATATTTATAATTTCATTTGAATATAGAATAGAAATAATGTGAAGTACAAGGGCCATTCAGAAAGTTACAGACGATTTGACGTAACTAAATAATAACGAAAGTTATCAACACAACATTTAACTATTTACAAAGTTATAATACCTTACTCTATTTTTCAAGTAATCTCCATTCTGATTCACGCGGTACCAGTTTTTCAATACCGATGTTATTTTTTTCTACCGCCAAGGACTTATTCTTTTTTTGAATGCCGATCGAATTTTATAGGCATATAGCGCAAGTGTATGGTGATATTGCAATGAACGAGTCTTCAGTTAGGAAATGGCGCATAATTTAGAGTAATCAAGGAGGAATCAGTGTGCAAGACAAAGATCGGAGTGGGAATTCATCAATTGTTATGAAGGAAGTTCACTTTGGAAACCGCACATGACTTTTTGGGTGGAAAAGATTTCCCAACAGATGAAGCAGACCTCAAAGTGACAGTGACATCTTGGCTCAGATCTTTTTCGGTGAAAGAGTACATCTGAACCGGTACCACGTGACGATAAATTCCTTGATAGAAATGGCGATTACGTTGTGAAATAGAATAAGGCACTGTAACTTTATAAACAAAGTTTCTCTTGATAACATAATTAGCAGCATTTACTTACCTCCGGTCCACAGATCGACATGTAAGGCCCTGAGTTTTAAGACATTCCCCTGCTTCTCAGAAACTATCATAGGATAAACCTTTTCCTTTTATACTCCCTACATTAGACTGAACCTAACCATCCTACACAAGTAGACTCCTAATTTTAAAAAGTTTTAAATTTATAAACAACAGTTTTGGGGCTTTAGTTATTTCCAACAGCTCCAACACAGCCCATTGATAAAAGGAACATACTCATCTGTGGCACCCGAAATAGTTTTCTTGGCATCTTCACCTACGAAGCTTCCAAGAAAAAATGCCTAAAATTTAATTCACGAAAACTGCTGAATAGTGTATTCCTTATCGTTTAATTAAGATTACAGGGAAGAACTATTTTTCTTCTTCTGATTTTCTCTAATTAAAGCAAGAATTTAATATATTTCAAATCATTTATGTGTGCACTTCCTTCATTATAAGTAGTGCCTTGTTACCTGCATCAGAAAGTAGCCTGTAAATGTACAAGCCACAGAACGAAAGTGGTTGTATTCATTTCAGTTCCTTTATGAAGTTAACAAGATACACAAATAATATAAAATCTTATACTGACTATCCCATTAATTCGCTCTATATTTGATATGGACCAGTAATATTTAGAAATACATTGACATTGACTAATCTCGGTCGATAGTCCTATAATATGCTTACAAGGCTGTGAATTTGTCATAAAACATTATTTCATTACTTATCCGTAACAATATCACATGCTTCCCGATAAATTACAAAGTGATGTCAAATTATTTTGAGATGACAACCCCAATGGCGACCTAAAATGTCGTAAGTACTTTAAGTTCCAGGATTCATAGTATAGCCAACTGTTATGGTCAAATAACATTGATTTAATTGCTATTTGTATTATATTATATGCGGCTTAAAATGTCGTAAGTGCTCTCCGGATTTATAGGTTAGGCAACTAGTATGGTCAAATAGTATTGATTTAATTAATTTTACTTTCTCTACACGTACCATGCACATAGTGTATTGCATTCCACCCAAAAATTCGATATCGAGATTTCACCGGAAATATACGTTTTAGGGTCGCTTTTACCCAAAAACAGCATTTTCAGAAAAAGGTCCATGTGTGTGTTCGTGTGTCTGTGAACATGATAACTCAAAAACAAGAAGTCGGTAAAATACCAAACTTGGCGTTTAATTTACGATTTTCCAGGGATGCGACACGAATATTTTGAGGAAAATCCCCCACCTCAAACTACCCTTTACATGGAACTTTTTCGAATTTTTTTATTTTTCTTAAAATGGCTCTAACGATTTTGATCAAAATACCGTATATTAAAGATATTTACCTGACAAATAAAATGTATATCTTGAATTTTCTGGGAATAGCATCTGAAGATTACTTTATTCTGGATGAATGTCACGGAATTTTGTATAACTGCTAAACCGTGATGGATAAAAAACTTGGCACTCAAAAAACGTAGAGCACGCTAAAACACACAATTTACGTTATATACATTTTTTTCGTGGAGTTGATAGATTTTAAGATATTCCTTGTTTTTGGTTTCAGCTTTAAAAAACTTATAATTTTCTCATACAGGAATTTGTCAACTCCTGTCTGTACAAACAAAAGAACTTCAGTCACATAGCAATCAGCTTTTGCGTATCACTTTTAACCTATGGTACTCTCTTATTTCGCTTCTACTTACAAGGAAGCAAGTAATAAGATTATTTCTGCTAATTTTTTTCTCGATTAGCATGAAGTAAATAGACATAAGCTAACAGTCATTTGTTGCAGAAATATATAGAGAAAGACATGTGAATGGAACACATCAGATTTTTATAATATTATACGCAATTCAATTGTGAAATTTAATGCCGTGCGGCATGTTGCCATGGAAGCTCAGTGGTAGAGCAACCGACTAAAGACCGAGAGATCCGTGGTGCAAATCCCGGCTATGGCATTGAATATTTCAGTCAGACTGTACCTACCCACACCTGTCCTGCACACAGCTTGAGTGAAAAAAAAAAACAAAAACAAAAAAACAATTAATTCAAATATCTTTAAATATAATAAGTACATTAGGGAAAATTTTTCATGCAATAGGGGAGGCCCAGTTAAGAAAATGTAGCATTGCCTCTATTAGGACAAGAGTTTAAACGCCTGTATTCCTGCAGAGTTTTTACTTCTGTGAACTGGTTGGTGCTTTTAGTGGATAGCATTAAGCAAGAACAAAACAACCAGGAAGTTCCAATTCTTTGTTTCCAAGTTTAAGGGAATCACAATAATTAAAAATTGTAAACTCTATGTAATTTATTGTATTTAATTTGATATTTTTTTTACTAAATTCGGGGAGAACAGCCTCATAAATTTAATCTAATGAAGTAAATATGCTCCAAATATTTAAAGTTTTAGGTGGTTGGCCTTGAACTTGTATATTTTATAATATTTTGCAATTTTGTTGTCATATTTTCGTAAGCAAAATTTTCTCCGGAATTTTCCTGTCTGTTCTCACACCGGGCTATATTTTTTGTTTTGCTGAAAAATTGCGAGTTATTAACAGACACGGATATAGAGTTAAATCGAGTTTTAACAACCCAAGATCAAAGAATTCATAACATTAAGGGGGCTATACCTAAAGGAAACTGCCAACAACATTTTAAATTACTTTCTTTGTTTACGATGCTGTCAATTGCCAGTATCATATCAGCATCGCCGGTGTGATGGAATTTCGTCCCGCAGGGGCTGTCGCTTTTAAGCACACTTAAAAATCATCGGTTTGGGCCGAGGTTGAACCCACGACCTTGAGTTGAGAAGGCCAGCGCTCAACTAACTGGCAAACAGCCGATATAATCAGAGTGGATAAAGGCAGCTTTCAAATACAACAAACACATTCGTGATTCTTGGCAGTCATTCAATTCTAAAGATCAAATTTAATCACGAATCCAATCAGTTTTATTTGTGGAAGCTCTGTGCAGATAACCTGTTCATCCCAACATTGTCTTGGTTTGCGAAATAGCATGAACCACTGCCAGGAATCTGTTGCTGGTAGCAGAGATACAATGTTACCGCTAGCAAAATATTCAAACTGTGTTTCACAGTACACACACACACGCACGCACGCACGTACGCACGCACGCGCGTGCACACACACACAACACACACACAACACCACACACACACCCACACACACACACACACACACACACACACACACACACACACACACAGGGTGTTAATGAACTACACCGAAATATTTTCACAGAATATGTAGATTACTTAAATAAGTAATTTGAGATAGGAGACTTATGCCTTGTTTATTGAAATTTCGAAGTAACGCGGCATTTCGTCTGAATGAAAAAAAATAATAATAAAGAACATTTACTCTATGACAGGAATCGACCTCATGTCCTTTGGGATAGCAGCTTCCGGCGTTACGCATTAAGCCATCAGAGCAATTGAAAAAAAGCCTCCAGAGTAGGCTACATAACTCAAGAACGTAGTTAATGAATGCTCAGTATTGCACTGTCAACTGATTAGTTCAAGATTTTACATATTTTTGCGACATTAAATCTTGAGAACACTAGTAACGAGCTTCTAAAATTCGATACTTCTTTACTTGGGCAGCGGTTTTAAAGCATTCTAAGCCATTTTTACTTTCTCCATACGCATTATGTACATAGTGTATAGAGAAAGTATTGCACTCCACCAAAACATTCGATACCGAAATTTCACCGGAAATATATGTTTTAGGATCCCCAATATCCAAAAAAAGCATTTTCACAAAAAGGTACGTGTGTGTGTGTGTGCGTGTGTGTGCGTGTGTGTGTGTGTGTGTGTGTGTGTGTCCGTGCGTCTGTGAACACGATAACTCAAAAACGAAAAGTCGGTAAAATACCAAACTTAGTATTTAAGTTTAGTATCTTCCAGGGATGCGACACGAAGATTTTGAGAAAAATACCCCACCCCCAACTACCCTTTACATGGAACTTTTTTCGAAAATGGCTCTAACGATTTTGATTAAAATTTCGAATATTAAACATATTTACCTGACAAATAAAATGTATATCTTGAATTTTCTGGGAATAGCCTCTGAAGAGTAGTTTATTCTGGATGAATTTTACTAAATTTTGAATTACTGCTTAACCGTAAGAGATGGACAAAAACTTACTGCACAAAAAATGTAGAGCACATTAAAACACACAATTTATGTTATATACATTTTTTCGTGGATTTCGTCGTTTTTGTGACATTCCTTATTTTTGGTTTCTGCTATTTTTGGTTCATACAGGAACTTGTCAACTCCTATCCATATAGACAAAGGAACTTCATTGACATAGCAACCAGCTTTTGACTATCAGTTTAACCTACAGCTGTCCCTTATTTCGCTCCTACTGACAAGGAAGCGAGTAATAAGACTATTTCTGCTATTTGTTCTGATTAGCATAAAGTAAATAAAGATTAGCATAAAGCATAAGCTTTTTAAGAATTATTTGTTGCAGGGATATGGAGAAAGTCATGTGAATGGTACACATCAGATTTTTTCAACCTGCTTTGCTTTAACACCGACTTATCAGCACCTGATACCCACACGTTTAACGGTATGTAGCTGCGTTATGTTTATCCGGGGACCATGCATCGCCAATCTCAAATTACTTATGTCAGTTACGTGCAAAATCTCGCCAATTATTTCGGTGTAGTTCATTAACATCCTGTATACATCAATTTGGAGAAAATGTTCCCAAAGTTGTGTAATCGTGAAACGACGATTTCCAGAATTTTGTCATTCAGTTTCATGGCCAGACTTGACCTGCCACTGCGGCCTCGTCGTGAACATTGGTACAGCCATTTTTAAAATCCATGTACCATTGTCAGTTCAACAGTCACAAGGCTAGACCTACCAATGTGGTCCTCGTCGTGAACATTGATACAGTCATTTTTAAAATCAATGCACCATTGCCAGTTGATCAGCAACAAGGCCAGAGCTACCATTGTGATCACCGTCGTGAACATTGACAGTCATTTTTAAAATCAACGCACCATTGCCAGTTGATCAGTAACAAGGCTAGACCTACCAATGTGGTCCTCGTCGTGAACATTGATACAGTCATTTTTAAAATCAATGCACAATTGCCAGTTGATCAGCAACAAGGCTAGAGCTACCACTGTGATCATCGTCGTGAACATTGATAGTCATTTTTGAAATCAACGCACCATTGCCAGTTGATCAGTAACAAGACTAGGCCTACCAATGTGGTCCTCGTCGTGAACATTGGTACAGCAATTTTTAACATCAATGTACCATTGCCAGTTGATCAGTAACAAGGCTAAGTCAACCACTGTGATCCCCGTCGTGAACATTAATATAGCCATTTTTAAGATCAATGTACCATTGCCATTTGATCAGTCACAAGGTCAGGCCTCCGCTGTTGTCCTCGTCGTGAACATTGGTACAGCCATTTTTAAGATAAATGTACCATTGCCAGTTGATCAGTCACAAGGCTAGGCCTACCACTGAGGTCCTCGTCGTGAACATTGGTACGGTCATTTTTAAAATCAATGTACCATTGTCAGTTGATCAGTAACAAGGCTAGGCCTACCACTGTGGCCCTCGTCGTTAACATTGGTACAGCCACTTTTAAGAGCCTGGCTCGGCTTTCACACATTATTCCCTGCTCGTAAACATCACAAAGTTACAATAAATCTCAATTGGTTTGTTGTTTTTGCCAACAAAAATCTAATCACAGACCGCCATTTCACAAGTGGTGGGATTTTCTATTTTGACAACTCTCAGAGAGCAAGGTAAGGAAGACAGACTACCACAACTGGGAACGTTCTGACGGCTCTAGCCCTACTCTCAGAGAGCAAGGTAAGGAAGGTACAGTCATCACTCTACAACTGGGGACGTTCTGACGGCTAAGGTAAGGAAGATATAGTCCTCACACTACCACAACTGGGGACGTCTGACGGCTCTAGCCCTACTCTCAGAGAGCAAGGTAAGGAAGATATAGTCCTCACACTACCACAACTGGGAACGTTCTGACGGCTCTAGCTCTACTCTCAGAGAGCAAGGTAAGGAAGGTACAGTCCTCACACTACCACTACTGGGAACGTTCTGACGGCTCTAGCTCTACTCTCAGAGAGCAAGGTAAGGAAGATACAGTCCTCACACTACCACAACTGGTTACGTTCTGACAGCTCTAGGTCTACTCTCAGAGAGCAAAGTAAGGAAGACACAGTCCTCACACTACCACAACTGGGAACGTTCTAACGGCTCTAGCTCTACTCTCAGAGAGCAAAGTAAGGAAGACACAGTCCTCACACTACCACAACTGGGAACGTTCTGACGGCTCTAGCGCTACTCTCAGAGAGCAAAGTAAGGAAGACACAGTCCTCACACTACCACAACTGGGAACGTTCTAACGGCTCTAGCGCTACTCTCAGAGAGCAAAGTAAGGAAGACACAGTCCTCACACTACCACAACTGGGAACGTTCTGACGGCTCTAGCTCTACTCTCAGAGAGAAGGTAAGGAAGACACAGTCCTCACATTACCACAACTGGGAACGTTCTAACGGCTCTAGCTCTACTCACAGAGAGCAAGGTAAGGAAGACACAGTCCTCACACTACCACAACTGGGAACGTTTTGACGGCTCTAGCTCTACTCTCAGAGAGCAACAAGGTAAGGAAGACACAGTCCTCACACTACCACAACTGGGAACGTTTTGACGGCTCTAGCTCTACTCTCAGAGAGCAAGGTAAGGAAGACACAGTCCTCACACTACCACAACTGGGAACGTTTTGACGGCTCTGGCTCTACTCTCAGAGAGCAAGGTAAGGAAGACACAGTCCTCACACTACCACAACTGGGAACGTTCTGACGGCTCTAGCTCTACTCTCAGAGAGCAAGGTAAGGAAGATACAGTCCTCACACTACCACAACTGGTAACGTCCTGACGGCTCTAGCTCTACTCTCAGAGAGCAAAATAAGGAAGACACAGTCCTCACACTATCACAACTGGGAACGTTTTGACGGCTCTAGCCCTACTCTCAGAGAGCAAAGTAAGGAAGACACAGTCCTCACACTACCACAACTGGTAACGTCCTGACGGCTCTAGCTCTACTCTCAGAGAGCAAAATAAGGAAGACACAGTCCTCACACTATCACAACTGGGAACGTTTTGACGGCTCTAGCTCTACTCTCAGAGAGCAAGGTAAGGAAGACACAGTCCTCACACTACCACAACTGGGAACGTTCTGACGGCTCTAGCTCTACTCTCAGAGAGCAAGGTAAGGAAGATACAGTCCTCACACTACCACAACTGGTAACGTCCTGACGGCTCTAGCTCTACTCTCAGAGAGCAAAATAAGGAAGACACAGTCCTCACACTACCACAACTGGGAACGTTTTGACGGCTCTAGCTCTACTCTCAGAGAGCAAAGTAAGGAAGACACAGTCCTCACACTACCACAACTGGTAACGTCCTGACGGCTCTAGCTCTACTCTCAGAGAGCAAAATAAGGAAGACACAGTCCTCACACTACCACAACTGGGAACGTTTTGACGGCTCTAGCTCTACTCTCAGAGAGCAAAGTAAGGAAGACACAGTCCTCACACTACCACAACTGGATGTGTACTGAATGTAGCAACGTTCTGACGGCTCTAGCCCTACTCATCACCAAGATGGGCTAAAATGTCTGGGACTCTCTGGACTGCCCTCGTGAAGTTATTTATGATTGCAAATGTCTAACATTTTAGTTTGGACTCTCTTAAGAAATATTTCCTTATATTGCTTAGTTTTACTGATAAAGCAAGGTTTTCTCGTTTATCGCCACTAAAAAGAAGACCATCCGCTGTAGTTCAGTCAGAAATATTTATGTATCCATGTTACCCCGAGTTTGTTTCATTGCTTTTTAAGATGAACTCCAAACATCACTTTCAAGTAAATTTCTGACAAAACACTAGATTTTGGTAGGACAATATTTTAAAAGGATCAAAATTCACTGCCGCAAGACTTATTATCAAATTATAAAATAATTAGTTTATTTTTGCTTTCTTAAAATGCTCATTGTAAATAATTAGCAGCTTAATAATTTCAACGTATCTAGTTAAAGCTGCATTAGGAAAAATCTGATGTCTTCCATTCACATGAATTTCGCCACATATCTGTAAACAATTATTGTTAAAACCTTATTCTATCTGATTCATGTTAATCGAGATAAACCTTAGCAGAAGTACTTTCTTGTAAGTAGAAGGGAAATAATGGAATATATCAGGCTAAAGTGATAGTCAAACCTTTTAAAAGTTATTGCTATGTGGTTGAATCCGTTTCTATGCATTGCCAGGAGTTGACAAATTCCCGTATGTGAAAATGTTTAAGTATTTTAAAACTAAACTAATAACAAGTACGTAATATATATAAATTTGGTTGACTCCACGAAATATTGTGTAGGACATAAATTGTGTACTTCAACGAGATGTACATATTTTGTATAATAAGTTTTTGTCTGCCTCTTACGGTAATGCAAAATCCAGCAAAATCTATCCAGAATAAAAATTATTCAGAGGCTATATCCAGGAAATTCAAGATATACATTTTATTTGTCATAAAATATCTTAAACATAAGGCATTATAATCTAAACCGTCAGCGCCATTTTTAAGAATAAACATTTTCGAAAAATGTTCCATGTAAGGCATAGTTTGGAGGTGGGGGCATTTTCTTGAAAATCTTCGTTTCGCGATCTTGGAAGATACTGAATTTAAATATCAAGTTTGGTATTTAACGGACTTCTCGTTTTGATATATGCTAGACACACACACACACACACACACACACACACACACACACACACACACTCACACACTGACAGACAGAATCATATACATAAATTTTTCTGAAACTGTATTTTTTGGATTCTGAGGGTTTCAAAACATATATTTCCGTTGAAATCTTGGTATCGAATTTTTGGGTATAATACAATACATTCTCTAAAAAGTTAACTATCATATTTGATTCAACAATATAACATACTGTAAAAAAAAAAAAAAACATAGTATAAACTTTTAAGTTTAGAAAAAGTAGATACTATAAGAAGTAGAGAAGAAAAAAAAAACCGAATTCAAACATATCATACAGGAAATACGGAGCAGATAATTCCACTTCAAATGACTTTATGAATATCGAGGTTGCAGCTTCTGAGATGTTTTGAAGAAAATCATTATATAAATTAGAAATAGAGATTTTCACGGCGATAGACATTTTATATTTTGTGCTTGCTATTAATTTTTCCTTTAAAGACTTTTTAGACAGCTTATGCTAAAAATAGGTCTTCTACCAGATTTCAGTAGTGTTAAAAGTATAAAATTCTGTCACTCAGTATTATAAAATTATAACACTCCAATGTAGCCAACTTTGGTTTATGCGTCCACGGCCTCATTCAAGTAGGCTAAGACTCTGAAAGCTCGTATCGCTTCATAAAATGGCGAATCATTTGAATGCCATGAACGTTGAATCTGTTGAACCAGACGAAATTATGCAAGCAGCGGAGAGAGCAAAATTACAACTGCCACAATGCCTCCGTTGTATATAATGTTTTCGTTCTGTACGAGTAACTCATCATGTTGTCAGCACTGAAGGTAAGCAAGACAACAACTGAATATCGCAGACCATTAAGAATGAACTCCGTGAAAGAGGTAAAACAATCTTTGATAATTATTTAAACCAAATGTAAAATAACCTACAGACAACGAGCAAAGCCCCCGATATGACCTGAGATGTTAAAGGGGGCTATATAAATAAAACAGTAAAAAAATCTTTGATAATTATAATATGTCTATACATATTGAGAACTATCTAGACCAGTGTTTCCCAACCTTTTGAAGTTCACGGCACCCTTGGGAATAACATTAAACACCAGGGGCACCCTTCCTTGAATTAAAAGAAAATTAAGCTTAATATGTTAATTTATTGAAATATTATGTAATAATAACGTACACCATAACATAATACAGTAAACTTTACTACAATCACTGAGTAAAAATACATCAATAAATTTTGTTCGATTAATGATTAATGTGAAACTTGTGATTGATGCTTAGAGCACAGATATGTGATGTCGGGACTTGCAGTTGACAGTGAAACATGCAAATCATCCTCAAGGTTATTCAGTCTATTTCTTCCTTTGCATTTTTATTGTCACCATAGCAGAGAAGGCTTGCTCGCATAGATAGGATGTTGAAAAGGGCAAAAGTGCGTTAATTGTTTTCTCCATTAGGTTAGGGTACTCCTCTCTCCGTTGAAGCCAAAAACTAGCCACCGACGCCTCACTCTTGGTGAACTTACCTTTGAGTGTGTAATCAGCGCAAAGATCAATAAATTCATCTCGTTCGCAAGCAGTGAAATCTATTTCCTCTGCACTATTTACGAAATCAAATGGTGAGACAACCCAGTCGAGATTCGTAGTGGAAATAGTTGGAAAGTACGCATCTATTGCATCTTGCAATCTTGATAAGTGATCACAAATGCGGTCTTTCAGTTTACCCAGATCTTTATCTCCTGCCACATTAAGAAGAGATGGAAAGTTCGACAAATCTCCTTTTTGAACTGCAGACTTCCAAGAACTAAGTTTTCTTTTAAAACCTTTCATTTTATTGGTTGAGGAGATTATTGTTTCGTGTCGACCCTGCATCGAAACATTCAGTTCATTCAGCTTATGAAAAATATCTGCCAGATACGACAGTTCAAAACACCAAGAATCACTTAGTAAGAGCTCATGAAATGTGTCTTGATTTTCATCCTTAAAAAAGTTTTTAGCTGTTCTTTAAGTTCGAGAAACCGGTTCAATACACGACCCCGCGACAACCGCCTTACTTCTGTGTGAAGTAACAAAGAGGTATGAGCTGCACCCTTTGCGCGACATAACTGTTCAAAACATTCTGCACTTTAAAGGTCGAGACTTCATATAGTTCACCATTTTCACACCTTGGTTAAACACTTCAGCAAAATCTTCATTACACGCTTTCACGACTAATGCCTCTCTATGCAGAAAACAGTGAGTTATAATAATGGATGGATTTTCATTGAGAGCTCTGGCAGTAAAGCCTTTAATTTTCCCAGACATAGATGGTGCACCATCTGTACATATACCACAACAGTCTTTCCATGAAAGATCATGGTCATTGAGATAGGAATTAATAGAAACGAAAATATCATGGCCTGTGGTTGTAGTCTCCAGCGGTCTACAGAACAGAAACTGTTCACTAATATCTTTTTCATCAATATTTCTGATAAAACCAAGGAGTTGCGGTTTGTCACCAATATCGAGACTCTCATCTACTTGCAAAGCAAATGTTCTATAAGTTTTTATTTTCTCCATGACTTGTTCGTTGATATTGCATGACCTTTCAGATATTCTGCGGCTGATTGTGTTGTTGGACAGAGGAACTTTCGAAATTTGATTAGCTGCTCCTTCGCCAAGTATTGTTGAAACTATAACTTGACATGCAGGGCCAATGATTTCCTCTCCAAGAGTATGAGGTTTCTATTTTTTAGCTATCAGTTCTGCTACTTTAAATGAGGCTTCAAGAGCAGTATCACCCATGGTCATTCTCTTTACCATTCGCACAGCTGTTTTCTACTCCCCTTCTAATATATTGTGAAAAATACATTACACTTGTGACACACTAGGATGCTTTGTTGTAAGATGCCGCTTCAGTTTGCTAAGTGGCCTCGTTGTTAAGTGTTTCGCCACAAACTAAACACACAGGGATAGGGTTTTCCTCGTTGTTATTCCACTTAAATCCATACGCTAAGTAACTGTCCTGGTATGTTCTTTTCTTTCGTTTGTCTTCTTTATGTGGTGAATTCGACGGACCGGGAGAAAGTGTAAGATTTGGCTTCTTAAAGCAAGCAGTAGGAGCCGACTGTTCACTTTCACTGTCCTGGCGTTTACGTTTAACAATGAACTTATCCATAGCTAAACACTGGGAATCAACGCGAGGAAGACAACTGAAAGTGGCAAGCGGCGTACACTATACATTCATCTGTCGAAGTCTCGGGAATGTTCGTGAGGAAGCGAGTAGTCTCGGGAATGTTCGGCAGGGTATAGCTGTAATGCCATCTGTGGGATACTAGTATAACTGAATTATTGAAATGAATCGACCACTATCACCATCTGGCGTGCATGAGAGTAATTGATTTGACTTATTTTATTTCAAGACCTTACAAGACTTAAGGCTTCAGTAGAAGGTATTTTTTTTTTTTTTTTTTTTTTTTTTTGTTTATCTCGATATCTCGCGGCACCCCTTAGCCAATCACACGGCACCCTAGGGTGCCGGGGCACACCGGTTGGGAACCGTTGATCTAGACAATAACATATGACACACGTGTTAACATTGTTGTATATTGTTCGTGGGATTACTATACTCGGTCTGTGACCTCGTTTCGCAAGATTTCTGCTCACAGTATAAAAACACCATTCTTATCATTTGTATCATAAATAACTATTTAAATTCATTGCAATGATTGTTTCATATATTTAAATTTATTTTAATTGGGCTAAGTAAGATTGTAAACGGCAGAATTTTCAAACAGTATATTCTTATTGTTTTGCTAATTATACTCCTCGTATAGCAGAACTTACAAGAAAGAAAAATGTAACACTTCTAAGTTGATATGTAGACGTTTCAAGTTTAAACATCATCGACTATTTATTGTTCTTTAGCTTGGAGTCAAATACATGTTTATTCCGAATATGGCCCGAAATCTTTTATCAACAAACGCCGATTTAGGTCGTAATTACCTTTAGTTCTAAAAGCTAAATTGTTCAATTACTTTGGCCTAAGAATGACAGAAAATTTCAGTGTGTGTGTATGTATGTATGTATGTATGTATGTATGTATGTATGTATGTATGTGTGTGTGTGTATGTATGTATGTATGTATGTATGTATGTATGTATGTATGTATGTATGTAGGTATGTAGGTATGTATGTAGGTATGTAGGTAGGTAGGTATGTAGGTAGGTAGGTATGTATGTAGGTATGTAGGTAGGTAGGTAGGTAGGTAGGTAGGTAGGTATGTAGGTAGGTATGTATGTAGGTATGTAGGTAGGTAGGTAGGTAGGTAGGTAGGTAGGTATGTATGTAGGTATGTAGGTAGGTAGGTAGGTAGGTAGGTAGGTAGGTATGTGTGTGTGTGTGTGTTGTTCGAGTACCTTTGAACACGATAACTCAGAAACGAAAAGTCGGTAAAATCCCAAACTTTGTATTTAAATTTAGTATCCTCCACGGATGCGACACGAACATTTTGAGAAACATCCCCCCACCCCAAACTACCATTTACATGGAAAAAATTCGAAAAATTTTATTTTCTCGAAAATGGCTTTAACGATTTTGATTAAAACACCGTATAATAAATATATTTATATGGAAAATAAAATGTATATATTTTGAATTTCATGGGAATAGCCTCTAAAGGTCTGTTCATTCTGAATGAAATTTGCGTAACTGGTAAACCGTAAGAGTTTGACAAAAATTTACTGCACAAGAAATTTAGATCACGTTAAAACACACAGCATACGTTTTTTCTCGTTTAATTGATCATTTCTGAAATATTCCTTGTTATTTGTTTCAGATTTAAAATATTTAAAATTTTCACATAGGGAGCTTTGCCAACTCATGGCAATGCAAAGAAACGGGTTTATCTACATATCAACCAGCTTTTAATAGATTTGACTATCATGTTATCTTAGTGCATTTCTTTTATTTCTCTTCTACTAACAAAAAACAATTTTGGTAATGTTTATCTCGATTATCATAAAGTAGACAAAGATATGTTTCTTAATAATAATTTGTTACAGTGATAGAGAGTAAGTCATGTGAATGGAGCACATCAAATTTTTTTTAATAAATGCCCTAGTCTTGTTTCACCACACGTAGGGATATTGAACTTAAACAAACACAAAACATGTTTTGTTTCTTTATATGAAAAACTCAGAAACCTCATGCAAACGAAAAACTAATATGTTATTATTACTCCATAAAGCACATCTGGGTTTAGCTTTCATTTTTAAACGACTTTTATGGGAACATTACGGACAATTCTTCCATAATCACGAAGCTTGGACTGAAGTGTAACGGCTTAGAGCATCTTCTGAGTGGTACAGCACCCACAAACACCTTCTAGGTAATTTAACATTAAACACCTCACCGTCACAATTATATTAGTGCTATCCAATTTTCAACAAGTGCATCTTCCGAGAAACAAATTACGAAAACAGAAATGTATTTCACAGGAAGTGAATAACTTGTCCAGGTTTAGACTTCAAATAGTGTTAGCAGTTCCCTGAAAAGTGACAAATAGTTATTTTTGATACAAGTGGTAAACTGGTGTGCTTGCGAAACGAAGTCGAGTTTCGTAATCCTGCAGACAATTATAAAATTATATAAAATAAAATACATATTAGCTAGTGTAGAAAATCCTGTAAATCCAAAAATAAGTTATATATATATATATATATATATATATATTTGAATTCTATATTGAACGGCATCATATGATTGATGAATGCAACGTTATACTTTTAGACACTTGATGCTAAAATTAAGTATTTTATCAGATGTCAGCAGTGATAAAAATAGAAAATTCTGCCCTCAGTATATTATAACACTCCAATGTAGCCAACTTTGGTTTTGCGTCCAGGTCTCATTCAAGTAGGCTATGACTCTATAAGCTCGTATCATGTATTAAATGACGGATGATTTGAATGTCATGAACATGGTACAAGCTGAAGCAGACGAAATTATGCAAGCAGCGGAGAGAGCAAAATTACAACTGCTACACTACCTACTTGTATATAGTTTTTCGTTATGTACGAGTAAGTCATCATGTTGTCAGCACTGATGCTAAGCAAGGCAACAATTGAATATCGCAGATCATTATGCATGAACTCCGTAAAATAGGTAAAACAATCTACTTAAAATTATAATATGTCTATAAATATTGAGAACTGTCTAAAAATAGTGTGTGATAGGTGGGTTAAAATTGTTTTACATTGAACGTAGGATTACTGTACTCGCAAGCTTCCTACTCACAAAATAAAATACAATTTTCACCAGTTTTATCATGAATAACCATTAGGAGTGTAAGTTCCCAAGTGTGTTTAAATGGGAATATTATATCAATGCTTTGGGAAAATGGATAATGTGAACATAAAAAGTTTGGAAGGTAATAATGACACATAAATGACAAAAGGTAGTTTATCTACATAATACTGTGACTTATTCTCTTAAGAATTCTATTCGCAATGTTTTAGGCTTCTCTATAATACCCAATATTTAGATTTATTTACAGATATAATTTACTTCCTTAATTACTTTCTCTACACGTAATATGTACATAGTGTAAAGAGAAGGTATTGCATTCTACTCAAAAATTCGATACCGAGATTTCACGTTCCGAATAGACGTTTTAGGGTCCCCTGAATCCAAAAAAAGTATTCATAGAAAAAGGTTCATGTGTGTGTAAGTCTGTGTGTGCGTGGGTTGTGTGTGTGTGTGTGTGTGTGTGTGTGTGTGTGTGAGCACGATAACTCAGAAACGAAAATTCGGTAAAATACCAAACTTGGTACATAAGTTAAGTATCTTCCAAGGATGCGACACGAAGATTTTGAGGAAACTATCCACCCCAAACTACACTTTACGTGGAAAAATTTCAGGAATATTTATTTTTTCTAAAATAGCTCTAACGATTTTTGTTAAAATACTGTATATTAAAAATGTTTAAACGAAAAATAAAATACATATCTTGAATTTTATGGGAATAGCCTCTAAAGACATCTTTATTCTGGATGAATTTTTCTGGATTTCACATAACTAGTAAACCAAAAATGACAAACAAAAACTTACTACACATAAAATGTACACCTCTGTGAAACACAATTTATGTCGTATAGATACACTTTTTTTGTGGAGGTCACCATTTTTTAGATATTCCTTATTATTGGTTTCAGCTTTAAAATACTGTAACTTTTCACATAATACGGGAATGTTTCAAATCCTGGCAATGCAAAGAAACAGAATTCAACCACATGGCAGTCAGCTTTTCAAATAGCCTTGTGTATTCCTTTGTTTCCTTTGTGCATATAAAAAGTATTTCTGCTTATGTTTATCTCGATTATCGTGGAGTAGATACAAGCACAAGTTTTTAACAATAATTTGTTACAGAGATGTAGAGAATGCAACTGGCATACAATAGATTTTTTTGTTGATAAATGATATGAAATTCAACAAACTCCAAATCAAACTATCAAAATAGGTACAAATTTGAACATTTCATGTTAATAATGTTATAACTGCAGATGGTTTGAATGACCGATATGTCTGGTACTCCATAAATCCCAACAATACTTTTATACGAGAACGTTAAGCGATGTACCGAAGTGTTACAACATTAGCTAATCAGTTCTATTTTTGATTTTGGCTGTATGTTTTCTGGCCTACTCAAAGGTGACGGGGATTTGGCTCTGGTGAACTTCAGTAGTAGTCTATGAGTAGTTATTTAAAGTTGTTACGGTAGGCGAAATAATAACTACCTGAAGAGTCGTTTCATATTTCAGAAACATTGCAAAAACTGATACTCTCAATTTAAACAGATCTTTTGCAAGCTGATCGACAAGACCTTCACTTATTGTACCTTAACCGGTTTCACTAAATTTGAGGGGATAGCAGAAATATTTGTAAAAACATTAGAAATACTACTACTACTATTACTACTGCTATTATTACTAATATAATAATATTAATAAAAGTAAAAATAAATTCTGCACTGAATGAACCATTACTACATAACGATAGGTCAAGTAGCTTAGCATCTTTCAATTTTTACTTTCTGTATAAGTACTATGTACATGGTGTATAGAGAAGGAAGGTATTATATTGCACCCATAAATTCAATACCGAGATTTTACTGGGATACATATTTTGGGACCTCCTGAATAAAAAAAAAAAAAAAAGATTTTTTGAAAAAATGTCCATGTGTGTGTGAGTGTGTGTGTGTGTGTGTATGTGGGCAGCTTAGCTCAAAAACGAAAAGTCCGATTGACATATCATAACTTGATATTTAAGTCTGGTATCTTCCAAGAATGCGATACGAAGATTTTCAAGAAAATTTTCCCACTCCCAACTACTTTTTACATGGAAAAAATTCGAAAGTTTTAATTTTCTCCAAAATAGCTCTAACGTTTTTCATTAAAATCTCTTACATTTAAGGTATTTACATGGCAAATAAAATGCATATCTTGGATTTTCTGAGAATAGCCTCTTAAGACATCTTTATTCTGAATGCATATTTATAAATTTTGCATAACTGGTAAACCATTACACATAGACAAACAAACATATGGATATCGTCAAAGCACACTATTTCTATCATATAGATTTCTTTCCTGTTGTTGTCCTTTTCGAGATATTCCTTGTTATTGGTTTGTTTTAAATACTTAAAGCTTTTCTCATGCGGAAACTTGCCAACTAGTGGCCACGCAAAGAAATGACTTTCAATACCATAGCAATCGCAGTTTAAAACATTTGACTGTTGATTTAGCCTACTGTATTCCTTTATTCACTTTCTACTTATAAGGAACTAAGCAATAAGGCTGTTTCTGGCAATGTTTATACCAACTGGCTTGAAGTACATAAAAGAAATAGCTTATTAACAATAATTTGTTACGGAGATGTAAAGAAAGTAATGTGAATGCAACTCATCAGATTTTATATTTTAAGTTTATGACTATATTAATTTACATAAATTAATATTATTAATTTTCGCAACTCTTATTGTAGGCGAAGGAAAAATAGAAATTCGCTTCAAAATTCGATATCCAGATTTCACGTGTGTATGTATGTGTGTATGTGTGTGTGGTTGTGTATGTGTGTGTGTGTGTTTAGATATTCTCTGAACACTAAAACAGCAACGTTAAAAAAGAATACCATAGCTCAAAAGAGATTATTTGATTAAAATTCTGGTGTTCCATTCGTTTGACTTTCTCTACATCTCTCAAATAAATTATTGTTGAAAAGCTAATGCTTCTATTTACTTCATTTTAATCGAGAAAAAAAATAGTAGAAATAGTCTTATAAGGGAGTACTATAGGCTAAACTGATAACCATAAGCTGGTTGCTATTTGACTGAAGTTTCTTTGTTTGTATGGAAAGGAATTCGTGTGAGAAAAGTATAATTTTTCAAAGCTGAAACCAAAAACAAGGAATATGTCAAAAACGATCAACTCCACGAAAAAAATATACACGACATAAATTGTGATCTTTAATGTGCTCTACATTTTTTGTGTGTTAAGTTTTTGTCCATCTCTTACGGTTTAGCAGTTACGCAAAATTCCTAAAATGCATTCAGCAGTCTTCAGAAGCTATTCCCAGAAAATTCAAGATATACATTTTATTTGTAAGGTAAATATCTTTAATATTTGACATTTTAATCAAAATCGTTAGAGCCATTTTAAAGAAAATCAAAATTTTCAAAAAAAGTTCCATGTAAAGGGTAGTTGCGGGTTGGGGGATTCTCTTGAAACTCTTAGTGTCACATCCTTGAAAAATACCAAACTTAAATACCAAGTTTGGTATTTAATGGTCTTTTCGTTTTTAGCTATGCTGTCCACAGACACACAGACATATACACACACGGACCTTTTTGTAAAATTGCTTTTTTTCGATTCAGGGGGGCCCAAAACATGTATTTCCGGTAAAATCTCGATATAAAATTTTTGGGTGCATTACAATACCTTCTCTATACACTATGTACATAGTGCGTATAAAAAAAGTAAAAATAGGATGAAATGCGAAGAATTAAATAAGACTCCTTCCAAATCGAACACTCTTTAGGTCCGGGAACGATTTCATACATTATTATTATTTGTCTACAAATGATAAAGACCTATACGAGTGTGTTTGTGATATGTCATGACAAATAGAACTAATGTTTTGTGAACACTTCGTAAAATGCGCTTCATTACTAATGAACTTTATATTTTAATTGTGGCTTCACGGTTAATCAGCCGTTTCAAGTTTATAAACTTCGAGCTTTCGGCCAGTTTAAACTTCCTGTAAACGGAGAAACAAAATCATAAAAACAAAAACCTTATTCAAAGAAAACTGTAAAACTTAATGCATTATACAACGCTATTAAGCAATCTTTCCGGCAATATTAGCCGTTTCCGAAATATTGTTTGCGTGTTCAAGTTTTCCAATTTTAAGAACCTTTTTAGTGTAACATATTTGGGAACATGAAATTCGTTTTATTTTACTTGAAAAAGATAAACAAAAAAGTCTGATATGTTCCATTCACAAGACTTTCCCTACATCTCTGTAACAAATGAGTGTTAGTAGGCATATTCTTCTGTCTAGTTCTTGCTAATCGAGAAAACATTAGCAGAAATAGTCTTATTAGTTGCTTCCTTGTAAGTAGGAGCAAAATAAGGGAGTAGCATAGCCTAAAGAGAAAGTCAAAAACTGGTTGCTATGTGACTGAAGTTCCTCTGCTTGTATGGACAGGAACTGACAAATTCCTGTATGAGAAAAGTATAAGTTTTTTTAAAGCTGGAATTAATAACAATCAATACCTGAAAAACGACCAACTCCACGAAAAAAATCTACAGACATAAATTGTTTGTTTTATCGTGATCTACATTTTTGTGTAGTAAGTTTTTGTCTATCTCTTACAGATACCCAGTTATGCAAAATTCAATAAAACTCGTCCAGAATAAAGAGGTCTTTAGAGGCTTTTCCCAGAGAATTCAAGATATATATGATATACATTATAAGAGAGTTTAATCAAAGTCATTTTGAGAAAATAAAACTTATCGACATTTTTTCCATATAAAGCGTAGTTTGGTGTGGGGGGATTTTCTTGAAAATATTCGTGTCGCATCCTTGGAAGATACCAAACTTAAATCAAGTTTGATATTTAACGGTCCTTTTGGTCTTGAGATAGATGTCTACAGACAGACACAGACACACACGGACGGACCTTTTTCCAAAAATACTTTTTTTTTTGGATTCAGGGGGACCCAAAATATATATTTTCGGTATCCAATTTTTGGCTGCAATACAATACCTTCTCTATATACCTACTAAGTATATAGTACGTATATGAAAAGTAAGGAACAAAAAATCTGATTCAGTTAAATTGTTCAAGGTTATTCGTACAAATATCCAGGAATGTAGAAAACATTTTAAAATATTTAACACTTGTATATATAGTTAGAATAGTCACGTTGTTTTATTTTGCTTCATGGGCAACCATTTGCTTCTTTACAGAAACAACCATAGCAGATAAATACTGTGTTAACAAAACAAATATTTTAGATTGAAAATACTCCTATGAACAGCACATTTAGTAACAATTATGTATTCCATTCACATGACTTTCTCTATATTTTTGGAACAAATTATTGTTAAAAAGCTTATTTTTCAATCTGCTTCATGCTAATCGAGATAAACATTAGCAGAAAGTGTCTTACTCTTGCTTTTTGGTAAGGAAAAGCGAAATAAGGGAATGCACTAACTAAAACCATAGTCCAATCTTTTAAAAGCTGGTTACCATGTGGTTTCAATCCGTTCTATTCATGGCCTAGGGTTTACAAATGTTCGTGTGAAAAAAATTTCGTATTTTAAATCTGACAACAAGGAATATCTCAGAAATGACCAATTTCACGAAAAAAAGGTATGTCATGAATTATATTTTAACGAGATCTACAATTTTTTTGTAGTAAGTTTTTGTCTATCTCTTATTGTCTACCAGTTACGCAAAATTCATCCAGAATAAACAGAGGCTATTCTCAGAAAATTCAAGATATGTATTTTATTTGTACTGTAAATATCTTTAATATATGATATTTTAATCAAAATCATTATTTGAGCCATCAACTACTATAGGAGGATCCTTCCGGAACGGCTAACTAGCACTGCCAAACCAAGTCAGTTCCCCAAGGAGAGAGGCCCGTGCTCTCAGGGGGCGCTATGGGCTAATAGTAATACTAATCAATCGTTAGAGCCATTTTTGGGAAAATCAAAATTTTCTAAATTTTTCCCATGGGATTTAGGGAGGATTTCTATCAAAATCTTCATTTCACATCCCTGGAAGGTATTATATTTAAATACAAATTTGGTATTTCAATGACTTTTCGTTTTTGAGTTATCGTGTTCTCAGACACACGGTCGCACACCCGGACCTTTATACTATACAGGCGACACTAAAATTTGTATTTCCGGTAAAATCTTGATATCCAATTTTTATTATAATACCTTCTCTATACACTGAGTGCATAGTACGTGTTGAGAAAGTTAAAATGCATACATTTCGTTATAAAACTACCGTCTCCATAATTCCTAATATTACGCGATAAATAAATAATACATTCTTGTCGATTCATTTCAGATTCTCTCGATATGCTATAAATTAAGTTTGTGACGCTTTATCATTTAAAGAGTGTTTGTAATTTTGTATAAATGGGTTTTATTTGTAACACTTCTATGAGTTAATACACTTTAAATTGCAAGGAGATTTCCCCAGTTTACAGGAACGCTCAAATTAAGATTCACTCTGGCGCTATAAATACGCGAATCCGTCTTTCAATTCATCAGTTTACCTGAAGATGAAGATGACTCACATGTTCGAAACGTTGGAGTAAGTCCATGTATTTACCTGGCAAGAATCCCAAGAAACTTTAGAGTAAATGTCCCAGAAGTGATAGTTTGCAACATTTTATGTTTAGAGTTCGTGTGGCATCCGATCACAATATATAATTTTGGCCAGAGTAATTTTTCTATATGCAGACTTTAATACGTCTAATCAATATCTATGTAATCTATTTAAGGGGACAAGGTAGTCTGAACATAGGAAATTACACCCTAAGTGAGTCAATTAACATTACCCTTAAAGCTCTCAATCGTTTTTCCTGAATTGTTTATGAAAATTATTTAAATTGCATTGACTTGATAAATTATGCAATTGATGCTCTAAAAGCATTTCAGTTAGTAAACAATTTGATGTGTTCCATTCACATGACTTTATCTACTTCTCTGCAACACATTATTGTTAGAAGCTTATGCGTCTATTTACTTCATGCTAATCGAGTAAAAATTAGTAGAAATAGTCTTAATACTTGCTTCCTTGTAAGTAGAAGCGAAATAAGGGAGTACCATAGATTAAAGTGACAGTCAAAAGTTGGTTGCCATGTGACTGAAGTTCCTTTTTTTGTATGGGCAGGAGTTGACAAATTCCTGTATGAGAAAAGTTAAGTTTTTCAAAGGTGAATCCAGAAACAAGGAATAACTGAAAAACGATCAAATCCACGAAAAAATGTATATAACATAAATTGTGTTTTTTAACGTGCTATTCATTTTTTGTGTGGTAAGTTTATGTCTCTCTCTTACCGTTTAGCAGTTATGCAAAATTCCGTACAATTCACTCAGAATAAAGTAGTCTTCAGAGGCTATTCCCAGAAAATTCAAGATATACATTTTATTTGTCAGGTAAATACCTTTAATATACGATATTTTAATCAAAATCGTTAGAGCCATGTTTTAGAAATTCAAAATTTTCGAAAAAAGTTTAATGTAAAGGGTAGTTTGGGGTGGGGGATTTTTCTCAAAATCTTCGTGTCTCTTCCCTGGAAGATACAAAACTTAAATACCAACTTTGGTATTTTAACCACTTTTCGTTTTTGAGTTATGGTGTTCACGGACACACTGACCCACGGACCTTTTTCTGAAAATACTTTTGGATACAGGACCCTAAAACATATATTTCCAGTGAAATACCGGTATCGAATATTTTGGTGGAGTGCAATACCTTCTCTATACACTATGTACACAGTATGTGTAGAGAAAGTTAAAAATTAATGAAATTTACTCTTAACACATGTGCCCTTTTATGTGATGTTGCTCAGTATAGAATCAGACCTTTTACTATAGTCAATTGTCTTCTGAACCCAACTATTTAGTTATATGTATCATTTTACTATAAACTTTATTTGCAAAGTCAAAAAGGTAAAAATGTGGAAAAGTTGCAAGATTGTTTTTTTATTATCACTAATATATATTCTGTAACATTAGGGAGAGAGTTCTGCCTTTGCATTTAAATGGGAGGTGTTTGTGGCATGGCTTAGTACACGACTTGCAGATGTTTCCGTGGAACCCGTGCACGCGAAGTGCGTGTAGAGATGACAGAGTTGGAAGTTTGGTCCTCTCCAGTGGTTCGTTCTCTTGCTTCTGTTTCCATAATCTGGATCTCATTGTCTTTGTTGTTTCTCTTTTCGATGTGTGTTTTATAAGTCTGGATTTCAGGCAGATTGAACGTGTGCAGTATCTCGTCTATACAGAGTGGGCCCTGGGCTAGAATGTAGCAGAATCTGCTTCTTGAGAATTTTGAAATTGATAGGGTCATTTTCAGAAATCTAGCTATGACGTTCCCCAGTTTCGTTAGGTTTTTGGGTGTTAGGTAGTTCCATATTAATTGTATTCGGTATGTGGCCATCGGCGCAATTTGGAGTTTGAAAAGCCCCATTGCAGCTGGTATTGTTAGAAGTTGAATCTTCGGTATGTCGTAGCTACTGCTGCACGTTCTTGTATGTGATTCGAGGAAGTGGATACATTCTCTAAAGACTGGCGGAAACCTAACTTTTAACTCCTGCATTATTCCACTATTGCACATAACATTATGATTGTGGTTCCGAAAGCTCAACTGTGTGTTGTATACACGTTCTGAAAATTCCAACTCTCTATCGCTTATAATTTCTGAGAAAAAGGTATATAAATGTCCAAAAATGTTGTTTTCAGAAAACTGAATTGAAAGATACAAATGTTCTGAAAAGAATCTTTGCATGACAGTTTTAAAGGATGCAGGCTAGTATTTAAATGCTGCTTAAATGCCTTAAAATCCACTCAACCCCCCAAAAGTTTCTGAAACTGGAGATAATAGAGATTTTTATTAGTGAAAACTTCATTTTTTACCATTTCAGAGTACCCTGTTCCCTTAAATAATGGTAGATATCTTAAATGACAACTAAGAAACGAGATTTGTTCCTAAAATAAGGTCTGTCATAAAATCAGTATGCTTTTACCTATTGTACAGAGCAGTGTTTACCATAACTCCTATTACACCCAAAATATATAATATTGATTTTCCACCTATAACACAGACAGTTTTATTTGCTATGTACTTGATGTATGGAGGAGGTATTCTAATGCACCCAAACATTCAGTAGCGAGATTCCACCGGAAAAATACAGGGTTTAAGGTCCGCTATATCAAAAAAAAAAAAAAAGGCAGTTGTGTGTCCGTGTGCCTGAGAACACGATAACTCAAAATCGAAAAGTCGATAAAATACCAAACTTGATGTTTAAGTCTAGTATCTTCCAGAGATGTGACACGAAGAGTTTGAGAAAAACATTCCCTTCCCCAAATTACCCTTTATATGGAAAAATTTAGAAAATGTTGGTTTTCTCAAAAAATGATTATAATGATTTTGATTTAAATATCGTATATTAAAGATATTTACATGGCAAATAAGATGTATGTCCTGAATTTTCTGGAAAAAGCCTCTAAAGACGGCTGGATGAATTTTGCATACTGGTAAACCGTAAGAAATAGATAAAAACTTACTTCACAAAAAATTTTGAGCCCGTTAGGACACCCAATTTATGTTACATACATTTTTTTCGTGTAGTTGACCGTTTTTTGGCATATCCCTTGTTATTGGTTTCAGCTTTAAAATACTTAAATTTTTCCCATACGAGAATTTGTCATCTGTCCATACAAACAAAGGAACTTTAGTCACTTATCAACCAGATTTTAAAAGATTTGACTATCGCTTCAGCCTCCGGTATTCCCTTATTTCTCGCTTACTTGCAAGAAGGCAAGTAAGAAGACCCTCTCTGCTAATTTTTTCTCGATTAGCATTAAGTAGATAAAAGAATTAGCCTTTCAACACTAATTTATTGCAGAGATATAGAGAAAGGCATGTGAATGGAACACATCAATTTTTTAAGTCTTGGCAAAATGAAATTATGTTTCTATTGTTGTTCTATGCCCTGGAAGAAGCAGAAAACGGTAAACTCCGGGTGAAAACTATGTTATTAATCTAGTAATAAACTTACCACAGCTAATATTTAAATAAGCAGCTCCTTTTTTAGATGTGAGTTTAATTTCAATTCATGAAGTTCAACCTGTTTCAGAAAGCTACAACACAATAGGTTTATATTTCACGAATGTACTCTGGGAATAAACATTCTGTGAAATCAGCATAAACTAATCGTTCTGATTTTCAACTGTCAATATCACTCACAACACCTTTGTTTTTAGGTTACAGAAGTAAGCACGCTATTTATTTATGTTTAGTTGTTAAGAAACGAAAGAATGAGAAAGCTTTGTTGTATCCGACACTTGAAGCACTTCGCAGAGAAATCTAGTGGCACACGTGAGGTTGTAATTTGAGGACAAATCGCAGAATCACGATTCTAGCCGGTGTTTCCCATTCACACACACATACACTTGTTCATTGTCTCGCACCCGTAGCTGCACCGGGGCTAAACTGTCTATTCTCCTAGATCTTGTCCCCCCTCCTTCCTCCCGCCATGCTGAAAATATCTCCATCTTGGCAACTCCCAGCCCCTGCACGTCACCCGGCTTGTGAAATTGTTGTCTCGCGGAAAAAGTAAAATGAAAGCATGTGTAATGAACTGGGAGAGTCCATTCACTTATTGCAGAAACAAGATTCGTGGGAGTGTGAAGTGCAGTTCAATGATCCTACACACTCCCCTTACATATTACACTGTTAACGTAAAATAGAACACTTCAATACATTTCATGTTAATCGCAATGTGTATAGAAATTCTTATAAATTAAACAAGCTGGACTTTGAAAACTCAGCTGCGATGAAAACGTCTGTGATTGAATTTATAAAGAAGAGCAGAAATTGGCAGGAAAATCGTATATTTATTATGAAACATTAAAACAAAACATCTGATGCATTCCATTAACATAACTTTCTCTAGCTGTTCAATAAAGAAATTTTCCTTACAAAATATTCTTTCATCTACGTCATAAGAATCTAGATAAACGTTAACAAACTTGGTCTTATTACTGGCTTCTTGTAAGTAGATAGGAAATAAGGGAATATACATATATCAAATGTTTTAAAAGTTGGCCGCTATGTGAAACAATTGAAGTAGGATTCACTTTGCATGCTCCCATTTGAAGAAGGAAAAAAAAAAAAAAAAAAAAAAAAAAAAAAGTTAATTAGTTTAAAATTGAAACCAACAGCAATGAATATCTCGAAAACGATCAACTTGATAAGAAAAACGTAAATGCTATAAATTGTGTGTTTTGTGTTATAAATCTACATTTTTGTGCAGTGAATTTTTGTCTATCTCAAGATTTTCAATTTATTTGTCATGTAAATATCTTTAACATACGATATTATTGAAATTTCGATATTTTTTCCATGTAAAGTGTAGTTGTGGGAGGGGGGATTCTCTTCAAAATATTTCTATCGCATTCTTGGAAGATACTGAACTCAATTACCAAGTTTGGTATTAAACGGACTTTTCGTTTTTGAGCTATGCTACCCACAGACACACACACACACACACACACACACACACACACACACACACTGACAGATAGTCGCACGGAAATTTCTCCTAATTTTTTTTTGGGATTCAGGGAGTCTCAAAACGTATATTTCCAGTGAAATATGGTATCGAATTTTTGGATGCAATACCTTCTCTATAGTACACTATGTAGAGAAAGTAAATATTACTTACCAAGAGTTACAGAAATAAAGAAAATAAATGTTTAACTTATTTATATTTGAATAAAAGTGAAGGATTTGGCAGATGAGGCGAATGCAGGGAGAAAGACTGATGCAGTGGTGATAGACCTTTTTTTAAAGTTTTTGACGTAGTGCCGCATAATTTACTCATCCAAAATCAAGCGAAAACAGGAATTGATCCCGCGTAGTATCGTGGATAGAACTTGTTTTTTAAATGGAGGATACAAGGAGTACAGGTTTTGTAATTTTGGGCGTGCTGGGTCCGTTACATTTTCTAATCTTTGTTAATCATATAACTGTAAATATTAAGGTGACGTCACGTGGTGACGTCACTCATCTTTACTTGAAACGCCTATGTGTTCTATGTTAACCAAAATTAGTACACTTGTCAAACTTGCAGTATTCCTTACATTCATATCCTTGAATCCAAAAAATTCCGAATATGTTTTACCCTTTTAATATGTATCTATTTATAATGAATTCTGCATTTATGATACTTGGATGTACCCTTCCTGGAAAACTACTTAATACTTGCTTATTATTTTGTCTTTCTCTACATGTACTATGTACATAGTGTATAGAGAAGTTATTGCATTCCACCCAAAAATTCAATACCGAGATTTCACCAGAAATACATGTTTTGGGTCCCCCTGAATCCAAAAAAAAAAAAAAATAGCATTTTTACAAAAAGGTCCGTGTGTGTGCGTGCGCGTGTGTGTGTTTGTGTGGACCGCATAGCTCAAAAACGAAAATTCTGCTAAAACTAAACTTGGAATTTACGCTTGGTATCTTCCAAGGATACGACATGAAGATTTTCAAGAAAATCCCCCCACCCCCAGCTACCGTTTACATAAACGTTTTTTGGAAATTTTTGATTTTTTAAAAAATGGCTCTAACTATTTTTATTAGAATATCGTATATTACAGATATTTACCTGACAAATAAAATATATATCTTGACTTTACTAAGAATAGCCTCTGAAGACTACTTTATTCTGGATGAATTTTACGGAATTTTGCATAACTGCTAAATCGTGAGAGATGGATAAAAACTTACTACGCAGAAAATGTAACGCACATTAAAACACACCACTTATGTTATATATATATATTTTTTTTTCGTGGAGGTGACAGTTTTTTAGATATTCCTTGTTTTGTTTACAGTTTTGAAAAATACTTTTTTCATACAGCAATTTGTCAACTCCTGTCCATACAAACAAAGGAACTTCAGTCACATAGCAACCATCTTTTGCTATCACTTTAACCTATGTTACTCCCTTATTTCGCTTCTGCTTATAGGGAAACAAGTAATTAGCCTATTTCTGCTAATTTTTTCTAACTTAGCATGAAGCAAATAGAAGCATAATTTTTTAACAAAAATTTGTTGCAGAGATATAGAGAAAGTCATGTGAACGGATTACATCAGATTTTTTCATACAGGAATTTATCATTTCCTGTCCATACAAACAAAGGAACTTCAGTCACATAGCAACCTGATTCTATCACTTTAAGCTATGGTACTCCCTTATTTCGCTTCTACTTACAAGGTAGCAAGTAATAAAAGTATTTCTGCTAATTTTTTTCTCGATTAGCATGAAGTAAATGGAAGCATAAGCTTTTTAACAAAAAGCTCGTCTTTTCCCCTCTCTGTATCCTCTCTAGACCTGGAGGCTCTCTCTTCCCCTCATGTTTTGGTAATACACCATGAAATTTCCTTTTTTTATCACCTCTTGTCACGACTCATAATAGAGCAATATTCTTTGAGAGAAACATCAACACAAGGAAATAAATGTTTTTGTAGTAGCCTTCGTGCTTCCTCCATGCAGCCATAACACCCTCTGAATGTGATTCCATGCAGCCAGCTAAAATTTTCACACCAAACTTGAAAGGGAACCGATTTTACCTCAAATATGTCTGACACTGCAGCTCTTTAAAGGCTAGGCATTTAAACTTGAAATGCCCAAAATAAAGCATTAGAGGTACTTTTTGTAGGGAGAAAATGACAGGAAGATAAGTACTACTCTCCTGAACAATAAACCACAAAAAAGCAAATTTCAAAATTTTCAAAAATTTTCTCGTGTAACGCCCCCTTAAATGTCAGATTAGGTTGTTCGCAGACCATTGTATTATTTACAATAAGATTCGAAATACCATGCATGAGACCGCTCTTCAGGATGACCAGAATGAAATAAGCAGCTGGGCCACCGTAAACAAAAAGGCAATTAGTGCTAGGAAAAGTAAGTCAATTGTTTATAGTTGTACTAAGGGGAAAGTTCTTCATCGCTATCATATGGGCGGGTAGTTTAAAATAAAATATTTGTTTTGATAAAAATGTCTTTCCTTTGAAGTTTTAGAAGTAAGACCTAATTTTGGTTTTCAAGACCAATGTTTTATAATTAAACTATTAAAACATTTAATATTATTTTATTTCAATTTTTTTTGGTTTATGAGTATTTTCTTTTAAACGTCAGCGGGAACAAATTTCACAGGTAGACAGCTGCAAATATTTGGGAGTGCGCTTGTCAAGTAATGCCGGACAGGATGATAATTTCACATGCACGAAATCGTGGAACACATTGCACTTCGTAATGAGAATACTGAAAAAGGGGAGCGCAAAGGTCAGAAAGTTGCCTACGATTTTATTAAAAACTGCATATTCAAGATATCTATAAGACAAAATGTTATCTGGAATTTTCTGGGAATAAACTCCGAAGACCTCTTCTTACTGGGTGACTTTTTATAATTGGTAAACCGTAAGAGATAGACAAAAACTTTCTACACATATCTGTTGCATGGTATTGCAAAAGCTGCATCTTGTTAAAACTCACAATTTATGTCATATAATTTTGTGCGTGCAATTGACTAATTCCGAGATATTTCTTTTTATCGGTTTGAGTTTTAAAATTATTTTCTTATAATAAACTCCTGGCCACAAATGTCAATCGCATTGTAACAGCTTTTTAATCATTTGACCATGGCTTCAACCTAGTGTCTTTCCATTCTACTTATATGGAAGTAATTAAAACGACCATTTCTGGTATCTTCTGTTTATCTCGATTTGCAGGAAGTAGAGAGATGACTCAACTTTAGTAGGAATACTCTATTGCAGAATAGCTAGAGGAAGTTATGTGAATGGAGGACAACAGATTTTGTTATGTTCAGGAGACCTTAGTGGAATGCAATACTTCCTCGCATCATATTTAGTCTATGGAGATATTTTAAAATATATTTCATCGACTGCCCTATAATACACTTCAGCAATATTTTTTCTTTCTCTATACGTACTATGTACATAGTGTATAGAGAAAGTATTTATTGTATTGCACCCATGAATTCGATACCGAGATTTCTCTGGAATTACACTGTATCGAAAAAAGGCAGTTTTAGAAAAAGGTCCAAGTGTGTCCATGTCTTTATGTGCCCGTGTTTCTGTGAACAGATAACTCAAAAACGAAAAGTCTGTAAAATATTTTGTATTTTACTTGGTATTGTAGTTTAGTATTTTCCAGGGATTTGAGAAAAACCCCCCATCCCAAAATACCTATTAAATAAAAAAAATTCGAAAATGTTTATTTTCTCAGAAATGGTTCTAACGATTTTGATTAAAATGCTGTACATTAAAGATATTTACGTGGGAAGTAAAATATGTTTCTTGAATTTTCTGGAAATAGGCTCTAAATACCTCTTTATTATGAACGAATTTTTCTGAATTTTGCGTAACTGTTTAACCGTAAAAGCATGCAAAAAATGCAGATCTTGTTAAAACACACAATTTATGCCATATAGGTTGTTTTTTCGTAGAATTGACTATTTCTGAAAAGTTCCTGGTTACTGATTTCAGATTTCTCTGAAATTTATAAACTCCTGGCCATGCATAAGAATGCATTTCAACCGAACGGAAACCAGCTTTTAAACGATTTGACTATCGTTTTAGTTTAGTGTTTTCCCTTATTTCCCTTCTACTAAGAAATAAGCAAGTAAATAGGGCAATTTCTGCTAATGTTTATCTCGATTATCATAAAGTAGATAGAAGAATAAGCTGTTTAACAATAATTTTTACACCGAGCTAGAAAAAGTCATGTGAATGGAGCACATCTGATTTTTCTTAATCATTTTGCATATGAGTTACTATGTCATGCTGTCGTTATGAGATTGTCATTGCAATTCGCTTCTTTGCTTGACCAGGAGTAGAACACTTCCTGTCTGAAAAAAGTAGAGGTATTTTAAAACTTAAACCAAGAACAAGGAATAGCTTGGAAATGGTCAATTCTACGACAAAAATGCATATGACATACATCGTGTGTTTTAACGTGGTATATATTTTTGTGTAGCAAGTTTTTGTCTGTCTATTACGGTTTACTAGTTATTTAAAATTCAGGAACATTTGTCCAATACGAACAGATCTTCAGTAGCTATTCCAAGGAAATTCAAATTCTTGTTGTTTAGTTATGCAAAATCGTGTGTTACTTTCTGGGAGGCCCTCTTACTTTAATGTGGAGCTGTAGCTTCTGCTAGAAGCACAATATAACAGTTACTTCGGCGTTCACCACACTGCTCTAAGTAACTGAAATAGTTGATGCAGAGTTCGAACTTATCACTCAACAAGTTTCGATTTATGCACAAGACAACAACAAGCCGGTGGCAGTAGACTTGTGGAGGTGTGTCATGCATTATTCAGTCGGCGGCAGTGCACCATCACCTGTTTGCGTCGCGGTGCTCGAATGAAAATGAGGCGGCCTTAGTTTAAAGCAGCACAGATATCTTACTCTACTCATAGCTCAACAACATCCGGTGTGTTCCATTCACGTGACTATCTCTACTCATAGCTCAACAACATCCGGTGTGTTCCATTCACGTGACTATCTCTACTCATAGCTCAACAACATCTTAAATATTATTTCACTTGTAAAGATCCGGTGTGTTCCATTCACGTGACTATCTCTACTCATAGCTCAACAACATCTTAAATATTATTTCACTTGTAAAGATCCGGTGTGTTCCATTCACGTGACTATCTCTACTCATAGCTCAACAACATCTTAAATATTATTTCACTTGTAAAGATCCGGTGTGTTCCATTCACGTGACTATCTCTACTCATAGCTCAACAACATCTTAAATATTATTTCACTTGTAAAGATCCGGTGTGTTCCATTCACGTGACTATCTCTACTCATAGCTCAACAACATCTTAAATATTATTTCACTTGTAAAGATCCGGTGTGTTCCATTCATGTGACTATCTCTACTCATAGCTCAACAACATCTTAAATATTATTTCACTTGTAAAAATCCGGTGTGTTCCATTCACATGACTGTCTCTACATCGCTGTAACAATTTTTGTTAAAAAGCGTATCCTTCATTATGACAATCGAGATAAACATTAGCAGAATGTGTATTAATTACTTGCTTCCTAGTAAGTAGAAAGAAAATAAGAGAATACACTAGGCTAAACCGAAGGTCAAATCTTCTGGTTGAAAACAGTTTCTATGGAGGGACAGGAGTTTACAACTTTCCATGTGAGAAAAGTTTCAGTATTTAATATCTGAAACAAATAACAAGGAATATCTCAGAAATGGTTAATTCAACGAAATGAATTGTCTGTGTTAACATGATCTACATATTTTGTGAACTAAGTTTTTGTCTTTCTCTTACGCTTTATCAGTTACGCAAAACTCAACAAAATTCCTTCAGAATAAAGACATCTTTAGAGTCTAGTTCCCAGAAAATTCAAGATATACATTTTATTTGACATATAAATATATTTAATTTATGGGATTTTAATCAAAACCTTGTGCCATTTTTGAGAAAATCAAACTTTTCGAACTTTTTTCCATGTAAAAGGTAGTTTGGGGTGGGGAGATTTATCTCAAGATCTTCGTGACGAATCCCTGGAAGATACTAAACTTAAATACCAAGTTTATATAGACTTTTCTTGTTATCTGTTTCAGATTTAAAGTACTTAAACTTCTCTCACAAGGAAAGAAGTAAACTCTTGACACTGCATAGAAACAGATTTAAACCATGTGGATACCAGCTTTTAAAAGATTTGTCAATCACTTTAGCCTAGTGCATTCCCTTATTTCCCTTCTACTTACAAGGAAGCAAATAATAAAACAAGTTTTGCCAATGTTTATCCCGATTATCATAAAGTAGATAGAAGAATATGCTTTTTAACACCAATTTGTTACAGCGATGTAGAGAAAGTTTTGGGAATGGAACACATCAGATTTTTCTCCTGGTTTGGAGATTATGTGGCATTTGCATGTTTTTGTCACGTTCCTTGCGACAAAAACATTATAATTTTGTTCCAATATTTTAACCCGAGGTTCACAATGTATGTACTTTTTGAAATTGCGTTAAATTTCACTGTGCCTTCTGTGGTTTAGGTTCCAACATTTTTTAAATGTGCTTTATATAATTTTCGTGTTTGAAAATTGAAAACATATGCTTAAATACATGTGACAGTAAAACCTAGAGCAATTCTCATTCATCGTGTCTCTGTGAACATGCACAGCAAATTTTATTTGTGTTACAGAAAAACTGCTCCGCAAATAACATTTTACAGTAAGAAAAACGGTGACAATATTATTAGCGAGATAACAAGGAAAGATTTGAATGTATAGCTAATATTAGTTGGTAGGTTGGACCCTCAGCTTTCCTTTTCTTCTCCTCTGATGCTGTTTTTCTGTCTTTTTATTCTTGCATTGCTGCTTTTCTTCTGCACAATCTTGTTTTTTATTTTGCATGATGCGAATGAGATCTCGTCGAACTGAATTTTTTCTTGCGAGTCCAGTAGATTCTCACTTCTAATGCTTTGCTGTTAAGCCATATAAAAGTTACGCTGGTGGCCAATTATACCTTTTTTATATTCAAGAAAATTTTATATTATTTTATGGGATTAAAATAAGAAAGTCGATTTTCTGTGATTTTTCACGAAATTTCAGCCATACATACTGTTGAGTATAAATTCCTTACATAAATACTTAGGCTTTCACGGCCGGCGTTGTCCATTTGATTGTATTTGGTAGCCGGGCCTGTAGGCCGTGGTCCAAATGATTTCGCCGTCCGGCATCTTCAGGTAGTCCGACAAGACATGTACGAGTGGCACTGGCCCAAGGAAGCCGGTCCCCATGGTTCGAGTCCCGCCTTGGGCATGGGTGTTATATGTTTGTGTTGTAAAAGTAAGAAAACAGCAACCCAGTAATAGTAAAGAAAGACAAGGTAAAAAAAAAAGGTAAATAAAAGTAGGGTATACAGTGCCGGAGTCCCGATTAGAGTCCGGTACCGTATTTAAAAACAAAAAACAAAAAAAAAAAAAAAAAAAAAAAAAAAAAAAAAAAAGGAAGAAGCTCAACATAGTTTGCAGCGGAACGTCGGCAGAGAGCAGTTTAAGAAATGACGCGGCCTGCACTGGTAACCACTACCCCCAAGGGTATGTGTCGTTCTTACTGCTGTGCAAGAAAGACAAATGCGAGAACAATGCAGAGATGTCTAAATATCTTATTCCATTTATAACCCATCTTTAACTGCAATAGTCATATAAGCGACCGATTTGGTACATTATTGCCTTTTGCAATGTTGTTAACTCATATCATTTCTCAATAAATAATATTCCTTTGCGGTTTTGTGCGTTAGATATCACAAACGCATTCACAAGCTCATTCATACTTCCAGACTCTGGGAAGAATAGGTAATAAACTTGGTTAGAGAAAACTTCCCAAACCCCCAGTCGGGAATCGAATCCGGATACTCTCGATCAGTAAGCAAGTGTTTGTTCATACAAGGGCGATCAAGAAAGTAACGAACGATTTGGAATAACTAAATAATATCGAAAGATAAGAACACAAAACTTTATTTATAAAGTTACAGTACCTTACTCTATTTCTCAACGTAATTTATCAAGGTGTTTATTGTAACGTGGTAGCGGGTTTGAATGTGTATGTTATACTCTTCCACCGCTAAAAATAGCACCATCCAAAAAGTCATGTATGATGATGACCAAAGTTAAATGTCGGTTTTTCTGAATACTTTCAACAAAATTTGCTTTCAATTTCTTCATAGCAGTTGATGAACTTTCATTCTAATCTTTGTCGGGCACACTGGTTCTTCCTTGATTACTTGTAAATAATTGGCCATTTCCTTACTGAAAAATCGTGCATTCCATTAGCACCATACATTATTTGCCTATAAAATTCAATTGGACGAAGATTTTGTGCATTCAAAAAAACGAAGTTTTTTGACGATAGAAAAGTATAATATCAGCATTAGAAAGTTGTATCACGTGACAATAATCTATTGACAGAATGGCGATTACGTTGAGAAACATATTAAGGTGCTGTAACTTTGTAAACAATTTGTGTTGATAACCTTCGTTATTATTTATCATATCAAACGGATCGAGACTTTCTGGGTGGCCTTCCTATAAGGCTTCGAAGGGCCGTAGATGATTCAGTAGAAGGAGTCTACTTTACGAGGAATCGGGGTAGAACTTAAGGTTTACTTTAAACAAGAAAGTTTCTTGGTATGTTGGTATGACCAGAGTATGACGTATATACAGGGCTATTCAAAAAGAAAGAACAAAGTTCAATAATTTATTTCTTCCAAATTACAAAAGGTAGAATCATGATTCCAAAAATTTAAAATTTGAACAGTCCAGGTAGAAGTTCCAATCATGGCCACATTGGTACTGTTGCTTGTCATGAACATCGAATTGTTGAAGCAGTGAATTCAGTAACCAGCTACCCCATTGTTGTTTGTCATGTAACACATGGTGCACATATTCAATGCATAAAAACTTGAAAAGTAGCTATTCTCATTCCAGAAATGTTGGAATTATGTTTCGATATTTTGCAGTTTATAAAAAAGAAAATTTTCAAATTTGTTCCTTCTTGTATGTGGGTGAGCTCTTCGTATGTGTGTATGTGTGTGTGTGTGTGTGTTTCTTTTAGTTTCTCTAGTCCCATATGTACAATGTACATAGGGATAGAGAAGGTATTGTAATGCACCCAAAAATTCGATACCGAGATTTCACCGGAAATATATGTTTTGGGGTCCCCTGAGTCCGAAAAAAGCATTTTTTAAAAAAAGTCCGTATGTGTGTGTGTGTGTGTGTGTGTGTGTGGGCAGCATAGCTCCAAAACGAAAAGACCGTTAAATACCAAAATTTTTATTTAGGTTTAGTATTTTCCAAGGATGCGACACGAAGATTAAAAAAAAAAAAAAAAAAAAAATACTAAAAACTACCCTTTACAAGGAACAAATTTCGAAAATTTTAATTTTCTTAAAAATGGCTCTAACGATTTTGATTAAAATCCCGTGTATTAAAGCTATTTATGTCCGAAATAAAATGTATATCTCGAATTTTTTGGGAATAACCTCTTAAGTCCTCTTTATTCTGGATGAATTTTGCTTAACTGCTAAACCGTAAGAGAGAGAAAAACTCACTACAGAAAAAATGTACATCACGACAAAACACACAATTTATGTCCATTACAATTTTGTTGTGGAGGTAACCGTTTCTGAGATATTCCTTGTTATTGGTTTCAATTTTGAAGTACTTAAGCTTTTCTCACATAGGCAGTGTTCGCTTTTCTTTTGTTCTACTCCTGGCCAAGCAAAGAAGTGATTTGCAATGACAATCGCATAACGATAGCTTTTAAAACATTTGACAATCATTTTAGCATAGCGCATTCTCTTCTACTTATTAGGAACTAAGTAATAACATTCTGCTAATATTTATCGCGATTAGCATTGTGTACAAAAGGAGGTTTGTAGAGTAGCTAGAGAAAGTCATGTGAGTGTAACACTTAAGGATTTGGATTTTTTTTTTTTTTTTTGCATTTACTTCGTTTGCCGTTTGATTACCGTTTTGCTGTTTTCTTCCAATATACGCACACACACATATATACAAATTTTACAAATATAGAAAAAGCCATGCCCAAGGCGCATCGAACCCGCGATCCTCTGCGCCACAAGCACTAAAGCAAGGCAGTTTAGCTAGAGCGGCAGTGTTAGCAGTAATCACTCAATAATAACCATCCAGAGGAGTTTTAGGTAAGTATACCATTATGTTAAGATCCCAGATTGGTAGCGAGGGAAGGTGGAAGCGACTTCGACCTTCCAGTCCTCTCTGTAAGCAAATGCAATGAACAGTTGAAGGAACTGTAACTTCAATTGCAGATCAATATTAAGGGTTATCGGAAGAAAAAAGAATCTGATGTGTTCCATTCACATGACTTTCTCTACATCTCTGCAAGAAATTATTATTAAAAAGCTAAGGCTTCTATTTACTCCCTGCTAATTGAGAAAAAATTAGCAGAAATAGTCTTATTACTTGCTTCCTTATAAGTAGGAGCGAAATAAAGGAGTAACGTACGTTAAAGTGATAGTCAAAAGCTGGTTGCTATGTGACTGAATTTCCTTTGTTCATATGGACAGAAATTGACAAACTTCTGTATGAGAAAAGTAAATTTTTAAAGCTGAAACGATAAACAAGCACAATCTCAAAAACTATCAACTTCACGAAAAAATATATAACATAAATTGTGTGTTTTAACGTGCTCTACATTTTTTGTGAGGTAAGTTTTTCTCCATCTCTTACGGTTTGCCAGTTATGCAAAAGTTCGTAAAATTCATCCAGAATAAAGTAGTCTTCAGAGGCTGTTCCCAGAAAATTCAAGATATACATTTTATTTGTCAAGTAAATATCTTAAATATACGAGATTTTGATCAAAATCTGTAGAGTCATTTTTAAGGAAATCAAAATTGTCGAAAAAAGTTCCATGTAAAGGGTAGTTGGGGGTGGGGGATGTTCTTGAAAATCTTCGTGTCGCAACCTTGGAAGGTACCAAGTTTGGTTTTTAACGTACTTTTCGTTTTTGAGCTATGCTGCCCACAGACACACACAGACACACACGGACATTTTTCTAAAAATGCTGTTTTTGGATTCAGGGGGTCTCAAAACATATATTTCCTGTGAAATCTCGGTATCGAATTTTTGGGTGCAATACAATACCTTCTGTATATGTGTAAAGAAAGTAATAGTTACTTACACCGTTTTCCTGTGCTTGCATGAACTCCTTCAAGTTGACATTCAGAGCTCCGGACAGAAGGCTTCTTGCGTCAACACCGGATGGAGACATCCCAATGCTTTATTTTAATTAGACACTCGGATTATTCAAGACCGTGCCAGCTCTGATTCCATTGTTAAATTGGGAGCCCCCGTATAACCAAAGCTATACAAATGAAATAAGCAAAAACTATTTTTACTTTCAATACCCGTTCTATGTAAATAGTATACATATAAGGCATTGTATTGCTCCTAAAAAGACGATTCCGAGATTTCACCGGAAATATGCTTTGAGACCCCTGAGTGTATAAAAAAGTTTTTTAGAAAAATGTCCGTGTGTGTGTGTGTGTGTGTGTGTGTGTATGTGACTATGGGCAGCATAGCTCAAAAACGAAAAATCTATTAATACCTAATTTTGTATTTAAGTTCAGTGTCTTCTAAGGTTGCGACGCGAAGATTTTCATGCAAATATCTCCACCCCCAACTGTCCTTTACATGGAAAACTTTTCGACAGTTTTGATTTCCTCAAAATGGCTCTAACAATTTTGATTAACGTGTCGTATATTAAAGATATTCACATGATAAATAAAATGTATTATCTTGAAATATTTCGGGAATAGCCTCTGAAGATCTCTTTATTCTGGATGAATTTTGCATAAGTGGTAAACCGCAAGAGTTAGACAAAAACGGCCGCGCCATGGTCGAGTGGTCGGATCATTCGCCTCTTACCTAGACGGCCCGGGGTCGATCCCAAGCGACCGCATGTGAGATTTGTGGTGGACAAAGCGGCGTAGGGGCGGGTTCTCCGGTTTCCCCCGCCATCTCATTCCACCGGGGCTCCATCTTCAAGTATCATCAGTGTCATCGCCTGCGGTGCCAGAGCAGTAAAAGCGGAAAACATTACAAAAAAAAAATAGACAAAAACTTACTACACACAAATGTATATCTCGTTAAGACACACAATTTATGTTACATACTTTTTTTTTTTCGTGAAGTTGACTATTTTTGTGTTGTTGCTTGTTATTGGTTTCAGTTTTAAAATACTTTAACTTTTCTCATACAGGAATTTGTCAAATCCTGGCGATACAAACAAATGACATTCAATTATTTAGCAACCAGGTTTTAAAACATTTCACTTTTCGATTTAACCTATCGTACTCCCTTTATTTCCTTCTACTTACAAGGAAGCAAGTAATAAGATCATAATGTTTTCTCGGTTAGCAGGAAGTAAATAGAAGAATAAGCTTTTTAGCAATACTTTGGTGCTGAGATGTAAAGAAAGTCACGTGAATGGTACACATCAGATTTTTTCCCATATATTTATATGAAACGAAATATTTGGATATAGTACTACGTAATAGATACATTAGAGAAAACAAATATTGATTTGGTCGGATGTTTAGCACGGTGATAGCGCGGCTGCTTGCCAAGCGGGAGACAAATGGGTTCGATCCCCGGTACCGGCAAGGGGAATTTTTCCCTGCTGGGAAACCTGGTCCGGGATGCACTCAGCCTCGTGAGATCCCTGGGGGCCCAATTGAGGGGCTACTTGATGGAGAAGTAGCGGCTCCAAAGACCGTATAGGCCGGCCGGGAGGTGCTAGAGGTCACGTGTCACCCTGTTGCACTGCACCCCATTCATTACGCCTTGGGGCCGAGATGGGGGATGCAGCGGCCGTGCGGAGGTCTTGGTCACTTGTAGACTGTCGTACCATGGAGTTAAGTATCGATTCTGGAAAATATTTACTAGAAGTTTTATTTTTATAACTGATAGGTGATTTTCCTTGCAATTGCAGTGCATCACTATAGACAAGCTAGATGCAAAGTAATATATATTTATGTGTAATAGGATACAGTTACTATTAACAGTAACGCACACCAAGGTGTATATTAACGGACTTGTAACGGTTACATTAACACAACAAATCTGATGTGTTTCATTCACATGACTTTCTCTAAATCTCTGCACCAAATTATTGTTAAAAAAATTAGCAGAAATAGTCTTATTACTTGCTTCTTTGTAAGCAGAAGCGAAATAAGAGAGCACCATAGTTTAAAGTGATAGTCAAAAGCTGGTTGCTATGTGACTGAAGTGCCTTTGTTTGTATGGACAGTAGTTGACAAATTCCTATATGAGAAAGGTATAAGTTTTTCAAAGATGAAATCAAAAACAAGAAATATCTCAAAAAATTCAACTTGACGAAAAAATGTATATAACACAAATTATGTGTTTTAACGTGCTCTACATTTTTTGTGTGGTAAGTTTTTGTCCATCTCTTACGGTCTAGCAGTTATGCACAATTCCGTAAAATTGATCCATAATATAGTAGTCTTCACATGCTATTCCTAGAAAATGCAAGATATACATTTTATTTCTGAAGTAAATAGCTTTAACATACGATATTTTAGTCAAAATCGTTAGAGACATTTTTGAGAAAATCAAAATTTTCTCAAAAAGTTCCACGTAAAGGGTAGTTGGGGAAGGGAGTGCTTTTCTTGAAAATCTTCGTGTCACATCCTTGGAAGATACCGAACTTAAAACCATGATTGGTATTTAACGGTCTTTTGTTTTTGAGCTATGCTGCGCACACACAGGCAGTCAGACACAAACACGGACATTTTTCTAAAAATGCTTTTTTTTTTATTCAGGGGGGTCCTAAAACATGTATTTCTGGTGAAATATCGGTATCGAATTTTTGGGTGCATTACAATACCTTCTCTATACACTATGTACACAGTAAGTGTAGAGAAAGTAATAACGCTTTCAGCTGTAACGGTTTGTCTTCGCGCTGCACTATATATTTTGTGGTCTGTGTTTTGTCCTGCCGAGTTGAGATCTCTAAATAACTGAACACATATTCGTTTATCTGCATTGCTGAGAGCTGCTTCTATTCAATTTCCGCTTCATGCATGTGACACATGGATCAGGTAACGCAAGCGCTATTCTTATCTCGCTATAATATTCCCAACCACCCATCACAAGCAACTCAACTCCACCTTCATTCTGCGGGAATGTACACTCACTCACGAGTGTTTTCATTTTGTCGATAATTCACGACCGGAGCGAAGCGACGCGAGTCAATTGTCCTAAGAGAAGGGAAATTTTATCAGGTTATGATTGCAATACTTACATTAGTTGTAAAATGGTAGAGGACGCATTCGAGCATGTTTATTTACCGAATGTTTTTTTTTTTTTTCCCCTTTCTCTCTTCCTCTGCTGCTTCCTGAATTAAACAAACCAATATCGGGTGCGAGAAAATTTCAAAGAAATGAACATCAGCTGCGATAAGATGTTTCGGCAATATCGCTGTAGTCGGATGACCGTGATTGGTTGAAATTGCCTAATCTCGGACATTGTATTGGCAATTTCATAATTTGGTGGTCCTATTGATGTGATACTATTGATACGCGTAACCAGATTTATGAAGAAGTTGGTTTTTGCAGTGAAACAATGAGTTGTTCGAAAACAATGTCAGTTCATATGTTAAAAATTTTACAAATTGTCAGCTTACTATAAATTTCCGTTAGAATTTTCTTGTGTGATATACTATTGAACTCAATATAGAAAACATTTGGAAAGGGAAATGTTTATTTGTTAAGACACATGACGTAATTTGTAACACGTTACATAACCGTGTGTTGTTTACTTTATACGAAAATAAACAGAAGCTTTTATAATAGTCAATTAATGGTCTGTTTTTGAAACGGAAGTGGATAAAAGTAAATTAATAAGAATATAACAAGTGTCTCTTCGAAGCACAGGCTTCAGAATAAAAGACCGCTTCTGTCAGAAAGAAGCTTCCGTGATTATCTGACACAGAAAAACGAATGTGTACGAGTGACTTCTATTCTGGAATATTATTTTCGTCAACGGATTTGTTCAGCATTCGTCCACCACATAGACATTTTTATTCAAATGTAATTCTTGACACACTTATTGGAGATGAGGAAGAAGTCAGAAGTAATGTCGAATGTCGTCTAGGAGAAGGACGGGAGGAAAGGGGAAGCCAGAGATAGCGTGGAAAGAATCCTTTGCCGCTCGACACCCGAACAGTGGTGTGAATTAAATCTAAATTTCAGATTAGAGCAACCACTTTAGGCTATATCACGACATGCGTTCCCTCGTATACGAGCTTTGAGGCGAGTGTTATCTACATCATGTCGCACTACATACACTCTCCTCTCTCAATGGCTTTTCTTGTTGTTTTTAACTTTCTCTACTACTTATTGTAGCCCATTCCACCCAAAAAAAGTACACCGAAGTATCACCGTCACCGGAAATACACGCTTCGATATTCCCTGCCCCCCCCCAAATATGTAGTAAATTTTCCGTATGTGCGTGTGTGTGTACCTAACAACATAACTCTAAAAACTAAGTGCCAAACGAGGTATTTAAGTTCAGCATTTTCCAAGGGTACAATATTAAGATTTTCAATAAAATCCCCTAACCTAAACTATCGTTTACATAGAACATTTTTCGAAATTTTTGATTTTCTAATTTGATAGTCCTAACGACTTTAATTAATACGCCATATTTTAGAAATATTTTCATGACAAACGACACATATTTTGAACTTCTAAGAAATTATCGCCAAAATCTTCTTTATTCGAACGAATTTTTCACAGTTCTACTGATAAATCGAAGGATAAAGATAAAATATTAGCAATACACAAAAATAAATGTACGTTAAAAGATATAATAAAATTGATGTTTGGTTATTATTATTAGTATTATTATTATTGTGGATTTAACATTTCGAGATATTTCTTGTTAGTGGTTTGCACTATAAAATACTTATGTTTTTCTCAAATGTAAAGAAGTTATTTGTTTATTCATTAGTCCAGCAAAGAATAAGGAATTTCAAAGCCATCACAGGGCTCACGTTCTTTATATCTATATGTGACTATCGTTTTACCTATAAGGATCTGTGAATTTGAATTTAAAGTTTCTATAGATAACATTCTGATGTGTTACATTCACGTGACCTTCTCTACATCTCTGCAACAAAGTATTAATGGGCTTGTTCTTTAATTTGCTTCGACCGAATCGAAATACAATTAGCTGATATTACTTGCTTCCTTGTAAGCACAAAGAAAATAAGGGAGCACCATAAGCTAAAGCGGTAGTCAAATTCTTTGAAAGCCTGTTACTATGTGATTGAAATTCCTTTGTTTGTATGCTCAGGAGTTGACAAATTCCCGTATAAGTATTTTAAAGCTGAAACCAATAACGAGGAATAACTCATAAACGGCCAGTCATATCACAAAAAAAGAAACAAAGAATAAGTATATGACATAAATTATGTGTTTTAACGAACTCTATATTTGTATTGTTTGTTTTTGTCTAACTTTTATCTATCTTTTACGGTTTACCAGTTATGCAAAATTCAGTAAAATTCATCCATATTAAAGAGGTATTCAAGGGTATTCCCAAAATATTTCTCATATAAATATCTTTAATATACGGTATTGTAATTAAAATCGTTAGAGCCATTTTTGAGAAAACCCTTTTTCAAAACGTCTGCCTTGTAAAGGGTAGTTAAGGATTTTCTTGAAAATCTTCGTTTAGAATCCTTCAAAGATAATGCAATTAAATACCAATTTTAGTATTGAACGCACCTTAAAGTTTTTGACCTATGCTACCCACCCACACACACAAAAAATATACTTTTCTCATACAGGAATTTGTCAACTCCTGTCCATACAAACAAAGGAACTTCAGTCACATAGCAATCATCTTATGCTATTACTTTAACCTATGTTGCTCCCTTATTTCGCTTCTACTTACAGGGAAGCAAGTAATAAGACTATTTCTGCTAATTTTTACTCATGAAGTAAATAGAGATATAGAGAAAGTCATGTGAATGATTACATCAGATTTTTTTAAAGATATAATCAAATCATAAAATCATAAGCAATAGTCATGTCACACGAGAGCACTCCAGAAAGTAGCAGACGATTTGAAACATAACGGAAGTTATCCACACAAACCTTTATTTACAAAGTCACAGTACCTTACTCTATTTCTCAACACAATCTCCATTCTGTCAAGATATTTACTGTCACGTGGTAACAGTTTTCCAATGTCGATGTTATACTTTTCTACCGCCAAAGAACTTATTCGTTTTTTTTTAGTGCACAAAATGTTCGGTTAATCGAATGTTGTAGGCAGATAGTGCAAGTGCATGGTGATACTGCAATGAACGAGTCTTCAGCTAGAAAATGGCGAATAATTTACAAGTAGTCAAGGATGAACCTGTATGCGCGACAAAGACCGGAGTGGAAGCTCATCAATCGTTATGGAGGAGTTTAAAGTAAATGTTGATAAAAGAATGAAGAAAAAAAAACGGTGTTTCACTTTGGACACAGTATATGACTTTTTGGGTGAAAAAAATGTCCTAACCTCAAAGTGGCAGCACATCTTGGCTCAGACCTCTGCGGCAGGAGACTTGTAACTTCTGCATTGTAAAACCGGTACCACATGACAATAAATGCCTTGATAGTAATGGCGATTACATTGGACAGTAGAGTAAGGTACTGTAACTTTGTAAATAAAGCTAGCGTTGACATGTTTCGTTATTATTTAGTTATGCCAAATCGTCTGTCACTTTCCAGATGACCTTCGTATATTTGCCAATCTTTTTGTCGCACCGCATTACTGCATTGTCCGTTGTGTAAGCTATGTTTATATTTGAGGGAGTAAATAACAACTTTTCATCAAAGAATGCTGTCCTACGTCTAGAATATAACTTAGATGAGCCATGGATCATGCAGGAATTAGCAAATTTGTTGTGTTGGATGTCATCAAGGATCGCCAGGACATGTGGTGCACTCTAATGGGACTCAGGAACACCAGAGGTTGCTCCTTTCAGCTGTTACTGATTTTAGTGTTCTTGAAGATCGTGCCAACACACGTGCTGTGACACTTCTTTCACCAGTTTTATTTTTATTTTCTGTTTAACACAAGAGAAAGTGTGTTCGTTACACGTGTTTGTGGTTCTACTAAATTTGTTAGCCAAACATTGTACTTTGGTTGGTTAAATCTACAGTTTCTATCATTAGCTCGATACTTTAGGTCTTTCGGCAATTATTGCGGCAAAACGTGGAAGTGGAAATTGAACATCACCCTATGAATTTATTTAACATAAAATTTGCTATCAATACACTAATTTTGGCCGACGATCAAGCAACCATAGCCACAGTAGATTATACTCTAAGAAAAATACTTTTACTGCATTTGCGGATGGATTTCTGATATCAAAACAAGGAAATATGTTTATATTAACATATGCTCTAAAACGCGTCTTCGCGTTATCAATTTGTTAATAACAGTTACCTTCATCGGCTTTCCGGGTCCAACCTAATAACTTTATTTATGCACTCATTCATAGAAGGCCTTGACCCATTTTACCCTTGGCCTTGTGTAGCCATGGCTACTTGTTAACATTTGTGATTTATCAGATGTGTAATACATTCCCCCAGCAAGCTCTACAGGAACTTAATTCAGAACATTCTCCCAGACTTATTAAAAAATGTGCCTTCATCTACCAAGATGATAATGCAACATGTCATCGAGCAGGGATTGTCAAAATCTGTTTTTCAGATTTGAGTATAGAGACATTTTAGTGGCCAGCAAATTCACGTGGTATGAACCCAATTGAAAATCTCTTATCTATTATGTCCTCAAAACTTAAACAAAATATAAATACACTAGCAAAAGAGAACTGATCCAGCTCAAGTGTCGTACCATGAGAATGAACTTCGTGAATGTGAAAATCTTATGCAGTCAATGTCACTAAGGTTCAGGCTTTGAAAAAGGCTAAAGGACGCCACACAAAATACTGAGAAATATACAGGGTTACTACAAAAGAAATAGACACCTTCAACTGCCTGTAAAACAAAAACTATTAGAGATAGCAACCTAATTATTTTGAAGGTATGTTGAGAAACTCTCAAAGTTTCGTTTGTTACTATTGGTAACGCTGTAGTGTTTTGTTTGTTGTTGCAGAAGCTGAAATGGCGGAAAATCCTGTGGAAAAGGCACATTGCGTGTTGGAATTTGCTAGAACGCAATCAGCAACTGTTGTCCAACGACATTATATATATGTGTGTGTGTCATAAAATGTTACCAATCTTCTTTAAAAGTAAATAAATGTCCATGGGGATATTTTTTGGATCAAACTGTAATATTCTCACCAGGCACTGAAAAATATAATTACAATAGTTCGTAAAACAATTTTTACTTTTTTCTTACATATAATGTACATAGTGCACCCAAAAATTCGATACCGAGATTTCACTGGAAATACATCTTTTGAGTCTCCCTGAATCCAAAAATACATTTTAGAAAAATTTCTGAGCGCGCGCGCGTGCGTGTGTGTGTGTGTGGGGGGGGCAGCATAGGTCAAAAACGAAAATACCATTAAATACCAAACTGGTATTTAAATTTGGTATCTTCTAAGGAAGCGACTCGAAGATTTTCAAGAAAATTCCCCCACCCCCAATTACTCTTTACATGGAAAAAATTTAGAATATTTTTATTTTTCAAAAATGACTCTGACGATTTTAATTAAAATCTCTTATATTTAAGATAAGTATGTGAGAAAATGTATATCTTCAATTTCCGGGGAATAGCCTCTGAAGACGTGTTTATTCTGGATCAATTTCGCGGAATTTTGTGCAACTGGTAAACCATAAAAGATAGACAAAAATTACCACACAAAAAACGTAGAGCTCGTTAAAACACACAATTTATGTTAAATACACTTTGTTGGAGGAGTTGACCGTTTTTGAGACATTCCTTGTTATTAGTTTCAGTTTTAAAATAGTATACTTTTCTCATACGATAATTTGTCAACTCCAGCCCATACAAACAAAAGTACTTCAATACATAACTACCAGCTTTTCAAACATTTGACTATCGATTTTGCCTATGGTACTCCAAGGAAGCAACAATAAGACCGTTTTTGCTAATTTTTTCTCGATTAGCATCATGTAAATAGAGGAATAAACGTTTTAATTTATCGCAGAGATGTAGAGAAAGTAATATGATTGGAACACATCAGTTTTTTCTCATTTGAATTTTAAGGAAGTTGTAAATGAATGTAAGTTTAAATGCTACATTTAAAGAGAAGTGCTAAGGGAGTCAGTCGCTCATCTATATTAGGTATCTGCTTTTAGGTGTACGTTTCGTATAATTATATAAGTTTACATGCGTAGGGGCTATTGGTTCTTTCTTAAACAGATACATTATTATTCTTGGTCAAATTGTAATAAACAATCATTTGCATTTTTATCAAATACTGTTGAAACCATGCTGGTTTGAAGGTTGTAAGCGTATAGAAAAATGTACTTATGTAGACTCATATTAAAGAAAACTGTGCAGTGTATACGATGGAATAAACTGTTGTTTATGCAGACACATTTTTAATAAAAGTATAAGTTACGTATGAAGCACTGGGCGCATCCTATGAAAGTCTTCTTCCTCTACATTCCTGGTGAAATGGAAAGGCTGAATTAGGTAGTGTGATCTCTTCGGTTACGGCCATCTCCATAACTGTTCCAACATTACTGTTCGTTATAATTACTTCAGTTTGCTCTTGATTTCAGACACGCACTTCAAATAAATGAAGTCCTTAGAATTACAACTTAAAGGACCTATTACGATATAGCTAACCGGCATACACTTGAATTCAAGTAGCCAGCACGTATGGAAAATATTCTTTGAATATTAATTGTCCGAAATAAAAATAATGTTCTGATCATCAAACACTTTTGGATTTACCAATGAGGCATTTACATGTTTATTAGTTAGAGTCTTGGTAAAATGTTCAGAGAACATCTACTAAAACTAAACAAAACTGTGTGACAAAACGTTATAGTCCCCAATGAACGTACGAGAACAAATTGAAAAGTAACACACAATATTTGTTTAGTTAAAAAAAATCACAAATAAACTTGCACACGACCTAGTTTTCGACGTAGTCACCAAAATTCTCAACAAACTTGTTTCATTGTTATTTTAGTTCCAATATGTTATATGTTATTCAATGTTATACTAGTTTCGTAGAAGTCCGTTTCCCTGGAATACAGCCGTCGGTGGACTACTGATTTCACTTCCCCATCTGTCGCAAAGCGTTTGCCGACAGGAATTTCTTCATGGGACCAACAGGTGCATGATCCGGACTGTATGGTGGATTTTGGAGCATATACCAACCAAATTTGTGATTTGCTGAGGAACAGCAGCAGCAGCATGGGGGCGAGTATTGCCAATTAGTTTGACATCCTCAAGATTAATGTTGTGGCCTTTATCACGAAGGGCGCGATGTGACTTTATCAACATTTTAATGTAGGCTGCAGCGTTCACATTGGTTCTGTGTTCAACAAAGTCCAACAATAAAATACCATGTATATCCCAGAACACTGCCACAAGCACTTTCCTAGCAGACTGAGCCACTTTGCAGTTCTTCTTTACTGGTGCACCAGTATGTTTCCACCCCTTGCTTGCCTTGGGCGTGTGGTGGTATGTCCAAGACTCATCACTATGACGATTCCTTTCAGAAAGTCATGCCCTTCTGCGGTGTACCGAGTTAAGTGATCCAAGCTTGTGGTGTCTGTCAGGTTCTTAGGCACCCAACGAGCACTAACTACAAAATTTCAACATGTCATTAACAATATCGAACACCGCACTATATGAAACCTTCAACTGTTGCGAAACGTTTCGCAGTTGTACACGCCAGTCGTTCTCAATTGCAGCCTCAATGCCTCTGACATTCTGCGGGGTTGCAGCTGTTACCGGCCTCCGGAGCGTGGCGAATCACTAAGGTTCACATGGCCCTCTTGAAAGAATTCACACCACCAGGAGACATTGCTACAGTTCATTCAATGATCTCCAGTCCCTGTGAATTTCACCCGGTTTACGCCCTCTGACCCACAAATATCGAACCACATCTCTCATTTCTTCACACGGGACGATAGTAGCATGGGCGCCATACTTGTTGCGTAATTCAAGCTTCTCTCGCTAGAGCAGCACATGAAACAAAAAGGCTGTCTGTAGTGAAACCTGAACTATATATATATATATATATATATATATATATATATATATATTGTGCGTTACTTTTCGATCCATCCTCGTAGGAAAATGGTTTGGGTAGGGATGCTCCCCATATTAGATACTCCTGCTACTTCTTTAAACAGATAAACAAATAACTATTCATATTATTAGTGCCAGTGTTCTAAATTATTTAGTTATTTGTAGAAAACAGTCAAACGCTCGGCTCATATTCAATAGTATGAATGCGCAGATGGACTTATTCTGTATGCAAAAACGCCAAGTCTCAAAAGCAAGAGCAATATCTTACAGTGCTCACTCGCAGTTCTTGCGTTGCACATAGACGCCAAAATGGTATTGGACGTGAGATAAGTGAGTAGTACTGAGGAGACTTAAGGTTATGTATGCCTGAAGTTTTAAGAAAAATCACCAAAAATATACTATTGTTTTAATTACATAAAATAAATTAAACGTTTCTGAATACAAGAAAGATGTAATTGTCCGCCACGTAAAAGTTTTAAATGCCTTAAGTCACTGGAGTTACAGCCAAGTATTACAGGTGAAAATATAATGGACTAAGAAAAAAACTCCAGTCTTAGCCCACCTGGGTAGTGTGGTGGTAACGTATTAGGGTGAGTTACCCGAATAAGTTTTTTTTCGGGGTTTTTCCCTTATCCTGAGAAGACGAATGTCGAGTAACTTTAAGCTCCATGGACCCCGAGATCATTTGAGCATCATTTCATCAACTTCATTCATCGTCCGATATGACCAACCAGGACGTTAAACTAAATTAAAAAAACAAAACAACAAAAAAAAACTCCAGTTTCATGAAATCTCATTCGGATCACGCAAAGTAAAAATCTGATGTGTTCCATTCACATGACTTTCCCTACATCTCTGCAACAAATTATTGTTAAAAACTTTATGCATCTATTTACATCATGCTAATCGAGAAAAAAATTAGCAGAAATAGTCTTATTACTTGCTTCCTTGTAAGTAGAAGCGAAATAAGGGAGTATCATAGGTTAAAGTGATAGTCAAAAGCTGATTGCTATGCCAAGCAGGAGTTGACAAATTTCTGTATGAGAAAAGTGTAAGTTTTTTAAAGCTGAAACCAATAATAAGGAATATCTCAAAACGATCAACTCCACGAAAAAAATGAATATAATGTAAATTCTGTGTTTTAAGGAGCTTAACATTTTCTATACGGTAAGGTTTTGTTCTATCTCTTACACTTTACCAGTTATGCAAAGTTCCGAAAAATTAATCCATAATAAAGATATCTTCAGAGGCTATTTCCAGAAAATTCAATTGTTATGTAAATATCTTTAACATACGACATTTTAATAAAAATTGTTAAGTAGTTTATGAGAAAAGACATTCAAACGTTTGTTCATGCAAAGGGTAGTCGGGGGTGGGGGGATTTTCTTGAAAATCTTCCTGTCCCATCCTTGGAAGAAACTGAACTTAAATATCAAGTTTGGTATTTAATGGACTTTACGTTTTTGAGCTATGCTGCCCACTGACACCACAGCAATTTTTATGGATTCAAATAGTACCAAAATATGTATTTTTTGGTAAAATCTCGGTATCGATATTTTGTATGAAATAAGATACCTTCTCTACACATAGTAGGTGTACAGAAATTAAAAAGGAAAATTTGTGTTCCCTCATTAACCGTTGAAAAATATTTTATTATCGGTTTTCTAAACTCAGATTATAATAAATGTACTTAGAGAGAGAGAGAGAGAGAGAGAGAGAGAGTGAGAGTGAGAGTGGAGGTCACAAGGGAAGAGTATAATTACACTCCAATTCTCCTCCTCTGGCAAGGGAGGGGAGAGGAAAATAACTAAATAATCCACAGATAGATGAAAGGGATGGAAAAGTTGGGAGAGGAAGAGGAAATGATAAACAGTGAGAAAAGGAGAAAGTGAGTGACACAGGATGGAATCGCCTTAGTTAAATGCAATATCGCGAGCAGAGCTGTGGCTTCTTGTCAGTGACAATTGAACGGCTAGTTCAACTGACTTTGTCTGTTACGATAACTGCAGTTTGAAAAACACACACACTTGTGGTCTGTCTGCTAAACCAGTTTTTACTTTCTCTAGCTCGCATGTACTATATGCATAGTTTATAGAGAAGGTATTGTATTCCACTCAAAAATTCGATTTCAAGATTTCACCGGAAATACATTTTTTGGGGTCTCCTGAGTCCGAAAAAAGCATTTTTACTTTCTCTTCACGTACTATGTACATAGTGTATAGAGAAGGTATTGTTTGCACCTGTGGACAGTATAAATCAAAAACGAAAAGATCCTTAAATCCCAAACCTAGTATTTAAGTTTGGTATCTTCCAAGGATGCGACATGAAGATTTTCAAGAACCCCCCCCACCCCAAACTACCCTTTATATGGAAAAATGTTCCAAAATTTTTGATTTTCTCAAAAAATGGCTCTATTTTGATTGAAATCCCGTATATAGCCAAAATAAATTGTATATCTTGAATTTTCTGGGTATAGCCTCTAAAGACCCCTTTATTCTGGATGCATTTTTCGGAATTTTGCTTAACTGCTAAAACGTACGAGACACGAAAAAACTTAATGACCAAAAAAATGTAGATCTCCCTAAAACTTTATGTCCTTTACGATTTTGTTGTAGAGGTAACCGTTTCCGAGGTATTCCTGTTATTATTTTCAATTTTCTTAGGCAGGAAGTGTCCGTTTTTCTTTTGTCCTGGCCAAACAAAGAAACGACTTGCAATGACAATCGCATAATAATAGCTTAAAACATTTGAGTATCATTTTAACATAGCGCATTCCTTTAGTTCCCTTGTACTTATAAGGAACTAAATAATAAGACTATTGTGTTAATGTTTAATGCTTGTAGAGCGGCCAGAGAAAGTCATGTGACACATCAGAGTTTTGAAAGTGACAAAGGCAGACAGACGACAGTGTAGCATGAACATCACATTCCAATCCCCGACATTAAATTGCCCGAGAAGCTGTAACTTTGTGACTTTGAAGCCTATCGTAAAAGCAAGTCCGCCGACAGACCGTATTTAAATAGACAATTTCTGAAATGGCGGTTCCACATCTCACACAGGACATTAGCTCCACAAAACAAACCAAAGCAACCCATTCGTTGTGCTCACATCATCGTCTTCGTGTTGCAGATGCTTTACTTACGGAGCGAACGCGCTAAGTGCGGGGAGTGGGGAGCAGAACAGCAACTGTGTGTTCCCGTAAGTGACAAACAACATAGGATGCGCGTAAAACAACCTTGCCCTTTATTAATGCATTACTTTTTTGGAAGTATGCGCTCTTACTTAACTTCTACAACCGAATGTTAACTTGCTCTACACGTACCTACCATGTCCATAGTGTATAGAGAAGCAATTCCATTCCACCCAAAAATTCGTTATTGAGATTTCACTGGAAATAGACATTTTAGGGTCCCCCGTATCCAAAAAATTCTGATACACATGGCTTTCTCTATACTCTACAACAAATTATCGTTAGAAGGTTTATGCTTCTATTTACTTCATGTTAGTCGAGAAAAAAATAGCAGAAATGATCCTATATCTTGCTTCCTTGTAAGTAGAAGGGAGTACCATAGGTTAAAGTGATAGTCAAAAGCTGTTTGCTATGTGACTAAAGTTCCTTTGTTTGTATGGACAGGAGTTAACAAGGCTTCTTTAAAGATGACACCAAAAAACAAGGAATATCTAAAAAAAACGATCAACTCCACGAAAAAATGTGTATAACATAAATTGTGTGCTTTAACTTGCTCTACATTTCTTGTGTAGTAAGTTTTTATCTATCTCTTGCGGTTTAGCAGCTATGAAAAAATCCGTAAAATTCATCCAAAATAAAACAGTCTTAAGAGGCTATTCCCAGAAAATTCAAGATATGCATTTTATTTGTCAAGTATCTTAAATATATGAGATTTTAATCCATAATCGTTAGAGCCATTTTTAAGAAAAACAAAATTTTCGAAATTTTTTCCATGTAAAGGGTAGTTTGAGGTGGGGGGATTTTCTTGAAAATCAAGTTTGGTATCTTCCAAGGATGCGACACGAAGATTTTCAAAAAAAAATCTCCCCACTACAAACTACCCTTTACATGCAAAAAATTTTAAAAATTTTGATTTTCTTAAAAATGGCTCTAACGATTTTGATTAAAATCCCGTATATTAAAGCTATTTATGTCGGAAATAAAATGTATATCTCGAATTTTTTGGGAATAGCCTCTGAAGACCTCTTCATTCTGGATGAATTTGGCTGAATTTTGCTTAACTGCTAAACCGTAAGAGATAGAAAAAAACGTACTACACAAAAATGTACCTTATGACAAAACACACACTTTTTGTCCTTCACGTTTTTGTTGTGGAGTTAACCGTTTTCGAGATATTTCTTGTTATTTGTTTCAATTGAGAAGTACTTAAACTTTTCTCACACAGGAAGTGTCTGTTTTTCTTTTGTTCTACTCCTGGCCAAGCAAAGAAGTGATTTGCAATGACAATCGCATAACGATAGCTTTTGAAACATTTGACAATCACTTTAGCATAGTGCATTCCCTTATTCCCTTCTACTTATAAGGAACTAAGTAATAACATTCTGCTAACATTTATCTTGATTAGCATTGTGTACAAAGAAGAATAATCTTTTGTAGGAGTTTTGTAGTGCAGCTAGAGAAAGTCATGTGAGTGTAACATATCATATTTTTACTTTCTGTATACGTACTGTGTATATAGTATATAGAGAAGGTATTGTAATGCACCCAAAAATTGGATATCGAGATTTTACCGGAAATACATGTTTTGGGTCCCCCTGAATCAAATTAAAGCATTTTTAGGAAAATGTGTGCGTGCGAGTGTGTGTGCAGCATAGCTCAAAAACGAAAATACCGTTAAATAATAAACTAAGTATCTAATTTTGGTATCTTCCAAGGATGCGAATAGAAGACTTTCAAGACCCCCCCCCCCAAACAACCCTTTACATGGAACTTTTTTCAAAAATCTTGACTTTCTCAAAAATGACTAATGATTTTAATCAAAATATCGTATATAAAATGTATATCCTGAACTTCCTGGGAATAGCCTCTCAAGACTACTTTATTCTGGCTAAATTGTACGGAATTTTGCATAACTGCTAAACCGTAAGAGGTGGACAAAAATGTTCACACAAAAAAATGTACAGCACGTTAAAACACACAATTTAGGTTATATATATATTTTTCGTGTGGCTGATCGTTTTTGAGATATTCCTTCTTTCTGGTTTCAGCTGTAAAAAACTTATACCTTTCTCACACAGGAATTTGTCAACTCCTGTCCATACAACAAAGGAACTTCAGTCACATAACAACCAGCATTTGACTATCACTTTAACCTATGGCAGTCCCTTATTTCGCTTCCACTTACAAGGAAGTAAGTAATAAAACTATTTCTGCTATTTTTATCTCGATTAGCATGAAATAAACAAAAGCATGTGCTCTTTAACAATAATTTGTTGCAGAAATGTAGCGACATTCATGTGAATGGAACACATCAGATTTTTTGTTATTTTTTTTTATTTTCCGTTATTGAATTAGGAAAATCATCCAGAAAGTGACAGACAATATGGCATAACTAAATAACAACGAAAGTTGTCAACATTAATTTTTATTCACAAAGTTAAAGTACAATATTCTGTTTCTTAACGTAATATCTATTTAGTCAGGAATTTATTGTCACGCGGTACTAGTTTTTTGACCGCTAAAGAGATTGTTTGTTTTTTTGAATGCACAAAATATTCGACCAAACTAATTTTATAGGCAAATAACGCAAGTGTGTAGTGATACTACAATGAACAAATCTTCAGTGAGGAAATGGCGCATAATTTACAAGTAATCAGGAAGAACCAGTGTGTACGATAAAGACCGGATTGGAAGTTCATCAATCGTAACGGATGTTAATAAAAATGTTGTTCAAAGAATTAAGAAAAAACAGTCTTTTACTTTGGTCACAGTATATGACTTTTTGGATGGAAAAGATTTCCTAGCTATGAAGACCTCAAAGTGGCAGTGACATCTTGGTGAGAAGAGTACACCATGTGCACTGAAAAATCGGTACCACATGACAATACATACCTTGCTTGTAATGATTACGATGAAAAGTAGAACAAGGTGCTGTCATTTTGTATTGTAATTACCTTTTTCCTCATCGGTGCTAATATGCCATTTAGATGACAAATAAAATGCTCTATTAAAAGTTATACATTAATGTTTACTTTCTCTACACGTACTATGTATTATAGTGTATAGAGGAAGTATTGTATTCCACCCCAAAATTCGTTCCCGAGATTTCACCAGAAATACGCGTTTTAGGATCTCCTGAATCCAAAAAAGATTTCAGAAAAAGAAGAAGGTCCTTGTATGTGTGTGTGAGTGTGTGAGAGAGAGAGAGTGTGTGGACAAAATAACTCAAAAACGAGAAGTCCGTTAAATTCCAAACTTGGTATTTAAGTTCAGTATCTTCCAAGGATGCGATACAAAGCTTTTCAAAAAAACTCCCCCACCCCAAACTACCCTTTACATGGAAAAAATTTCGGAAATTGTTATTTTCTCAAAAATGGCTGTAACGATTTTGATTAAAATACCACATGTTAAAGCCATTTCCATCCCAAATAAAATGTATATCTTAAATTTTCTGTGAAGAACTTCAGAAGAACTTTTTATTCTGGATAAATTTTGCGGAACTAGTAAACCGTAAGAGATAGACAAAATCTTATTATACAAAAAATGAAGATCTCATTAAAATACACAATTTATTTAATATACATTTTTTTCGTGGAGTGACTGTTTTTTAGATATACCTTGTTATTACCTTCAGTTTTAAAATACTTAAACATTTCTCTTGTGGGAACCTTTCTACTTCTGCCCATGCGAAGAAACGACTTTCAGTTCCATTGTAACCACATAAATGTCTGTTTAGCCTAGTGAATTCACTTATTTCCCCTCTACTTACAAGGAACTAAGCAATGAGACCGTTTCTGCTAATACTCTCAATTATCATGAAGTAGACAGAAGAACAAGCACATTAACAATAATATGTTACAAAGATGTAGAGAAAGTCATGTGAATGAAACACATCAGATTTTTCGTCTTTATTTTCAAACCCAACCAACATTTTCACTTTCTCTACATGTACTAGTGTATAGAGGAAGTATTGTAGATTCCACCCAAAATTTCGATACCGAGATTTCACCGGAAATTCACAGTTTAGAACCCCCTGAATCTGAAAACAAGCATTTTCAGAAAAAGGTTCTTATGTGTAGTGTATCTGTGAACATCAGAGCTCAAAACCAAAAGACCGTTAAATACCAAACTTGGTATTTAAGTTTGTTATCTTCCAGGGATGCGACACGAAGATTATCAATAAAATTCCCCCACACAAAATTACTTTTTGCATGGAAGAGGTTTCGAAAATTTTGTTTTCTAAAAAATGGCTGTAACGACTTTGATAAAAATACCACATATTAAAGCCATTTCCGACACAAATAAAATGTATATCTTGAATTTTAGGGAAGAGCTACTACCACACAGTTTATGTCATACATTTTTAGTGGAGTTGACTGTTTTCGAGATATTCTGGTCAAGCAAAAAAAAAAAAAAAAAAAAAAAAGTACCCTGAGCGGTACGCGAAGACTTCTTAGGGGTACATATAATATGTTTCCTGAATGATCACAAAGGAGCCTCGAGAAGGTGGTGAACTACATAAATAACTCCAGGATCTACAAGGTCCATAAGCTCATCGACTCGTGGATTGACCATCCGAAGCAAGATATGACACAGCTCACATCAGCTATACACCATCGACCCAACATGTTAAGCTTTGGAGCTATGGCTACATCACCCAGAACTCACCTGGGAAGAGCTCCATCGCCCGATTAACATGCCCTTCTGGGTAAAATGATGCACCTCAATTTTTGTAGGTTTACGTCAGGGCATTGCGCCATGTCATTTGTCCCTACACACCACGCTCATAATACAGTCACCCGCAATCACTCGGTTTGCCTCAGGCGGTACCGGGCCCCATGACACCATATATGCCCCAATAAACAGTGACACCACAGTATTAAATCCTTTCTCTCCCCTTTCCTTTTTCCTTCCCAAATACCTTATATACCTGTTATCCTTATAACCTTTATTCCTGCCCCCCCCCCAAATATTTCAACCAGAGAGATTTGAACTGCCCTGTGTAACCAACAATGATAACATACAGCCGCGCGCGCTAATAATTTGTGCTGTTTGTTTCAAACGCCCAGTGTCTGAGAATGTATGTTAAGTTAATTGTTAATCTACCGACAATTCAGTACTCAGTATATTTTCTTGCAGGTTCGTTTTGATCACATCTAATTTTTACATCTAATTTTTATATTTGCGAACTGTTGCATGTTTTTATTGTGACATGCCATTATTATAATCTTTGTTGTAGGGTGGATAACTTCGTTATAAGAGGAAAACGTAAACTCAGTGAAACAAGTGATAGTGTCGATAATGAAAAGTGCGACAGCGCTTGCTCCACCACGGGACATTGGTGAAAAGTATTGAAGTTTACCAGCAAGTCGAAAACCCTGAGAAATGTGAAATACACATTTTACAGTGAATCTTACATTAAATATGGATTCATGTCAAATATGTGTGCATTATTTGCAACCAAACTCTGTCGAATAATTCTATGAAACCATCCCTACATCACAGTTCAAACATGATACACAGATTTACAAAATCAAGTAAGTAGGCACTGCAGATATCGTATGAGTTAGTGTTGCTAGCTGCAAAAAATAAATCACCTTATACCGCAGTTGGATCTCTTATTATTCGTGGTTATTTGATTATAGCAGATAAAATGTTACACAAATATTGCGCTAAAATAATCGGAGCAAATGAATTTTGAGCTATACTGTCCACAGACACACACACGGACATTTTTCTAAAAATGTTTTTTTTTAATCAGGGGGTCTCAAAACATATATTTCCGGAGAAATCTCGGTGTCGAATTTTTGGGTGCAATACAATACCTTGTCTATACACTATCTACATAGTACGTATGGAGAAAGTAATACGCTTATTAACAATAGTTTGGTATAGAGGTATAGATCTCTGCATGTGAATGAAATACATCAGAATTTTGAAATTAAGGTCGTCCCCGACTAGAGCCCAACACAAGCACTGTATGATTCAGCACCCCTGCCAGGTACGCTGTACGTTTTCTTGAGCTGCAGAGAATACGATTCGACTCTCCTTCACCCACGGGAAGAGCAGCCAGGTGAATATTAATATAAAAATCGAAACTAAAATCGCACAAAGAGAACCCATCTTTCCTTTACAGTAGACGGATAATAACCAGAAGTAATGAAGCTTCTAATTAACAGAGAATTTGTTAATGAGCTTCTCTTGTTCCATAACTAATTCGTATTTAAGCCAAGAGAGCGCGGGCGGAAATAGTTTTTGTTCTTTCTTTTTTGTTTCCATTCCTCGCTTCCTTCAGTTCGATCGACATAATAAAGAGGAATTAAATCAAAGGGTGCCATGGAGTAGTAAGGACATCATTTTCCATGCTACTTCATAAAGGTATCTATTAGAAACAGGAGAGGAATTGTCCATTCGATAACCGACTGTAAAATATACTTTATTCCCATACTGTTGGCTATCAATGTAGTTAGCAGCTTCACAGACTATGGATAAATTTGTATCACAGAGGTTTTCGTTTCATCATTCTTTAGTTTTAGACGAGAGATTGCTGCTGGATTAAATAAACAGGCATTAAGATGTAATTCCCACAAGTAAACACTCTTTAATCTTCTCTTCCTCGTGGAAAGTAGATAGAGAGGGTATTGTATTCCATCTCATTATTCGATACCGAGATTTCTCCGAAAATTCATGTTTTGTGAACCCCTGAATTATATAAACTGCTTTTTTCTTTAAAAAAAAAATCCGTCTGTGTGTAGGTTTTGCAAATATCGTGTTCACAGACACACACACACACACACACACACACACACACACACACACACACGAACGTTCTTCTAAAAGTGTTTTTTTCTGATTTAGGGGACCCTAAAACGTATATTTTCGGTGAATCGAATTTTTGGGTGAACGCACATGCTGGATATGCATCAGAGAAAGTAAAAATCCCTTGAAAACCAACAATCGCTGCAAGAGCCAGACGTTCGAATGTACCAAAAACTTCACCTTTATTGGGTTATAATTCTCGATCTTCATAATGGAAAATAATCTGTTCTTACTCCAATGGAATATTAATGGGCATTGAGTATTTGCTCCCATCTACAACTTCTCTGAATTCCCATAATCGTCTTATAGTTTCTTTACAGGAGGGCAACTCCACCTGTTCTTCTAGCTATCTCAGGAAGCGTATGGTCTGATTACTTTGCGTCAGTTGGTTGGTTCATAGCGTGTTATTCCAGTTTTTCACGTAGCTGTTGTGATTTCTTCACGGGTTCAAATCCCGCGAGCTGACTCCGCACTCAGTGGTGGAAAGAGTGACAGGAGAGGCTAATTTTGCTACTATGGAATAACACTGACAATAATGGTACTACATAACAGATTTACTTCATACGACTTCTACCACAAGCACCATGCATATAATAATATAGTCCTTCGTGGCCCTAGTCGCCCTCCGTGGTGTAATGGTTGCCATATACCCAAGGTCGCGGGTTCAAACCCGGCGGAGGATCATGGATTTTTTCGGGCGTAAAAATCCTTAGCATGCCTTCCTTCGGAAGGGAAGTAAAGCCGTTGGTCCCGTGTCGTAGATTTACGGCACGTAAGAGAACCTTAAGCCTGATAGAGAGGCCTCTGAGCAAAATTAAGCGGTCTTTCACGCCCAGTATAGAATGGGACGCTGAGAACCACAGCAGTTAAAGAGCATCCATAAATTACAAGCCATTTACATTTTTCGTGACCCTGCCGGCCGTAAAATTGGCGCATTCCAAAATTAACTGTGACTAACAAAATTATACAACATTTCCAGCCGACTTGCACTGTAAATTGACTGAATCACTCTGCCAAACTAGGCTGCATTGCGCGATTTCCAATTTTCTCGTCCTTTTATAATTCCCAGACCGTCTAAACGTGCTGTCTTCTCGTTGGACAACTTTTGGCGCCCTGGCCTACTTCTTATAGCGTGACACCCAAAACAATATAAAGTTCCCAGCTCTGAATATCTCTGGATTTCTTGAAAACAACCTTGCACGCATTGATTACAAAGAAAACACCACTTTCAATGAATAAAGACTTGTAACCTTGAACTGCATGCGGCTAGTAACACAAAAAGTCTCTACAAACTATGATATTTATTAGTTTTAGCAGAAATATAAAGTTCCCAGCTCTGAATATCTCTGGATTTCTTGAAAACAACCTTGCACGCATTGATTACAAAGAAAACACCACTTTCAGTGAATAAAGACTTGTAACCTTGAACTGCATGCGGCCAGTAACACAAAAAGTCTCTACAAACTATGATATTTATTGGTTTTAGCAGAAATATAAAGTTCCCAGCTCTGAATATCTCTGGATTTCTTGAAAACAACCTTGCACGCATTGATTACAAAGAAAACACCACTTTCAGTGAATAAAGACTTGTAACCTTGAACTGCATGCGGCCAGTAACACAAAAAGTCTCTACAAACTATGATATTTATTGGTTTTAGCAGAAATATATATACCATTAGCAGGACATACCGCATCACTTATGTTAAAGATATTTTACCCTCCAAAACCTCTCTTATCATTACACTGACGCCATAGCGGTCTCCGAATTTTACATAATGGAGAATATTTATTTGAATATTTATTTCCCAAAATAAATACCACTGTCCTACGTCATCTTACAGCTGTCTAAGCCCTTCTTATTACTGGATGAGCTTAACAGTCATATTTTTCTATGGCGTGAAGATAAACTTCATCACCGTGGAAGACTGCTTGAGACTTTATTTCACTCTTTTGATTTAACGTTCATGAATTCTTCAACACGAAGCCAGTATGACGTATATCATGACACCTTTACTTACAATGATGTTCTCCCAGCATAGCATCTTCATTTAATTTTTGTAAAGTTTTTCCACCATCAATGCCCTAAGCGTCTCTCTCCTTGGAAGCGTGATAAAACTGACTGAAAAATTTTAAATACATGTTTCAGATTGCTGCTGGGATATTCTCACAGGTGGGTATAGACCAACTTCGTGTTACATTTCTAAGATTGTGACTAGGATAGTTCTGTTTTACCACTGCAACAGAAATAGATATCTACATATCTCGTATATAACCCAACCAGATGAAAATGACTATTAGGCTGAAGAACAAAGCTCTCTAAAAATACAAATGCTATCATACTACGACCATCAAATTTAAATTTTAATGTCTGCAGCGCATTATGAAATCAAACTAAGCAAAAGGAAATCCTGGTTAAAGTTCGTTTCCTCCCTTACCAATAAAAGAGTGGGTATCAAAATAGTGCCTCAGAATGGAAATCAGTAAAACATGGTGTTCCCCAGGGATCAATCTTAGGGCCTCTTTTGTTCTTGGTTTACATAAATGACCTCCCATTATACATTAACAGTTTTGCAAGTATTTATTTATTCGCAGATGACACTAGTGTTCTAGTAACAAGTAAAGATTTCAATGAATGTGTAGTTAAATTAAACTATGTTCTAAATTGTATGTCAAATTGGTTCAAAGTAAACAAACTCTCAGTAAACCTTGAAAAAACAAAAACAATTAAATTTATAACTACTCGCTCACCACAAACACACATAGAAATAGGAATTAATGATACATTGTTAGAACAGCTAAATGAAGTCAAATTTCTTGGCCTTCAGGTAGATAAGCATTTGGACTGGAAGTCACATATTAGCTACATCACACCTAAACTTAGCTCAGCATGTTATGCGCTCCGTGCACTGGTTAAATTTCACTCAATCGATACACTTAAGTTGGTGTATTTTGCCTACTTTAACTCCATCATCGAGTATGGAATAATATTCTGAGGTAATTCAGTAGATAGTAAATGCATATTCCGGATACAGAAGAAAGCTATACGAATAATCTGTAATGCTTATAGCAGACGGTCATGCAAAGAACTATTTCAAAATTTGGGCATCCTCACCTTACCTTGTGTTTATATATTATCCATTTTAAAATTCTATGCAGTTAATCGACATAGTTTTATAACAAACATGGAAATTCATAACATTAATACTAGACAAAAGGGATTGATTCATCGTCCCAATGCCAATCTTGGTTGCTTTCAGAAAGGTGTATATTATGAAACAATCAAGATATTTAATGCTCTCCCCAGTAATCTCAAAGAAAATGTTGGGAATTTCAGGGCTTTTAAGGCCTCTCTTAAGGAGTACCTTTGCAATAAATCATTTTACTCTGTAGATGAATATTTAAGTGACAAATCTGTCTGACAATACCGTTAATAATCATTGTATTTATAAATATTACAGTGTATTGCAGTTTGTGTATATTAGTGGGTGTGTGTGTTTTATATTAAAATTAAACTGATTTCTACTTTGACTTGCACGAATGTGTGAAATGATTTTTTTTAGTATTTAGCAATGACACAAGGCCTGTAAAGCCTCATGTTTTGATATTTTACACTCTAGTACATAATTGTAAATCTTTGCATTGGCAATTCAATAACATATTTGTAAAAATGTATTGTAATTTGTTGACATTTATGAAGAGTACATAATACAATAATCATGTTTTAGTTTATATAATTATTACTAGTAACTATTATATCGATAATTTGAAAACTATCATCTGACATAACATTAGTTTTACATATAATGAAATTATATTTATTTATTTATTTATACATTTTAACACTATATTTTGATACTCTTTGTTTTATGTGCATGCAAAAAAAAAAAAAAGTATTCTGTTGTTTTTGTAACCTATGCTTTTAGCACTAGAGCTTTATACATTTTTTCATAGTATATAGTATATAAACATATGTATACATGTATATGTCTTGACAAGCTCTATGTTCAGTGCCTTTCTAGCCTAAACGAACCTACAGAATGCTTTCTAATCTAATCTAATCTATATGTGGCATGCAAATGCAGCACCAGATCCCACATCTCCGAACTAGGCCCTCTGCTGCCGCTATTACCGAACCTATCGCTAACATTCTTGCTTCTAGATTTGCTGCTGTATCCAATGTCCCTACATACACCCAATGCACATACATCCTATACCAGTTCTTCCCAGTGTTGTCTTTTATCCTACTTTTCTGATAATATTCATTCATTCAACAATGTCTATCAATCAACAAAATGTTGGTCGAAATACATCACTGTATGAACAAAAGCGAGACAATATCGAACCCCTCAAGCAATTGCTAGAGAGTGGCTTACAATACTAACTTCAATCATATGTAGAGAGCACAGCGCTTCCTCAGTCAGGGGCGTGAATCTACTGTGGTTCCTATAACGAAGCCAAATAAAGACTAGACGCTTCCTAATGATTTTCATTATCATTCTATTGCACTTACATGTCCTAAGTGTTAAATATTGGAGAAGATAATTAGCAGAAGCCTGAGATGGTTCTTGAAGTAAAGTTATTTCTTCAGTGGCCTTCAGAGTGGTTTTTGTCAGTACCATTCCACTCACGATACGCTGTCTCATCCTGAATCTGAAATATTTGTCAACCCCAATCATAACTATAATCAGGCTTGCCATCACCACAGCTTACAATACGGTGTGGCCACTCCACATCATCCAGAAACTTCTAGAAGCTAATGTCAAGAGCAATATTCTAGCATTCATTTACACCGACGAATGCAAATGACAGCCAATGCCACTTTGTCACAAAGCATTTTTCTGGACCACGGCATACCGCGTTACACTTTTTAGGGGTTGTTAGCGATATTAACGTGTGTTGAGCCTCCGCTGAAAGTAGGTTAATTTTCGGACAATCTTACAATATTATGTAAAGGCAGAAATATTGTAACAGTAGAACTGATTGTGACAACCTTCAGCGGTAAAGGCATCACACATGCCTAATTTTTTATTCCGGAAAAACTGATGTATAGTGCTCTTCATACTGAAAAAAAAAAGCTTTGCGACTTCTTATGTACACGTCTTTTATCATCTGCTGCCAGTCATTAATACCGTTCGCATATTTTGGTGTGGCATCTAATAATAGATTGACTTGAAAAACTCTTAAAGTTGACTGCATGCGGCTCCTAAATATCTTAAAATCGTTATCTGCAAGGACGTGGAGAGCTGATCCCGGTGTTTCACTTCACACTCACAGATGTAACATTCAGTCCATGATAAGGCCATAGTTTAAACACCACTAGCCTCGAAATGCTCGTAAGAGCTGCGAATTGCACTAGGTGCCTTACATATTAATCCTATAAACAAACTAAAATCAGCTACCAATGAACCTCCTTTCTCTTTGGTGCAAGTTCTTGAGCCTGTCCGTAGCGGCTAAAACTATCCGCCCAAACTCCGGACAATTTCTCCGATTCCCTTCCATGATAAGTCACACTTTAATACAGCAGATGAAACGGCCATCTACCGGAGAATTAAGGCATGCCTGCTAGAGTTGAAAATATTGATTCCTTACTTCTTGATCTTGAATGCTCTTAACATAAATGCTTGTCGGACCGGATGCCACCATTGCTCACAGTAAACAACACTCGGGTGCGGTTTTTAACTTCGAGGCCATGTTTGGAGCTATTTAAGCGAAATCCGAAGAAACTTTTGAGTCAAGTTGTCTGCGTTGATGAGTTCTGGATTCATCATTACACTCCGGAAACTAAACAACAATAAAAACAATGGGTTGCTTCCGATGAATCTGCTCCAAAGAATTTAAAGACGGCTTCATTGGCCAGAAAAGTGATTATGGCGACTATTTTGGGATGCCACTTCCTAAAAAGGAAAATAAGATTTGTGGAGAACACCTACCACTGAGTTATTGGCTCGATTTGACAAGAACTTGAAGCACATTCATCCGGAGATGTTGCCGTCAAACTGCATGAATTTCGTTATGGGTGCCCCCCCCCCCCCAACAGCAGCAGCAATTTGCGGGTGAGCGTTGTCATGAAGTTTGACATCATCAGAGACATTGGGACGGCAATTTTGAACGATCGGCGTGTGCAACTGCGAACTTTTTCGCAGCAGTTCAACATGTCCTATGGTGCAGTGTACGATATTGTTCATGACATCATCAACATTAATGTGGCATTTGTCACGAAGGGCAGGTGCAACTTCACCAAAGTTGTAATGTAGGCTGCAGTGGTTCTGTGATGACATTCTGCGGTGCTTCAGCTATTACCGGCCTCCCTGGGCGTGGCGAATCACCAAGGTTCGTTACGCTCCTCTTGGAAGAACGCACACCACATGGAGGCATTTCTACGGTCCATACAATCATCGCCAAATATCCCTGTGAATTTTACTCGATTTGTGGCCTTTGGCTCATGAATATCGAACCACTCCTCTCTGCTCTTCACCCGAGGATGACAGTACCATGCACACAACTTTATCACGTAGTACACGCTTCTCTCGCTAAAGCCGCACATGAAACAAACAATACCCTCTGTAACAAAAACTTCAAACTATATCTGTATGAAATTACAACATTCCAGCTGCAATACCAAGTCAGAAAAATGATTGTGCGTTACTTATCGATCCGCCATGGTAAGCACTAATGTTGAGCGGTTAACGAGAAGGTAGAGATTTGCATTCATCTGTCGCTGACAGCGTCTATGGTGTTGAATATACCTGGTGAATTTTGATTCGTTTTACTTGCTTGTGTTTTCCATGAAACTAAAGCCAAAGTGAACCGATGAGGGTTCAAAAGAAGCATTAATGTAAAAGCACCAGGTGGAATGCAGTTCTACAAACAACAGCTGCCAGATGTGCCTTTGTCCTCGGAAACGGGACTATCACAAAGGGGATAGAAACAGTCAAAGTCTGCCATTAATGTTTTGAAGCTGATAGCAGATACATTGTAAATAATTCCGGGAATTTCAACAGGCATTCCATGACTACATGATGACTGGTCTAATGATTTATATGCACACAGCATTGGTAACTGTAATGATCAATTAACCAAACATAACATGAAATGTAAATGAGTATTTACAAAATAGGGAGTGAGAAAAAAATTCTCCTAATTTTACAAATTCCTAAGACTATGCATCACCATGTGCAATTTATGGTAAACGGCATCTTGAGTTTATCTTGTATCAATAAACTTCGAATAGGATTACAACAATTAAACTTAACCACCGCTGACATCGATATAGTGTATATAACACATTTCATGAAAAATCACAAAAAATCGACTTTTGTTATTTAATCCCCCCCCCCAAACAACTGATACATTCCTGAACATAGAAAGGTATAATTAGCCAACAGACGCCATTTTAAAAGCATTAGAGGTTAAACTGTATTTCAATTCGACGAAATCTCATTTGAAGTTGAAAAATAGCAATGCAAGAAGAAAAGGACAGAAAAAGCATCAGCAGAGGAGAGGAAAAGGAAACCTGAGGGTCCAAGCAACCAACCTAGTGGCTTTAAATGTGAGCCACGAATTCAAATCTTACAGAGGGATACATGAATAGTAGAAAGCTGCCCCAATAACCCGAAGGCTATTGAATCTTGATCATGACATTTTTCTTGAAGACAGTTCAGTACTCATGAAGAGTGTGAGAAAACACTCAGTAGTGTAAATGAACCTATATTTAAACACCAGAGGTTACGAGTTACCTAGCTTAGAGATACGGGGATGAAGAACTGAGTTTAAAGTTTCCTGTTGTAGAGTTTTAAAATAAGGTATAATCTGCAGCTTATGTTTCTTAAGTAGAGCTCCAGTATTAAACTTGTGTAATGATTTTTATTCTAGAACCATTTTGCATTATAAGAACTACATTGGTAAAGAAAAACACTAAATACAGCAAGGCACTTTCATTTTTAATTTAGTTGCACAGTTTCCATTTCTGGTGAAGCATGTTTAATAATTTCTGTGGAGAGCAATTGAAGTCTCCCACAGGAATGAGGCCATTAAACAACTAGTGTGCGAAGTACCTGAAACTAGTGTTATTTATCTTTCAACAAGAACAAAAAGGAGAGCCAGACTCATAAATCTAGCGTAAAGGACTGCTACACGTCATTATAACGTTAAGTGCATTTCTTTAAACAACGTTAATTGCTGCCTGAGAAAAATTAAAACGTAAATAAAGCCGAAACCCTCTTAGCTTCACTTACTTACATCAGCAGAGAGTGTGATGGACATACTGAAAATTGGGAGAATGAATCTTAATGTTTCTTAAAACTCTGTTGTGTTCCATTCACATGACTTTCTCTACATCTCTGCTTATGTTTATGCTTCTATTTACTTCTTACTAATCTAGATAAAATTAGCAGAAATAGGCTTATTACTTGCTTCCTTGTAAATAGAAGTGAAATAAGGGTAGAATATGTTACAGTGATAGTTGCTATGTGACTGAAGTTCCTTTTTTTTTTCCTTTTTTTTTTTTGTATGGATGGGATTTTAAAAAGTCCTGTTTGAGAAAAGTATAAGTTTTTTAAAGCTGAAACCAAAAACAAAGAATATTTCAAAAACGAACAACTCCACGAAAAAAATGTATGTAATATAAATTGTGTGTTTTAACGTGCTGTACATTTTTTGTGTGGCAAGTCTTTGTTCATCTCTTACGGCTTAGCAGTTTAGAGCCTATTCCCAAAAATACTTAAGATATTCATTTTATTTGTCAGATAAATATCTTTAATATACTATATTTTAATCAAAATCGTTCGAGCCATTTTTCAGAAAATCAAAATTTTCGGAAAAAGTTCCATGAAAACGGTAGTTTGGGGTGGGCGGATTTTTCTCATACTCTTCGTGTCGCATCCCTGGAAGACACTATATTTCAATAGCAAGTTTGGTAGTTTACCGACTTTTCGTTTTTGAGTTATCGTGTTCACAGTCACACACACAAACACACACACAGGGACCTTTCTCTGAAAATGCTTTTTCTGGATAAAGGCGACCCTAAAACATATATTTCCGGTGAAATCCCGGTATCAAATTTTTGCGTGGAGTGCAATACCTTCTGTATACACTATGTGCATAGTACGTATAGAGAAAGTAAAAATACATACTTTTTTATTGTTTCATTTATATAGCCCCCTTTAACATCTAAAGTCATATCGGCTGCCTTGCACTAGAAACAACTCGTATTTTCTTTACTTGGGTTTAAATCGCTTTTTTTATTTTCCTCAAACACACACACACACACAAACATTCACTCTCATATACATACTTCCATACTCTATGGGGGATAGGGAAAAATCCTGGTTAAAGAAAAATTCCCCGCCCCAACTGGAAATCGAACTCAGTACCTTCGGGTGAGAAGCCAGCTCGTTGAGCACTCGACCACGGAGGCAGTCTATACATACTTTGTTGTGCATAGAACGACCTATTCCCCTAGGTCACTTTAGTGTTTTTCTCTCCGTAAAGTTTCCACGTTCAAGTAACCATCTTTGACTCCACCCAGATGGTACCAGTTTTCTAACTGGCCGGAAAAACAAATTAGGGACACAAAACGGACTATTATAATCAGTGTGAAATAAAGGGGTGGTTTGGTTACCGCCAAATGTGAACGTCTTTCACTAAATTGAACCACAATAAAACATAATTCATCTTCCTAGAGGAAGGAGTAAAGACTTAGTCATTAAACTGAGCATGTTTCTGATATCTAAAGGAAACAAGAAAACAGTAGCGTATCGTGAAAATACAAGGGTTTAGCCCACCAAAATAAAAATAAAAAATAATAAGAAATAAAATCTGATGTGTTCCACTCACAGGACTTTCTCTACTCTCTGTAATAAATTATTGCTTAAAAGCTTATTCTTCTACCTACTCCATTCTAATTGACATAAACATTTAGCATACATTGTTCTTATTACTTGGTTCCTTGAAGGTAAAGAGAAAAAATGTAATGTGTTCCATTCACATGATATCCTCTAGCTGTTTGGTAAACAAACCTTTTATTCAAAACATTAAACTGTTATCAACATCATGCTAATCAAGATAAACTTAAGCAGAATTAGTCTTACTACTAGCTCCCTTGTAAGTAGAAGGGACATAAGAAAATGCACAGGCTAAAGCGATAACCTCGTCCTTTAAAAGCCGCTCGCTATGTAAACAATTGGATTACATTTCTTTGCTTGCCAGCAGTAAACAAACGAGAGACAAGAAGAAATATGTCCTCTCGTTTGAGAAAGGTTTAAGTGGTTAAAATTGAAACCAATAATCCGAAATATCTCGAAAACGTTTAATTGTACCAAAAATGTATATGAAAAACAATTGTGTGTTTTTATCACACCTACATTTTTTGTGTAGTAAGTTTCTATATGATTTTTACGGTTTGCCAGTTATGTAAAAGTCATCCAGAATATAGGATTTTAAAGGCTATTCCCACAAAATCAATATATGCATTTCATTTGTCATAAAAATATCTTATACATGAGGTATTTTAATCGTTGGAGCCATTTTGAGAAAATCAGCACTTTCGAAAAATGCTCCATGTAAATGGTAGTTGCGGTTGGGGGGATTTTCTCAAAAATATCTGTGTTGCATCCTTGGAAGATACAGAACCAAGTTTGTTATTTAACAGATTTTTCGTTTTTGAGGTATGATGTCCCGCCCCCCCCCACACGGATCTTTTTCTAGAAAAAAGTATTTCTCTATACACTATGTAGGTACATAGTAGGTGTAGAGAAAGTAAAAAGAAGGTTTTCAACCTTCTTTATTTGTATATTCTTACTTATATTTCTGCCTTAACGGAGTAATGCCTTAATGGTAAATATTCCGCTAGTAAGATAATTTACTCATAGCTTCCATTGATCTCTTCCTCGTTTGGCAATGTTTCTGCCAATCCAGACGCTAGAACTGAATTCGAGCAATACAGGAGGTCAGTACTGTGAAGCGGTACGTCGTATATATAAACACCAAAAATGGATTCCTGTGGTTTATGTACAGAGAAGAGTGAATATCTAATTACAAACCCATAATGTTCACTTCCGTGCAGATGAAGTAATATTTCAGCTAGAATCATTATATCAGCAATGAAGCAAGCAGTGATACGTTTTTATTTCCACATGTACTAGCTCTAGGCTGTAAATCAGGGGTATTTTCTTTATATTCAATGTGAGACGGAATGTCGCCCGGCCGAATGAGCCCATTGCCTATATTTTAATTAATTAGACAGTTTAAGTTAGTTGCTAAGTATAATATCATGCATTTTTATTCACAATGTAGATAAATTGAAAGTTCACAGAGACTTCCTGGAAATAATTTTTTACTTTAACCCCAGAGTTCTTAGGCGACGATTTCAGTTGTTTACGATACTTGATTTTGTGTATTGCAAGAGGGTAAAGATGCCTTAGTGTAGTCGGGTCTCGATAAGAGAAATTGGATGTGACGTATAAAGTGGGGAATCACGAGAAATTGAGGACAAGAATCATGTGAAAGACGTATTGACAAATTGGAAATAATCACGTCACGTTAGAAGCGCACCCAAGCGATTTTCGGCGCCAAAATGGGCTAATGAAATTGCAAGTTGAGAGTTTTGCGCGTGGGTAATATTCACTATATGTAGAATATTCGCCCTCATTTTGAAGCACTAAGAAATGTAACTTCACGCGGAACCTGCGAAGCTCAGAACAAGAAGTCCGCGCCAAATAGTAAGGTGTCCCCAAAGCTTATTATTGTAATTCAAGGCAGTTGAAATGTAAGTCACGCGGAACCTGTGACGCTTGTAATAAGAAATCCACGCTAAAAGATTAAGCGTCTACAAAGCCTAAATGTTATAATTGTGATTCAACCATTGTCGTGAGTTAACGCCACGCGGAATTTGTGTAGAAAGTTAAAGTGTCCACAATAATTCTGCACGTAACAGTTGTAATTATCGCCGCGTAAGTTTAAGTTTCCTTTGTGCGCATTACGCTCTATTGCGAGAGATAGAATCGCGCCAGGATCTGTCTCGAGAACGCTTCTGAAGGGAAAATGAAAGTGCCGACGTTTATTTGGAGCCAAATTCCCGTACCGCTCCTTCGAAATCATCGCCACTCAATACCTTGAGCTAAACAAAGATGTCTCAATTGCTCGCAGCTGAGTACGCAAAAAGCCAAGGAATGTCGAGCGAGAATCCTCTTCACCATTTGCTACGCCAGAGAGAGGAAGGGGGAGAGAGGACCAGTCGTCGCGGCGCAGCCCCGCACCAAAGGTACGTCCCCAGATCCCACGCCTCAAATGCATGCAATAAGCTTCGAAACTTAATTTCAAGGAATTCCAGAAACAGACAGAATCAGGGGATTTTCAATTGTTTTCTTCGTCACGTGGGCAGTTTTGGATGCCAAGTGACCAACAAACGTTAAGACGACGACGTAAGGGTTCGAAAATGCATCAATGAGAAAAGAGCATGGTAGAAAATCTGCGTATTATAAAATGACGAGCAGAGTGAAACTTTGGGCAGTTGCAGTTGATTTCGGAGTTAGAGCATTCAGATGCACCTGATGGACAACAGTAAGCAGAACATGGGAGATAAGGAAAGACATGCTTGTCTGCTCGTTCAGAAGTGAATGCCAGCTAATAAGGAAATTCTCAAAGCATAGGCTTAAGAAACTGTGTAATTTTGTATGCACGGTGCTTGTAGTAAGGATTGAAGAAAGCAAATTATCTTTCCAAGTACTTTTACTTTCTCTACACATACTACGTACACACCCAAAAATTGTATTCCACCCAAAAATTCGATACAGAGCTTTCACCGGAAATACACGTTTTAGGGTCCCCTGTATGCAATAAAAGCATTTTAGAAAAAAGATCAGTGCATATGTATCCGTGTGTCAGTGAACCCGATAACCCGAAAACGAAAAGTCGGTAAAATAGCAATCTTGGTATATAAGTTAAGTATCTTGCAAGGTTGCGAAACTAAGGTTTTGAGAAAATCCCCCCTCCAGAGCAAACTACACTTTATATGTAAAAGTTTTCCAAAATTTTGATTTTCTGAAAACTGGCAGTAACGATTTTGATTAAAGCACTATATATTAACAATATTTACATGACAGATAAAATGTATATCTTGTATTTTATTGGAGTAGCATCTGAAGACCTCATTCTGGATGAATTTTGCTGGATTTTGCCCAAGTAGTGAACCGTAAGAGATTGACAAAAAATTAGTACACAAAAATGTAGATCTCGTTGAAGCACACAATTTATGTCATATACATATTTTTCGTGGAGTTGATCATGTTTTAGACATTCCTTGTTATTTCTTTCAGTTTTAAAATACTTCAAACTTTTCACATACGGAAATTTGTCAAAGCAAAGAAACGGATTTCATACACATGGCAAGTAGCTTTTTAAATATCTGACTATCGTTTTAGCCTATTATATTCCATTCTATTTACAAGAAAGCACTTTTGCTAATGTTTATTTGATTAGTATGAAGTAGATAGAAGAATAAGCTTACTAAGAATAATTTGTTACAGAGATGTAGAGAAAGTCATGTGAACGGAACACGTAAGATTTTTTATGAGTGTTATTCCAAAGCGACTAGAATAAACTTTTCTGTTACTTCTTCCCCACTGAGAGAAGCAGGAAAGTGCTCATCGCAACCGAGCCAAGCTGAGTAGCAGAGAGCAGCAGATTTTCATGAGGTACGTGAAAAACAGGGATAACTTACACCACAAATCCACTACGGTAATAACTACAAGCCAGGCGCCACAACGAGAAGGACGAACAGACGAACTGAAGTCGGAGAGATCCAAAGTTACCTGACAGTTGTCTTACCTCGTGGTTGCTCTGTTACACTGTTGCCACTTAGTCCCGCCCATAGGTACTGCAGCACACCTCTCAGTCGCTGGCAGGGGCTTTCTCTTAAATCATCTTCCTTGTTGCTTCTAAAGTCAGTCATTGTCACTATTGTTTACACTAGGATTACTCGGCGCCAACTGAAACTGCACAAAGGTGTGTTTGTTACATCTAGCGACAAGGATGACATCATTGCTTACGTGGCATGGAGGGATCACTATGGGTCTCCCTGACACTTTAACACATACATATGTTCTCCTTTATGGGTCGTTTCCTATGGGTGTAATAGTACAGATACATGCAGGTCTGTCGATACAGAAGTACCGCGGTTTTAGCTCCTACTGTGACTTAACAAGGCTATTGCTCTTTAGAACTATTAAATTAAATGTAGGAAGGACGTTCTAAAAGTTTTCAGCGTGGCCCAGATTTAACACAAATGTAGCTCTTTTGTTTGAAAATCGACACTTTGTGCACCAGTGCATCTATTCCAACTAATTTATAAATTAATTGGTCATTAAAGATGGTAAGCTATTAAATTAAAGTTTTAAGATAAACGAATCTGTAATACAAATGGTAAAAAAGTTGTTTTATATTGAGAGTAGAAGCTTGCGAATTGAGGCCGTAGACCGAGTAGAGTAATCCTACGTACAATATAAACCAATTTTAACACGTGTGTCATACACTAGTTTTAGACAGTTCTCAATATTTATAGACATTCAATATAAAGAGATTGTTTTACCTATTTCACGGAGTTCATGTTTAATGGTCTGCGATATTCAGTTGTTGTCTTGCTTAGCATCAGTACTGACAACGTGATGACTTACTACTATAGAACGAAAACATTCTGTATAACGAAGACAGAGTAACAGTTGTAATTTTGCTCTTTGCGCTCCTTGTATAATTTCGTCTGGTTCAGCCGATTCCATGTTCATGACATTCAAATCATCTGCTATTTCATGGATTGATATGAGCTTTCAGTCATAGCCTCCTTGAATGAGACCGTGGACGCATAAACCAAAGTTGGCTACATTGGAGTGTTATAATTTTATAACACTGAGTGACAGAATTTTATACTTTTAACACCAAAGACAAAAAAGTAAAAGACCCACAATTAACATCAACTGTCTAAAACATTATTTATAACATAAATAAAAGCATGTTTTTGGTTTATTCATTGTGGTTGCTAACAAGACTATATGGGGATTGGAAAACCAACAAAAAGTTTATTACCTTCTCTACTTACTACATAGGTATTGTATTCCATTCAAAATTGATACTGGGATTTTATTCCTTTAGGGTGCCCTGTATCTATGTTTGTGAGTGTGTGCCTGTGAACAATATAACTAACAAACGGAAAATCGGTTAGTTTCGAAACTTGATAGTTAAGATCAGCATCTTTCAAGAAAATTTCTCCACCCCAAACTACCCTTTACATGGAAAAGTTTTCGAAATTTTCATTTTCTTACAAATGATACCAATTTTGATTAAAATATCATATATTAAATATATTTACACGATAAATAGAATAAATATCTTGAATTTTCTTGAAATAACCTCTGAAGACCTCTTTAATCTGTTTGACCATTTTTTACTGACTGGTAAGGAATAGACAAAGCTTATTACAGCAAAAATATAGGCCTCACTTAAATATATAATTTATGTCATATGCATTTTTTGTGAAGTTAACCATTTGCGAAATATCACTTGTTTTTAGCTTCAATATTAAGATACATAAACCCTTTTTCAAACGGTAAATGTGTCATTTCTTTTGGTCCTGTTTTACTCCTGGCCACTTAAAAATAACGGAATTTCAATCACATACCACCCATTTTTATAAGATTTGACTAACACCTTAGGTTATTTCTCTTCTATTTATAAGCAACTGAATAAAAGACCATTTCTGCTAACGTTTATCTTGTTTACCAGAAACTATCTATACAAAAGAATAAGCTTTTTTAAGAATAGTTTTAACTACATAGACAGGATCATGTGAATATAAGACGGATTTTTAATAGGTTTCCTTTTCAGAAACGGACTTTTAATTATAAAGACATATCAGCAATAAAAGTACCACTAAAAGTAATCATATTCAGGTGTCATACAGTTTTTTGTTTGTTTATTTACTTATTTATTTTTGTAAAGCTTAGCTATTTACAAAATAACCTCGAACTGCATTTACCAAAAATAAACGGTTCTAGAAATACATTTACGATTGAAGTTCTATTCTTGATACTGTTACAAACCTTCACTTACAACTCAATGTATTTTGTAATTAAAATATTTTCTTGATAACTGGAAGGTGACAAAACCTGTCAAACGAAATGAAACCTATTCTTGTTCATGAAATTACCAAAATCGGTTGGCCTTGTAAAATCTCGACTTATTCTGGAGCAATACACGTTCCGCTTTAATTACGATCTTCATTGGTAGGCACTTTAACCAATGGGAATGCAGATGATGCAAGAGGTGAACATGCTCCTTCCCTAGGGCATCAATAAATTTAAAGATTAATGTTCAGCAACTTTATTAATGGCGTGTTTCTGTGCAACACGTGGTATTCAAACTTAGTTACTTTCTCTACACGTACTATGTACCTAGTGTATAGGAAGGTATTGTATTGCATCCAAAAATTTAATACCGAGATTTCACCGGAAATAGACGTTTTAGAGTACCATGTATCCAAAAAAAAAAAAAAAAACAAACAAAAAAAAAAAGCATTTTTAGAAATTGGTCCGGCAAGCGCGCGCGTATGTGTGTGAGTTATTGTGTCCGCGCTCCCATTTGTCTGTGAACATGATAACTCAAAAACGAAAAATCGGCAAGTTGGTATATAGGTTTATTTTCTTCCAGGGATGCGACACGAAGGAAAATCCCCCAACCCAAACTACCCTTTACATGGAACATTTTGTCAAAATTTTGATTTTCTGAAAAATAGTTCTAAGGATTTTGATTACAATACCGTACAATATTTTTATGACAATCGAAATGTATATCTTGGATTTTCTGGAAATAGTCTCTGAAGACCTCTTCATTCTGGATGACTTTTGTATAACTGGCAAACTGTAAGAGATATACAAAAAATGGCCTGTTATTTATGGACGCTCTTTAACTGCTATAGCTCTCAGCGTCCCATTCAATACTGGGCGTGAAAGACCGCTTAATTTTGCTCAGAGGCCTCTCTATCAGGCTTGAGGTTCTTTTACGTGCCGTAAATCTACGACACGGGACCCACGGTTTTACTTCCCTTCCGAAAGAAGCCATGCTAAGGATTTTTACGCTCGAAAAAATCCATCGTCCTCCGCCGGGTTTGAACCCGCGACCTTGGGTATATGAAGTTAGCATGGTAACCATTACACCACGGAGGGCGACTAGAGATATACAAAAACACACAATTTATGTTGTAGACTTTCATTTGGTAGAGTTAACCGTTTTCAAGATATTCCGGAGTGTTAGTTTAAATTTTAGCACGGGAAGACATCCTTCTTCTCGTTTTCGTATGTTTACACCTGGAACGCATTGAGATTGAAATTTCAAATCTTTCACATAGCGACCGGCTTATTTCCCTCCTACTTACAAGGAACCAAGTAATAGACAATTTCTATTAATTTTTATCTCGGTTATCATGATATAGATAGAAGAAGCTTTTTAATTGCCATGAAATGAAAATTAGTTGATAAACAGCTCATTCATAACCACATAAATATCTGCTGTTAATACAAACGCAAATAAAATGCCCCACTTAAAATTGTTTTTCATTGCAGTGAGTAAAGCAAATAAAGCTTAAAACATTAGCAAATGAAGTGTCAGAACATGACATAAATTCAGTTTATCAACGTGTGAAAACGTTAGATGTGCTTAAAGCCGTTAAAACAAGCTATTCAAGTATAACCAGTAATGTAGCTGACATTAATTCATTACTTTAAAGAGAATAACGATAATGAGGAAGCCATGAAATACAAGAAACATTTGAAGGCAGCAAATAAATACACGGAAAGAGAGGCAATGAAAATACTAAACTGGCGGATGGCTGATAGCAGATAAAGCGATGGAAATTGAACTTTAATCCCAAGCCGCATGAAATCCATTACACCTAACAACAAATATTAATATATGGCCTGAGAAAATGTTTTCTCGCCCACAGTGGTACATGTGGCAGGCCGTGACGCTATATAAATACCTTTATTGACTTGCATACAGACACTATCTCCCCTACCGATCCTCGAAATTGAAAAATAAAAAATAAAAAGATCAATCAGCGGGCTGTAGACCGCAACCTGATCGCTTTATCTCCTCGCGCATTGCGAGACTTCCCCACGCTCCTATTCTATGCATTGTCACATATCCTATTATGTTATCTTTCAACGGAATTGGCCACACAGAGGGGCGAGGGTGACCAATCAGGATTCCATGCTATAATGGAAAAAAAAAAATCCTGCCCCTGCAGGATAGATATACATTTCCACTTCTTCTTATGACACATCATCACCAGGGCTTGCCACTCGGAAGTACTTCACTGCCTCTTCACCCCAATACGTCCACATCTCATGTGCCCCTTTCTCTCCTCTCTGTAAAAATTACTTTTAAAAAGCTTATTGCTCTATCTACATAATAATCGTGATAAACACCACCAGAAATGTCCTTATTACTTGGTCCCGTGTAAGTAGAAGGGTGAAAATGTGGTGATGTGTTCCATTCACATGATGTCCTCTAGCTGTTCGGCAAACACATTATATTCAAAAATGAATCTGTTATCTACACCATACTAACCAAGATAAACGTAGGCAAAATTGGTCTTATTACTAGCTTCCTTGTAAGTAGAACGAAAATCTCGTGTGTTCCATTCACATAACTTTGTCTACATCTCTGCAACAAATTATTGTTATAAGGTTTATGCTTCTATTTACTTCATGCTAATCGAGAAAAAAGAGCAGATATAGTCTTATTACTTGCTTCCATGTAAGTAGAAGCGAAATAAGGGAGTACCTTAGGTTAAAGTGATAGTCAAAAGCAGGTTGCTATGTGACTGAAGTTCCTTTGTATGTAAGGACAGGAATTCTTAAATTCCTGCATGAGAAGAGTAGAAGTTTTTAAAGCTAACCAAAACCAAGGAGTATCTAAAAAAAAGCATCAACTCCAATGTATAAAACTCAAATGTATATAACTCAAAAACGAAAAGTCGGTAAAATACCAAACTTGGTATTTAAGTTTAGTATCTTCCAGGGAGGCGACACTAGGATCTGAGAAAAATCCCCCCCACCTCCAAGTAACTTTTACATGGAAATTTTTTCAGAAATTTTGATTTTCTTAAAAATGACTAACGATTTTGATTAAAATTGTGGATATTAAAGCTATTTTACCTGCCAAATAAAATGTATATCTTGAATTTTGTGGGAATAGCCGCTGAGAGTACTTTATTCTGGATGAATTTTACGGAATTTTGAATAACTGCGAAACCGTAAGAGATGGACAACAACTTAATGTAGAAAAAATGTAGAGCACGTTAAAACACACAATTTATCTTATATACACTTTTTTATGGAGTTCATCGTTTTTGAGACATTCCTTGTTTTTGGTTTCTGTTGTGAAAAACATAACTTTCTCATTCAGGAATAGTCTCTTATTTCGCTTCTACTTACAAGGAAGCAAGTAGTAAGATTATTTCTGCTAATTTTTACTTTCTCTACACGCACTATGTGCATAGTGTATAGAGAAGGTATTGCACTCCACCCAAAAATTTTATACCGAGATTTCACCGGAAATATATGTTTTAGTGTCCCTTATATCCAAAAAAAGCATATTCACCAAACGGTATGTATGTGTGTGTATCCCTGTGCCTTTGAACACGATAGCTCAAAAACGAAAAGTCGGTAAAATACCAAACTTGGTATTTAAATTTAATATCTTCCAGGGATGCGACACGAAGATTCTGAGAAAAATCCCCCCACTCCAAACTACCCTGTACTTGCGACTTTTTTCGAAAATTTTATTTTCGCACAACTGGCCCTAACGATTTTGATTAAAATATCATATATTAAAGATATAACCTGACAAACAAAATGTATATCTTGAATTTTCTGGGAATAGCCTCTGAAGGCTCTTTATTCTGGACGAATTTTACGGAATTCTGCATAACTGCTACACCGTAAGAGATGCACAAAAACTTACTACACAAAAACTTTAGAGTACAAAAAAACACACACTTTTTGTTATATACATTTTTTTCGTGGAGTTCATCGTTTTTGAGACATTCCTTGTTTTTGGTTTCTGCTATGAAAAACTTATAGTTTTCTCATACTGCTATCCATACAAACAAAGGAAATTCAGTGACATAGCAACCAGCTTTTGACTATCATTTTAACCTATGGTACTCCCTTATTTCGCTTCTACTCACAAGGAAGCAAGTAATTAGACTATTTATGCTAGTTTTTCTGATTAGCATTAAGTAAATAGAAGTATAAGCTTTTTAAGAACAATTTGTTGCAGAGATGTATAGAAAGCCATGTGAATGGTACACATCAGATTTTTCTATACGCACTATATACAATGTGTATAGAGAAGGTATTGCACTGCACCCAAAAATTCGATACCGAGATTTCACCGGAAATATATGTTTTAGGGTCCCCTGTATCCAAAAAAATCATTTTCAGAAAAAGGTTCATGTGTGTATGTGTGTCCGTGTGTCCTTATGACTGTGAACACTATAACTCAAGAATGAAAAGTCGGTAAAATACCAAAGTTTGTATTTAAGTGTAGTATCTTACACGGATGCGACACGAAGATTTTGAGAAATACACCCTCACATGAAACTACCCTTCACATGGAACTTTTTCGAAAATTTTAATTTTATCAAAAATGGCTCTAACGATTTTGATTAAAATGTCGTATATTAAAGATACTTACCTTACAAATAAAATGTATATCTTGAATTTTCTGGTAATAGGCTCTGAAGGCTACTTTATTCTGGATGAATTTTACGGAATGTTACATAACTGCTAAAACGGATGGGATGTCCAAAAGCTTACCAAACAGAAAATGTAGAGCACATTAAAACACACAATTTATATTATACACATTTATTTCGTGCAGTTGATCGTTTTTAAGATATTCCTTGTTTTTAGTTTCAGCTTTGAAAAACTTTTACTTTTCTCATACAGGAATTTGTCAACTCCTTCCATACAAAGGAACTTCAGTCACACAGTAACCAGCTTTTGACTGTCACTTTAAACTATGGCAGTACCTTATTTCGCTTCTACTTACAAAAAAGCAAGCTATTTCTGCTAATTTTTTCTCAATTAGGATGAAGTGAATAGAAGCAGCTTTGTTAACAATAATTTTTTGTAGAGATTTAGACAAAGTCATGTGAATGGAACACATCAGATTTGTTTGCATACGGGTGACCCTAAAACATATTATTTCCGGTGAAATCTCGATTTCGAATTTTTGGGTGGAGTGCAATGCCTTCTTTATACACTATGTACATAGTATGTGTAGGGAAAGTAAAAATGAATATAATATAAACTGTATGTTCTAATGATATCTACCTTTCTGCGTAGTAAGGTTTTGTGTACCTCTTAAGGTTAGCGAGTTATTCAAAAGTCATTTAGAACGAAGCGTTCTTCAGAGAGTATTCCCAGACAATTCAAGAGATACATTTCGTTTGTTATAAAAATATCTTACCCATAAAATATTTTAATCAAAATCATTACAGCCATTTTTGATAAAATCAAAATTTTCGAAATTTGTTCCTTGTAAAGGGTAGTATAGGGTGGAAGATTTTCTTAGTGTCTCATCCTTGAGATATTCAAGTTAAGTACCAAGTTTGGCATTTAACCGACTTTTCGTTTTTGGGCTATGCTGCACAAGGGTATACACGCGGACATTTTTCTAAAAGTATTTTTCGAACTCGGGGGACCCCAAAAAGTTATTTTTTTCAGGTGAAATCCCGACATAGAAGCTTTAGGTGAAATACAATATTCTCTGTATTCGCTATGAATATTATACATGAGAGCTAGAGAATGTAAATATCCTCCTCCTGCAGTTCAGGTGCATAATTTCGCTTCTTCTTATGACACATCATCGCCAGGACATTGCACTCGGAAGTACAGGATTTTTACTTTCTCTATACGTATTTTATACATAGTGTATAGAGAAGGTATTGCACTCCACCCAAAAATTAGATACCGAGATTTAACCAGAAATATAAATTTTAGGTTCTCCTGTATCCAAAAAAAGCATTTTCAGAAAAAGGTCAGTGTGTGTGTTTGTGTATGTATGTGTGTGTGTGTGTGTCCGTGTGTCTGTAACGAAAATTCCGTAAAATACCAAACTTGGTATTTATGTTTAGTATCTTCCAGGGATGCAACACGAAGATGCAACCCCAAACTAGTCTTTACATGGAAAATTTCTCGATTTTTTTTATTAAAATATCATGTATTGAAGATATTTACCTGACAAATAAAATGCATATCTTGAATTTTGTGGGAATAGTCTCTGAGGACTACTCTATTCTGGATGAATTTTCCAGAATTTTGCATATCTACTAAACCTTAAGAGATGGACAAAAATTTGCCGCACAAAAAACGTACAGTACGTTAAAACGCACATTTTATGTTATATTCCCTTTTCTCGTGGAGTTGATCGTTTTTGACTTATTCCTTGTTTTGGGTTTATACATTGAAAAACACACTTTTCTCTTACAGGAATTTGTCAACTCCTGTTCATATAAACAAAGGAACTTCAGTCACATAGCAACCAGCTTTTGACTATCACTTTAACCTATGCTACTCCCTTATTTCGCTTCTACTTACAAGGAAGCAAGTAATAAGTCTATTTCTGCTAATTTTTTGTCAATTAGCATAAAATAAATAGAACCATACGCTTCTTAACAATAATTTGTTGGAGAGATATAGAGTAAGTGACGTGAATGGAACACATCAGATGTTTCAAAACGTAATGACCCCATCTCACTTTTCTTTTGCGGTTTGCGGTTTTTCTGTTAAGCGGTTAGGGTGTGTAGGACTGGAAACCAGCCTTCGCTGTTGCCAAGTCTTAAAATTACTAAGGCATGATTCTCGGCTTGCAAGCAGTGTCTCCAGGAAACAGATTTTACTACGTTGCCTTTCACCCCTAGTACAGAGTTGTCTTTTGTTTTCTAATGGTTATTGCTCAGTGATAGAAGGGATCGGTCCCGTTTGAGCGCTATCACAACTATACTTCAGTGCCTCCTCACTCCAATACGTCCACACAAAATACAAAATCTGACGGGTTCCTTTCACATGACGTTCTCTATATCTCTGTAACAAATTATTGTTAATAAGCTTATTCTTTTATTTATTTCATGATAATCAAGAAAAACTAGCAGAAATAGTCTTATTTCTTGCTTTATTGTAAGTAGAAGCGAAATAAAGGAGTACCATAGGTTAAAGTGAAAGCCAAAAGCTGGTTGCTATGTGACTGAAGTTTTGTTTCTTTGTATGGACAAGAGTTGGCAAATTCTTGTATGAGAAAAGTATAAGTTTTCCAAAGTTGAAGCCAATAACAAGGAATATCTCAAAAATAATCAAATCCACGAAAAAAATGTATATTACATAAATTGTGTGTTTTAAGGTGCTCTACATTTTTTGTGTGGTAAGTTTTTATCCATCTCTTACGGTTTAGCAGTTATGCAAAATTCCGTAAAATTCATCCAGAATAAAGTAGCCTTCAGAACCCATTCCCAGAAAATTCAAGATATACATTTTATTTGTAATGTACTAAATTTTAATCAAAATCGTTAAAGCCATTTTTTAGAAAATCAAAAATTTCAAAAAATGATCCATGTAAAGGATAGTTGGAGGTGGGGGGAGTTTCTTGAAAATCGTTGTGTCGCATCATTGGGACATACCAATTCTAAATACGAAGTGTTGTTTTTAACAGACTTTTCGTTTTTGAGCTATGCTGCCCACAGACACGCACACACACATAGACGCGGACATTTTTCTAAAAAAATTTTGGGGTCCCAAAACTTGTATTTCCGGTGATATCTCGCTATCGAATTTTTGGGTGCATTACAATACCGTCTCTATACACTATGTACTTTTATTCAAAAGATTATGCACCATGCAAATCGATATAAGCATTAACAGAATTAGTCCTATTACTTGCTTCTTTGTAATAGAAGGGAAATAAGCAAATGCACACGTTAAAGCGCTAGTCCCGTCCTTTAAAAGCCGGTCGCTGTGTGAAACAATTGAAATTCCAATCTGTTTGCCAGGAGTAAACAAACGAAAAACGAGATGAAAGATTTCTGTCCGTTTGAAAACAGTTTAAGTGGCTTAAAATTAAAAAAAAAATTCCGGGATATTTCGAAAACGCTTAACTCCACAAAAAATGAATATATAGTAAATCGTGTTTTCTAACGAGATCTACATTTTAATGTAGTAAGTTTTTGTATATCTCTTACGGATTGCCAGTTATACAAAAACCATTCAATATGATGAGATCTTCAGAGGCTATTCCAAAAAAATTCAAGATATACATTTCGTTTGTCATAGAAATATCTTACATAAGATATTTTAATCAAAATCGTTAGAGCCATTTTTAAGAAAATAATAATTTGCGAAAAATGATCCATGTAAAGGGTATTTTGGGATTTTCTTGAAAACCTTCCTGTCGTATCCTTGGAAGATACCAAACTTACATAATCTACTTAACGATCTTTTCGTTTTTGAGCTATATTAGATACATACATGTGGACCTTTTTCTAGAGCGCTACTTTGGATTCTTGGTATTGAATATTAAGTGCATTTACAATACCTTCTCTATACGATATATAATAGTACGTAGAAAAGTAGAAAAAGTAATTTAAAAAATCGTCAAATATTCTATGTTGGGGCACTGGTATATTTTTGGAAATCTTTGTGTCCCATTTTTTGGAAGATAATAACCTTAATTGTTTTGAGTTGTACTGTTCACAGACACACAGACGATATGCTTCGAAAAATTATTCTTATTTCTATTTAGATGTTCTTAAAACATATATGTATTTACTGTGAAATATCGACATGGAATTTTTGGTTTGAAAGTACCAGATTCTCTGTCTCCTATGTAAGTGGCAGAAAAAGTGAAAATAGGAATCAGTTGGGGAATTGAATTTGGTATCTGCATGTTGGTATGGTAGCTGGTTGGAGCTATGGCATAAGCGTGTTGTGGCATTGCACTTTTAGTCTGATTGTACCTTACCAACTTAGCTTACTCCCGGCTTGTCTGTAACACCAATTACACATATTAAGTGTTGGGAATATGTTTGGGTTAGTTTGTAGCCTCTAAGACAGTCAATAACTTTCGCCAGGTTATGCGATATAATTATACCGAGTGACTCATCCGAACAGGCTGGCCGGCTGGACACATTATTCCGTACTGCTGCTGTAAACAAGGTCACGCTCATGACACAGGTTTACTCTGCTCTGGAAGCAGAAGGTGTAGTTTAGTTATTAAGCGTGATTTATTATTTTTGCCCTGTACTTACTCACAAAGTGTATTATGGCTCAGCATTTATTTTCTACTGCACAGCGTGTATTTATTTATGATTCGTATGTGTTAACTCAAATAGGTCGCCAAGAGAAAGTACGATTCGGAGAAAGATTCCAGGTATAAAAGCACCAGGATCAATTTTTTCGAGTCAACAGTTGATGCCCGTATATACGTAAATACAGTTTTGCCTCCTCTTACTTTTTTTTTTAAATATAATGAACAAACTTGAGAACGAGATTTTGCATTTTTTGCTACAACACTCTGCAACAGCTCATACGGCCAATCTTTCGACGAGAACAATTGAAAGTGCGTTTCATGACAGAATTATTAGTAGAGATTTGTGGCTCCCTCGATCCCCTGAACTAGGCCCCTGAGGTAACTTAAAATATAAACCGACCCACACACCCTGGAAGAATTAAAACAAAATATACGTCAGGAAATTCAAGATGAGCTACGGCGAGTGATGGATACCAAAAATGCATGGACAACGACAGTGGCCAGTTTCAACAGCTCCGTTCATAAAGTTGGTAAGTAAAGCCTTTAAAAGGTATTATAAACTGCTTTTTACAAACTAGTTATAAACTAGTTGTTTGGTTTCACCTGCGCCTTTCTATGATAGCAACAGACGGCAAGGAGCGCCGAGGATGCGAACAGGCAAAACACTGTGCAGACGGTTCGTACATTTTTGGTTCACTCGACTTAATGCACCCTGCAGGCGATAATAGTTACCTTTGGATATCCTCCGTTAAGGGTTTATAATAGCCCCCAAATGTTAGTTGCTCTTTCATCTGAACTTTGATACTTTAGCATTTTTCACATGAAAAGTAGCGCGTCGTCTCAAAAAGCGGCACTGAATTTTTCCGAACTGGTTTCTTTTCTAACTTTAGTAGACCATATTGAAAGAAAAATAACGAATACAAACGGTTTCTGGAGCAAGTTATCTCAAGATTGGGAATTTAAAATTTGTGGGCTGAAAGTGGCTTTAAGGTACGACATCGTATAGTAATTAACATCGCCTGGAATTTTACCAGAATAAATTAGAGGAATTCAATACGTATTGCAGAGTCTCGTCAAGATAGCATAGTGGTAATGCGTGGGCAAAGAAAGCCGAAATTGTTAAGTCTAATATAATCATCCAAACCGTTGGCCAGCGTGAAGGATACTAATTAACACATCATATGGGAGTTACGAGTTGAGAATTCAGACAGAAGGCCATTCAGTAGCTGGTGCACAGTACGACACACAGACCAAAGTGTAACCGTTGTGTGTTCAACATGATCCCAAAGAGAAAGTGATGGAGAAAAGATCCGAAGGGCGACCACATCCGGACAGTGATATGGGCTAGCAGGGATGATATACCTAACAATTCCAACATTACACCAATTCTCACGCTGGCTAGCGCAACCTTAACCAACCGATCTGGGATCCCGGAAATAGACGCAGGAAGAAGAGGGGACAGCAATGCGTCAGGAAAGTATATCCAGAGCGCAAATTTTACCGTTCCGTTGTTGCACCCCAACTGTAGTGGCCTGGTCCAATAACACTGAGGAAATGGCTTGAAATAGATGAAAGAAAATGATTCAGACAGGTTAATAAAAGGGGATCCCAAAATAAGCGGATTTCCATTCGGCTCTACAAATCTTTTGATACTTTCATCGATGAATCTTTACAATACATTTGACGCACTCATGAACCCCGAGGGAGATCGAGCCCGAATGTAGGAAATGAAGAACAGGGAAATTCGTGTGATGTAATGAACCTTCCAAGCATTCACCTGGTGACCCACAAAAAAAAAAAAAAAAAAAAAAAAATCTGTTGGTCAGAATGGCCAGCAACCGAATTCGAACCCACGACATCTCGAATGCGAGGTGTTACGGCGGCACCACTCACTCGGGGCTATTGGGGTAAGCCTTTGATCATCAACTTTCAAAGCGTCACTCCAATAAATTCCAAAGAATCATTCAAGGAAGCAAGGTGAAGATTTTCACGAACTAATCAAAAAACCCCTTCTAATGGAAAATATCTCTTACTGGTACTTTTTAAAAAGTAGTTACAGATATATTTGCTTACTAAGTAAAGCTTATCTGTGCAATTCGCTTGATCTGCTTTCTCCATTAGATCATCACAAACAAAACCGTTATGAAACTTGCATGTACTCATGGAGGAATAACTGCAAGAGGATAAACTATTTGGATTTACTTATTCAAACATTTACTTTCCGCACTACATATAGTAAGTTGAAATGCGAGGGCAATCCAGAAAGTGACAGACGATTTGTAAATGATAACAAAAATTATCAGCACAAAACTTTATTTATAAAGTTACAGTACCTTACTCTATTTCTCAATGTAATCTCCTTCTGTCGACACCTTCACTATCACGTGGTACCAGTTTTTCAATGCCGATGTTATACTTTTCTCCCACCAAAGAAGTTATTCTTTTTTTTTTTTTTTGAATGCACAAAATGTTCGACCAATCCAATTTTATAGGCAAATAAGGCAGGCGTATGATGATAATGCAATGAAGGGATCTTCACTGAGGAAATGACACATAATTTACAAGTACTCAAGGAAGAAGAGTATGTACGATAAAGACCGGAGTGAAAGTTTGTCGATCGTTATTGTGGAGTTGAAAGCAAATGTGAATAAAAGAATTAAGAAAAAACGAACAAAACCTTACTACGAAGGAAATGTAGATCTCGCTAAAACACGCTCTTTATGTCACATACACGTTTTGCGTGATATTGACCATTTGGAGATATTTCCTGTTATTGATGTCACTTTTAACTTAGCTTGTCAACTCCTAGCCACGCAAACAAACGGATTTCAATCCCATAGCAAACACATTTTAAAACATTTGATTATCGGTTTAGCCCAGTGCAATTCCCTATTTCCCTTCTACTTGTAAGGCACTGTAACAACATCGTTTCTGTTCATCCATGAAGTAGACAGCAGAATAAGCTTACTAGTAATAAATTGTCACAGTTGTAGACAAAGTTATGTGAATGGAACTTATCGGACTTTTACTTTCTCTATACTACTATGTACATAGTGTATACAGAAAGTATTGTAATACACCCAAAACTTCGATACCAAGTTTTCACCGGAAATATATGTTTTTGGTCCCCCTGAATCCAAAAAAAGCATTTTAGAAAAAATGCCCGTGTGTGTGTCTGTCTGTCTGTCTGTCTGTCTTGGTGTTTAAGTTTGGTATCTTCCAAGGATGCGACACGAAGATTTTCAAGAAAACCCTCCCACCCCAAACTACCCTTTACATTTTGATTAAAACATCGTATTTTACAGATATATACCTGATAAATAAAATATATATCTTGAATTTTCTGGGAATAGCCTCTGAAGACTACTTTATTCTGTGTGAATTTTACGAAATTTTGCATAGCTGCTAAACCGTAAGTGATGGAGAACAACTTAGCATACAAAAAATGTAGAGCACATTAAAACACAACATTTATGTTATACACATTTTTTTCGTGGAGTTGATAGTTTTTTAGGGATTCCTTGTTTTTGGTTTCAGCTTTGAAAATAATACTTTTCTCATACAGGAATTGGTCAACTCCTGTCTACAGAAACAAAGAAACTTCAGTCACATAGCAACCAGCTTCTGACTATCACTTTAACCTATGCCACTCGCTTATTTCGATTCTACTTACAAGGAAGCAAGCAATAAGGCAATTTGTGCTAATGTTTTCTCAATTAGTATGAAGTAAATGGAAGCATAAGCTTTTTGACAATAATTTGTTGCACAGAGGTAGAGAAAGTCATGTGAATGGAACACATCAGATCTTTTTCGCTTAGACTGTCAACTGTACAAGTAAACCGTAGCTGTTGCTGAGCTAGAGCAGCGAGTGTAGACGTGTGGGAGACAAATTAGTATTCAGCTCGGTTGTGTTATACCATATCGCTGCTCTCTGTTTACCGAGGGCTCCTCTCTTAGACACTGCTCCACGTGTTAAGGGGATTTCTGTCACAAGATCGTGTCTCGATCATCCTACAGGCCCACGTCAAACTTTAACATTCTCTTTGTTGCCACTCTACCGGATGTTTTCACCTCATTCCTTTTCCAACTGGATCAGCCATCCATTAAAATATTCCAGTAATAGGTATTTTATTATGTGCACCTAAATAATATGCTTAAAATTCGTTATCAAGTATTCACTGAACATTTTTACTTTCTCTAGCCCCATATGTACAATGTTCATAGAGATAGAGAACGTATTGTAATGCACCCAAAAATTCCATACCGAGATTTCACCGGAAATAGATATGTTTCGGGGTCCCCTGAGTCCGAAAAAAGCATTTTTAAAAAATGGTCCGTGTGTGAGTGTGTGTGTGTGTGTGTGTGTGTGTGTGTGTGTGTGTGTGGTTCTGTGGACACCAAGTCCCAAAACAAAAGACCGTTAAATACCAAACTTGGTATTTAGGTTTGGTATCTTCCAAGGATGCGACTTGAAGATTTAAAAAAAAAAATCCCCCCACCACAAACTATCCTTTACATACAACAAATTTAAAAAACTTTGATTTTCTTAAAAATGGCTCTAACGATTTTAATTAAAATCCCGTATATTAAAACTATGTATGTCCGAAATAAAATGTATAACTCGAATTTTTTGGGAATAGCCTCTGAAGACCTCTTCATTCTGGATAAATTTTACTGAATTTTGCTTAACTGCTAAACCGTAAGACATAGAAAAAAACGTACTACACAAATAATGTACCTCATAACAAAACACACAATATTTGTCCTTTACGTTTTTATTGTGGAGGTAACCGTTTTCGAGATATTCCTTGTTATTGGTTTCAATTGTGAAGTACTTACACTTTTCTCACACAGGAAGTGTCTGCTTTTCTTTTGTTCTACTCCTGGCCAAGTAAAGAAGTGATTTGCAATGACAATCGCATAACGATAGCTTTTAAAACATTTGACAATCACTTTAGCATAGTGCATTCCCTTATTCCCTTCTACTTATAAAGAACTTAGTAATAACATTCTGCTGACATTTATCTTTATTAGCATTGTGTGCAAAGAAGAATAATCTTTTGTAGGAGTTTTGTAGAGGAGCTAGAGAAAGTCATGTGAGTGTAACACATCAGATTTGTATGTTACAGTCCTATCGGATATATTACATTACTGATTAAAATAACATTTATTTTTACTAAAATATATACAGGGTGTCCCGTTGAATCGTTACAAGAAAGAAACATTAATATCTCCTAAACTGATAGACACAGAGCAGCCGGAATTGGATAGTAAGTTAGACAAACTAATCAAGTTTCAATAAATCTCCACAACACCTGAGTATCTCCCTCCATGTGTTCCGCAGCATTACTGGTAGTGACGGAAGCACAAACATCGGAGGTCTGCCAGGTCCTGTACTGGAGTTCGGTATTTCTGGGACTGAATTTTTCTCCAGCATATCTCGGTATATTGTTCCTGTTACTGTGCTTTCAGCAAAGAAAAGAAAACCCAATGTGTCGTAATGGTGAAAGGTTGCTTCGTCTGAGAATGCGATGTGGTTGAGGAATTCTCTATCATCAATGCGGGATAACAGTGGAGTAGCTGCAACTTTTGCATTAGTTGATTTTGAATACTCTCAGCCACAGTCTTCTATAGACAACCATGTGAACAGTCGTCTTAGGAATGCCTAGCTCTAAACTGGCCCATGGAATTGACTTCCTTGGGCTACGCTGAAATGCTTAACCTACATCTTCAGCTGTAGCTGCGGACACTGTTTCTTGCCTCTTCCTTTCTTCCTCAGCACAGGTCCAGTTTCCAACAGTTCTTTATACCAATTCACAATAGTACGACGAACTGAAACATTTGCATCATATTCCTGCCTAAATCTTCTTTGACTGCAATTGGGAATTTCAATTTGGCCAAGCAAAAACATTTCACTTTCTGCTGTACCGTGAATTCTACCATTTTGAGTGTGTTTTATCATACGACGCGTCATAATTTTCATTGTAACGAAACTTGCTAATAGGCATATTTATTATTGACTATGTTAATAGATATTTACATTTCTTAGTGGTAGTGATTCAGCGGGACACACTGTGTTTCCGGCGATAGTGTTTCTTATTAACTTCCCACTCATGCTATCATGGGAGGAAATTGGGATTCCTGCAGTTTAAATGTTTATCGGAGATGTCGTTAATTTTCTTTTATTCTTATGCACCTTGTGATTCTAGGGTGATGACAGCAGACTTCCTTTAGAAAACCAACAGTTTTGATGTTACTTATTTAGCTGCACTTATAAGTATTAGTTGTTTTACTTTAAGGGTACCCTAAACTGAAATTTCCAAACCTTGCATTTTTCAAGCAATCTTTTTGAACATTTTTTTTTCATACTGCTGTGATACAATTATCCATAGTACTTGAGTTTCATGCAGATATCTTTAATCATTATGGATTTAAAAATAATTAAATGTTTTTATTATGCCAATTCATCAGAAGTTCCTTTTTTTGTTGCTTTTTTGTTTTTTGTTTTTAACAGTTTCATTTATATAGCTCCCTTTAACATCTAAGGTCATATCGGGGGCTTTGCACCTGAAACAACTCGTTGTCAGTAAGTTTAAATCATTTTTGTTTTCTTAAAGCACACACACACACATTCACTCTCACATACATACTTCCAGACTGAGGGGGATAGGGAATAATTCTGGCTAAAGAGAAAGTCTCCGCCCCAGCCGGGAATCGAACTCGGGACCTCCAGGTCATCAGAAGCTGTGCACGATGCATAAAACCAAAAATATTAGTACATTTGCTTCATGCATGTAAATAAAATTGCCATACAGAATTTTTGTTACTCTTCTGTTTGCTTCAGAAAAAATGCCTAAGCCTTTAAATATTATTATTTTACTATAATTTATGTTTGTCATATTGATTGTGTAATATATCAGGTAGTTTTCATTTGTAAAAAAAATCATATGCCAATTCTTTTTATTAATATTCTCCGAGTCTGTAATGAAAATTTAAAGCAGATAGGACAAACTGCATCATTTGGAACAATTTGAAGTTTTGAAAACGCTGAAAAACAAAAACACAAGAAAATATGTTTTAAGGTTTAACATACCATTTAACACCGTTTGTCTTAGAATTTCATATTCTCATGCAGCAATTTTTAAAGCATGAATATCTGTCAACTCTCACGGACAGTTTACACAAATTTCGAATGATATGTAAAGCAAAGAAAAACTGCAAGTCATTTGGTCCGAGTCAAGCCTCACTCTGACGCCAAAACAGTCTCTATTTCACGGCCGGAAATATGCTGTTGGTGGGGTGCGGAGCGCAATATTCTATTTAAGGAATTCTGCGCTATTCAGCTTCTAGGTTCAGAACAAGAACCTTAACTATTTGATTAGAGATCTTATTTAATAGCTACAAGTGTATTATTCAGCACATTAAGACTAATGAAAAGAAATAATGATTTTCACTAACACAAAGGTGGAGTTGAAAGCTCCAGTTGACGTCTGGAAGTTTCCCAGATGGGTTAGAAAGTGTTCTGAGTGCTCCCTTTGGCTCCATTCTGATAAAATGTATACCCACTTCTCGTCCTCACCACAAAGTGGGCAAATTCTCGTAACGGAATTTTCGTTCCTCCCTCCATTCTAAACCAACTCATCCCAAATCTGTCTTTCCCCAAGAAGGAGCCCATTACTATTTCATTTGATAGGCTCAGTAGGGGTTTTCGGTGGCATTCGTTGTCAGGTTCTATCGCAGGGGCGGAAGAGTGAAGAGTGGCTTGTACCCCTACTTGACTCCATGACTTGAATGACTTGTGCTGGAACGGATTGGCTTGACATAAAATCAAGTTCATTTTAATTTCCAATATCTATATCTGTTCTGTCAAATATTGTCAAAACTGTTTCTTTGGCCCCATCCAACTGAAGCAAACTTTACTGTCATTAGGCTTTTAAAATCAACCATAAACTAGGTATCAATATAGTGTTTCACCATAGCAACTTGTGGTCCTCTCTTAAAATCATAATTAGTAATACTATTAGTTTCGTTCTTCTTTTGGGTGACCGGGGAGTTAGATGGAATATTAAAGTGCTATAAAACATACAACATTTTATTGAAAATATAATATTTTTACTTTCTCTACACATATTATGTCCATAGTGTATAGAGAAGGTTTTGTATGCCACCCAAATTTCTATACGGAGATTTCATTTTTGGAAAAATCTCTATATATCACTGTGTCTGTGAACACGATAACTCAAACACGAAAAGTCGGTAAAATATCAAACTTGATATATAAGTTTAGTATGTTCCAAGGATGCGACACGAAGATTTTGAGGAAAATTACGCCGCCCCAAACTATACTTTACATGGAAAAAGTTTCGAATATTTATATTCTCTAAAAATAACGATTTTGATTAAAATACCGTATATTTAAGCACGGCAAATAAAACGTATATCTTGAATTTTCTGTGAATGGTCTCGGAATATCTCTTCATTCCGGATAAATATTGCTGGATTTTGCCTAACTAGTAAACTGTAAGAGATAGACAAACACTTACTACACAAAATATGTAGATCTCGTTGAAACACACAATTTATGTCATATACATTTATGTCGTGGAGTAGGCCATTTTTGAGATATCCCTTGTTATTGGTTACTGTTTTAACTTTTCACTTACGGGAATTTGTAAATGCAGGCAATGCAAAGAAATGGATTTCATCCACGTGGCAACCAGCTTTTAAAAGGTTTGACTATTGTTTCAGCGTAGTGTATTCCATTATTCCCTTCTACTTACAAGAAAGCATTTCTGCTGATGTTTATCTCGATTAGCTTGAGTGGATAAAAGAATAAGCTTTTTAACAATAATTTGTTTCAGAGATGTATTATTAAGTAACATCTCCTATGTATGAAAAACTGTATCTTTAATGTGGTCGTCCAAGTCCGCGCGGCAACGAGCAATGCGTTCATTGAAGTTCTCGATGACGCGTTCTAAACATCTGGTGGGATGCTCTTAATAACCCCTTGAAGTTCATCCTTCAATTGGCTTATTGTTTTTGGTTTGTTCATGTACACATTTGATTTCGCAAATCACCACAAAAAAGTCACAAGACTTAACATCGCATTATATGGCAGTATTCAACTCCTGTGTAAGTTGAATCGTGCATTTTCAGATCTTTTGATAGGATTACATGCTCTGAGCTTGGTGAGAGATTCAATTGTTGGGAAAACCGATTTTCTGGGGCTTACGGTCACATTATCGTACACGACAACACTGATAACAGAACGTGGTCGTCCTGCTGTATTAACATTTGCAACAGAACATCAAACAACAATGCTCACCACACAGAAGTTATCAGACTATTAGACCCTTTTCACCTGATGAATTTTTTTCTTTGTGTATACAAAGCACAAAATGTACTCCCCCATTTTCTTGCTCTAATTGGCGGATAACGGGATAACACGTGTGCCAAGGGAGACTACCACTTGGAACCTTGTCATCGCTTTCCTTCTTCCCTTTCTTCTTCGCGGGATAATTTAGAAACACCATACTAATTAGATAACAATTGCATGTAGCACTCCGAACTAGCGTTGTAAATAAGAAAACTAAAAATCTGATGTGATCCATTCACATGACTTTCTCTACATCAACAAATTATTGTTAAAAAGCTAATACTTCTATTTACTTCATGTCAATCGAGAAAAAATTAGCAGAAATAGTCTTACTACTTGCCTCCTTGTAAGTAGAAGTGAAATAAGAGGGTATCCTAAGTTAAAGTAATAGTCAAAAGATGGTTGCTATGTGACTGAAGTTCCTTCGTTTGTACAGACAGGAGTTGACAAATTCCTGTAAGAGAAAAGTATAAGTTTTTCAAAGCGGAAACTAATAACAAGGAATATCTTAAAAACGACCAACTCCACGAAAAAAAGTATTAAAAGTATATTGTGAGTTTTAATGTGCTCTATATTTTCTGTATGTAAGTTTTTTTGTCCATATTTTACGGTTTAGCAGTTATGCAAAATTCGGCAAAATTCATCCAGAATAAAGAGGTCCTCAGAAGCTATACCCAGAAAACTCAAGATATACATTTTAATCAGGGTGCCAATAGCTTTAATATTCGTGATTTTAATAAAAGTCGTTAGAGCCATTTTTAAGATCATCAACAGTTTCGAAAATGTTTCCATGTAAAGGGTAGTTTGTAGTGGGGGGATTTTCTTGAAAATCTTCATGTCGCATCCTTGGAAGATAGTATACTTAAATACCAAATTTGGTATTTAACGGTCTTTTCGTTTTTGAGCTATGTTGTCCACAGACACAGACAGACACACACACACACACACACACACACGCGCGCGCGCGGACCTTTCTCTAAAAATGCTTTTTTTGGATTCAGAGGTTCCTAGAACATGTATTTCCGGCGTAATCTCGGTATCGAATTTTTGGGTGGAATACAGTACTTCCTCTATATCCTATGTACATAGCACGTGTGGAGAAAGTAAAAATCACTGTACGAAAAGCATACCTATTCTGAATCAGAGAGGTTGTATTCCATCAAGATCCGAGTTCTGTTCCTTCTGCTCGCGCTTTACTCTTAACGGTAACGTCTGTCCACATCTGGGAAATAAAGTGGCCTATCCATATTTGGTTGAGAAAATACAGCTTCCGCCCTTCCTGTCTGTAAGCGGGAATTTAACAATACATTCTCACAGTCAACAATGGTATTTTTACCGTTTCTATTCCGGAACTTGAAGCGGTTTTATTGGCCCCACGTGATCGTAGCCAAATATGAAGGTTTTTTTTGTGCACCACGTTGAAGAGCCAAATATGCGACGGCTTATGCGCACCGTCAAAGAGCTAAGTATAGGGTGTATATAAATGAATATCGGGGTTTTAACTCTTTATAATATTTATTACATTCAATATACAGTTATGAATGATATGTCAAATGAAAAAGCAACTCAAACAGTTTTACTAAGAAGCTTATAAATGTTCAATGTGACACCCTTTGTCGCACGGCACACTTCAAGGCTATAGCCGAGTTCTTCCCAAACGTTGATAATGTGTATTCAGTAACTGTAGCAACAGCTGCTTCAATCCGGTTTCTTAATTCAGGGAGGTCAGCTGGTAGCGGAGGCACGTACACACGATCCTTGATGAAGCCCCAAAGGTAAAAATTGCATGGCGTTAGGTCAGGAGAACGTGGAGGCCATGCACAAAACTGAAGACAACACGATCCATAAAATCGTCATGAAACAACATGTCGTTTGCGAATTTGGCACGTAATCCGTGGTCTCGGCTTTAGAGCCTGTAATACCTGTAAACGGTAAGGACATAGCTGTAAGCGTTTTCTTACAACTTTCCAAAGAGTCGACACAGGCACTTGTAATTCACGACTAGCCTTCCGGACTTATTTCTTTGGGTTACGAGTGAACGACTCTCACTCCCTCAACAGTCCCTTCACTTACTCCTGGTCGTCCCGTTCTCTTCCCTTTACAAAGGCAGCCGGTATCTTCAAATTGATTTTACCATCTACGAATGTTTTTATCACTAGGAGGATCACAACCGAACTTACTACGGAACGCACGTTGCACAGTAACTACAGATTCGGTCTTTGCAAACTACAAAACGCTTTCTGTTTACTAGTCGCCATCTTTGCTACTACCGCTGTCTAGCGGATTGTGGCAGAAACATTGCACGCACATGCGCACTTGTGTCACTAAACAAAACTGTTTTAGTTGCTTTTTCTTTGGACATATCATTTATAACTGTAAGTTGAATGTAATAAATATTATAAAGAGTTAAAACCCTGATATTCATTTATATACACCCTGTATATAGCTGTATTATATGCACCACATTCTGGGCCAAGTATGCGGCTGCTGTTGCTTTTGTGCTGGCCGGTACCTCCAGACTCACTCCACTACCAAAAGAGTAGATCTCCACGTATCTTTGTTCCACTATCGATGATTTGCCTCAGCTCAGTCTGCATGGGGGTTTGACTAACTCGGGTGGTAGCAATGAGGGTACCTTATGAGTAGTCTTAAGAAATATCTAACACACTTTTAATTTCTATATTCGATTTATTACTGACTATAAGACATGTCGACAAGCACTTTGCTTTACAATCTAAATGGTTACAAGTACTTCTAGGAGCTTTCCTTCCTTGACAACGTGCACTAATTTTACTGAATAAACTTATTACTTTCACTCTGTACTAATAATCTTGCAACAAGAATGCGCCTTGAGCTTAGCTGTTATGCGCACTCACTGTTGTGCCTTGATGCGCGTAACTGAGTACCTTGATATGCGTAGCCGAGTGCCTAAGACTGAGTAACTGTGTGCGAAATTGTCTGTATTGACTTCCCTGAGCTCCTAGAATATCCTACTTATATAGTAGATTTGCTATCATGGCGGCTTCTTTCTCATTGGTCAGAAAGGCCGCGAACTTGGCGTTGATGTAGCCCATAATGCATCATTTTCTACCCAGAATGCATCATAACACCCACTCGACAAGGAAAAAGACTCATTTCGCTACAGGTAGGGTCTTCACCATCACTTACTTCTCTATTGCACTTACAAGCTCCATGTACGTGACCAACAAAAGAGTGATTTTCTCACAAAGAGTGTTCCCTTTTCCACCAGCCGAGTTTGAGTAAACAACTCTGAGCTGCTCTTGCTAGAAGCTAGCTTTACACTTCTAAATATATGAAATAATTGATTATTAACTCTAAATACATTAAATAACAATAGTCATAGTAGGGAGGCCAACTAACGGTCTCAAACTCAAAACCAATGTCAAGTAACAGCTTATAAAAGATGTTTGTTTGCCACCGTTCACAAACGCAAGTAGCTTCTTGATTGTAAGCTTCTCATTAATGTGCAAGAACATTTTGACGCACTGCACAACTAACAAATTCGTCTTACTGAACTTCCAGCACTGGCTTTTTACCTTTCCTTGATTTTGCAAGTGTGGTCATCTTGCGGGTTTTTAACCTTTCACTGTGCGCGAACCCATTACCACTGGCACCCCACTCGTCAGGAAAGCTTAAGTTTGATATATGGCTGCAATTCCTGATACCTATGTGTATGTCAGCCCTTCACCTACACACTACACCAGAAAGCAATTTTACAATTATCCAATTACCTTATGGGGCGGTTTAAAAAGCAGGGTCCTCGGTGCGGTGTAAGCTGGGGATTGGTGTTGTAAATTTTTTAACTGTTTTGAATTTGCCGCTGTATAAGGAGTTGGTAGCTCTTACTGTTGGCGAAACTGTAATTAGCTAGACGCGCCAGCCTTAATTGTTAGAGCCGTTTAAGTTTATTTATCGGCAGCGGATTAGTTATAGTGTACTGCTTTGCCACGTTTTCTGTACTTTTCAGCTAGCTTCAGTCGGTGAGTATGAAATTCTTAACCTTCGTGCTTGGATGGTAGGATGTGATAAATGAATTGAGTTTAAAGATGTGAACTTTTATTTGTTAACTTTCGAACAATGTGATGCTTTAAGGCACGGTATTTTAACAGAATCTTCTTTTCAGATAACTGTGTCATATATATATATATATATATATATATATATATATATATATATATATATATACAGTATAATGTGTACTTACAATCAGTCTCTTCTTGTTCAATAATACATTGCTATAATGTTTACTTAATCGTCACATAAGAGGTCTCGATTGGCGAAATTAACTCTTTACCTCCTTGTGCCTGGCGTCTATCTCATGGACTGCGTCCCGGAAGCTTATTAAAATTTTACACATTTACACAATAGTTGAAGGTCAATGTTTTATACATTGTAATCTGTCCGTCTCCATGAGAACAACCGATTTCCTTATTTACATTTCCTGAAGTACTAATTTACCATACATTTGTATACTTTCATAATGATTCCAAATTAATGCATTTATATAATTTGCATGAAAATGTTCTTATAATATTTCAGAAACAATATTTGTTTCACTCTATTCTTATGCTTTGTTACCGGTATAAACAATTTATGGCATCCGGTATCTGTTCACTTTTATTATTCTTTTCATTCCCCCATATTACTGCTTTTAATTCTATTTTAATATAAATATGCTTTTCTAAGCATTATTTCATAGCTATATATTATGCATTATATGTTGAATACCTTACATAACCTTGGCTATGTTATTTTCCTACAAGCACTCCATTCCATGCTAATTTCGTGCGTATCGTGAGGCGATGACGCCACGCTGCCATTTTATACACACAATTCTTTGTCTTACATTGCGAAACAATATATTATATATTTTATAACATTCTTTTAGGGCGGTATCGTTCCATTTTCTCTTGATTTGATTTACCTAACATTAAATCCAGCGTCACTTAGAATGTATACGCATCTTCAATGAAATTGGTAATCTTTGTTACAAAATGCCGCTCTTTTCTTTATAATTCAATCCATTGGGCAATGTATTGAAAATCAATAATATTTTAACACATTGTCATCCCACATTGTCGTCATTATTAATGGGTTATACTAAGAGCTTGTACGCAACAGTTACATTGTAACGTTACAATAATGAGAGATATATGAGATAAATGCAGACTTTGCTCAAAGAAGTTTTAGATGAAGATTTGATAAATCTGTTTCAGAGTCTACTGATGATTACGAAGAGCTACAACATAACATGGGCACATAAACAGACAACAAATAATGAAAGTAATAGTGATTCCTTTTATGTTGGAAGAGAAAAAAAAAAAAAACAGAAAATAAAAGGAATAAGAGCTGTAGCTTTCCTGGCGAAGTTCTCTCGGGCTTGTCGCCAGGTGTACATTTGGTGAAGCACCTGCGTTTCGGAAGCATACATTGTTCCCGTCTTCAGGGTTACTGAAGGAATAGAACTGATGTAGTCTTATTAACATAGATATATGTTCGTGACTTCCGTGTGGGCCAAAAAAAAAAAAAAGTGCTTGAAAACTTCTTCACCAACAAATATGCAAATAATGTTAGAACATAGTTTCTCATTTTCTGGCAAAGGAATTGTTCAAAATGATAAAACACTCCTGGAGTGCTTTATGTTGTTTTTCAATGAAGACATGCTTCAAAAGATCAGTGAATACACAAATACCAATACTAGAATGATTATAGTGAATTTTACCAAGGAATGAAAAGCCAAAGAAACAGCTACAATGGAAATGAAGGCTTCCAGTGGCTTTTTATTCCTAGCAGGTGTTTATCGTGCACGTCACCTGAACCTAAGGGATTTGTGGAACAGCGATGGGTTTGGAATTGACATATTCCATACCACAGTCGGTTTGTACCGTTTCCTGTTTTTGTTTAAATGTACACATTTTGCTGATGTTCGAAGCAGGAGAACAGAAAAGAAGCTGATACTCTTGCGGCTGTTTCTAAGGATCTGTGTTAATCATTATACACACACCGTTGATGAGGAGTAGTGTCCTACAAGAGAAGATGGCGACAATACAGTCCTGGCAAGCCGACTGAACACATACTCAAAGTATTCACTCCTTGTGAAGCAACAACTTGGTATGCCCTGACCATGTAAATGTATGTTGAAAGTCAACATAAGGACCATTTAAGATGTCAAATTCACCAAATGGTGCTATAATGGCATTCCATGGAAGGATTTGGCCGAAATATCACGCTTGATAATTGGTTTTGCAGTTACAGTTTAGCAGAAGAGCTGAAGGAAAAGAAACTTACGATCGGAAGCACAAACGTGAGCTTCCTCCAGAATTTAAAATGTGAAAAACCAGAAGTGTATAACAGTTTTTTTTTGTTTTGTTTTTGTTTTTTTTTTTGTTTTGTTTATGAAATCTAAAGAGTCGTCTCCAAACAGCATAAAATGTTATTCTATTTTCATGAATCCATTTGTATGCCAAAATTGATGCCACTACCGGGGACAGAAAGAAGCCTGAGATAATCACCATGTATAATCTGACTAAAGCCGACACGTAAGATGACCCGACACAAGGTGATCCCAGGGACTTAGAGTACTTACAGCATTGTAAGTCGCCATTGGGGTTGTCATCTCAAAATAATTTGAGATCACCTTATGGTTTACCGGGAAGCATGCGAGGTAGTTGAGAAACTCTATGCTATGCCGGCATGCTGCCATGGTGGCTCAGAGACACAGCAACCGGCTAGAGACAGGGAGATGCGAGGTTCAAATCCCGGATATGGCATTGAATTATTTAGTCTGGTTCTACCTATCCAACTCCTGTCCTACACACGGCTTGTGTGAAAAAACAGTTAAACCAATAATAATAATAATAATAATAATAATAATAATAATAATAGCGTAGTGTGTTCTTATAGCAGCGGAACGTTCATGTAGGCACTGTTCATTTGCAGCAATCAGAATTCCTGACTTTGCTTACCGTTAAGTTATAAAGTTATTTTATTTAGTCTCTTTTTGTTTTAAATTAATCAAAACACCAAAACTCGTGGAGGTGGTAGCTTTTGAGGCGGTTATTCCAATAAATAATGCTTAAAGAAAAATTTGGAACATCATATTATGTAAGATACCTAATTGAAATTAATACCAATTATTGTACACATTAAACATTAAAAATGCATGACTAATTAAATAATAATTTTTGTATAAACTAATTAGTTGGCAAAAATATCCCGTGTAGCATTTTTAAGAATATACACGTAAAAATTCTAGCTTTCCATTTAGAAACATATGCCACGTTATATTCTTTTTTTTTTTTTTGACCCTAATTAATGTAGAAAGAATGTTTGTTCTTTCCCAAACGTCTGATTTTCAAAATTTAATAACTGATTTTTCAAAATTGGAGGAATGTTTCGAAAAAGTAATATAACTATTGTATTTAATATACTTCTGAGCGGTAGTATCAAAATTTTGAAACAAATCAGGGAAAAATTGTATCGTATGTAATGTTTTGAGTGTGGAGAAGTTTTGAAATAAAGTGAGCGAGAAAATAAGAGTTTATGGGAGGTGTATCTGTTGATAGGCGTGCACATATCCATCTGTACTTTCAGTCAATTGGTAGTTAAAGTTGGTAAACGATATACGAAGGCAATCTCAATAGTTAGACTACCTTACTCTATTTCTAACGTAGTCTCTATTACTATCAAGGTACTATTGTCACGTGGTACTGGTGTTTCAATGCCTAAGTTATTCTCTTCCACCGCATTAGATCAGAGCCAAGATGTTGAGGTTTTCAACGGTTGCGAAATCTTCTCCACCCAAAATGTCATGTAAGGTGACCAAACTGAAATACTGTTATTTCTGAATTCTTTCAGCAACATTTGCTTTCAAATGCTTCATAACGATTGATGAACTTCTTGTTGGGCTCACTGATTCTTCCTTGTAATTATGCGTCATTTCCTCACTGAAGAGTCGTTCATTGCATAATCACTATACACTTGTGTTATTTCCTACAAAATTCGATTGGCCGAACATTCTGTGCATTCATAAAAATGAATACGTTCTTTAGTTGTAGAAAAGTATAACATCAGCATTAAAAAGTGAAACCCCGTGGGAATAAATGTCTTGATAGAATGGAGATTACGTTCAGAAATAGAGTAAGCTACTGTACCTTTGTAAATAAGTTTTGTGTTGATATGTTTCTTTATTATTTAGTTCTGCCAAACCGCTTGTTGTCATCTGGATGGCTCTCGCATTTTCTCTAAGTTTAGAATTCATATTATGAATATTTTTTTTTGAGTTTTTCACAATTTTTGACAACATTTAAGATACACCACCTTAACAAGCACCAGAATCACACATCCAATAAGAACCTAGATCTTAAAAGACAACTAATGCAGAAATGTTAAGCGAAAAATCGTTTCTCATGCAATTTTTTGGAAATTTTTGGAAATTTTAAGTCTCTAGGCTGTTTTTTTTTTTTTTTTTTTTTTTTTTTTTTTTTTTTTTTGTAGAAAGGTGCACTAATAAACTGGGCATTTAAAAAAAAACAATTACTTACCGTGAGAAAGCCCAAAGCACGTTATTGGCCTGTAACAGAAACAGATAATATGAACTTTAGTTATGATAAAACATTACCATTTTAAGCATTCATTTGAAAATTCTCTAAAAAATCCATTGTTTACTGTCAGAGTTTATATAACATGCATCGTGCAACAGCGATTTGTTTTGCTTCTGGCTCTAATAATTGTTAGATTATTCTAACTGTAGAATGTGATTAATATAATAACTAAAATATGATAATATAGTCTTAATATTTTGTCAAGAACGACTACTCCGGCACGAGCCTTCAGCAGGAAGAGACGTCCAGACGATCAGGCAGGCGGAGTGGGGAGAACTGGCTGCGCACGCCGCTGCCAACTGCTGCAGGCTGAATAGCAGAGAAGAGTAACCAAAGATTATTGGCCATATCGTTATATCTCTTAAATAATGAAGGCAAGCTTGGTGGCGAACACAATCGCCACAATTTTAATAATTGAAATAGTTTTATACATTAATAATAAATTGGAATTTATTATAGTAAGTGCTCCATTTGAACATCCCCCTCTACTGTAATTCAATGCACTTAATCTTTTCTGTTTACTAATAAATAAGTGTCTACATATGCATGTATATGAATATATGGGAGCATCATGTGCACTTAAATTGGCTTCTGCCTCAAACCAATGCTTGCTGATACACTAGTATAACATACACCCAAGAATGGTGCATGGATTAGAAATCTGGTATTTGTGCCGTAAGAAGATAAAGCTAAATACCCAAAAAAACCTGATGTGTGCCATTCATATGACTTTCTCTACATATCTGCAATACATTATTGTTAAAAAGCTTATGCTTCTATTTACTTCATGCTAATCGAGAAAAAAATAGCAGAAATAGTGTTATTACTTACTTGCTTCCTTGTAAGTAGAAGCGAAATAAGGGAATACTATAGGTTAAAGTGATAGTGAAAAGCTGGTTGCTATGTGACTGAAGTTCCTTTGTTTGTATGGACAGGAGTTGACACATTCCTGTATGGAAAAAAGTATACTTCTTTCAAAGCTGAAACTAAAAACAAGGAATAAAAACGGTCACCTCCATGAAAAAAAAATGTGTATAACATAAACTGTGTGTTTTAAGGTGCTCTACATTTCTTGTGGGGTAAATTTTTGTCCATCTCTTACGGTTTAGCAGTTATACAAAAATCCATCCAGAATAAAGTGGTCTTCAGAGGCCATTCACAGAATATTCAAGATATACATCTTATTTGTCAAATAAATGTCTTTAATGTACGATACTATAATCAAAGTCGTTTTGAGAAAAATCAACATTTAGGAAAAAATTCCATGTAAAGGGTAGCTGGGGGTGGGGGGATTTTCCTCAAAATCTTCATGTCGCATCCCTGGAAGATAGTAAGCTTAAAAGCCAACTTTGGTATTTTACCGGCTTTTCATTTTTGAGTTATCGTGTTCAAAGACACACTGGCACACACGACACTCACAAACACATGGACCTTTTATTTGAAAATGTTTTTTTTTTTGGATACAGGGGACCCTAAAACACATATTTCCGGTGAAATCTCTAAATCGAAGTATTGGATGGAATGGAATACTTTCTCTATACACTATGTATATGGTACGTGTAGAGAAAGTAAAAATGTCGTCTCGGTCACACAACATTTTTGTGTATTGTCATTTATCTTTATTCTATAAGTTATTATCAGAAAAGCCTCCTCAATCTATTTAAGTTATCTTAATCATAATAAATGCTCGATCGAAACGGCTTCTGTAGCTCAATATCAACATATTTCCAATAACTGCCGAGTCGCTTCTCACCGTTAAGTACGATTTCCGGTTAGGGAGGACAATTTTTCTTTAACTAGAATCATTCCTTATTCCCCAAAGAGTCTGGAAGTATGAATGTGCGTGTGTTTAATCAACGTTAAGAGACCCTTTAGTTCAATGAAAACAACACTAGCAGTTGTTTCTAAAGCGAAGCTTACGATATGACCATAGAAAGTTAAAGGTAGTTATATAAATGAGAAATAATAAAATACCGTAACAACAAAGTATTCCTGAAAGAGCATCTGATAAGTAAATAGAGCCATGATATAGCTTATAAGCTGCAACAGCTCTTAACTACTTAAAAATACAACATTTAATACAATATAGCAAATATTGTCCGGCATTTCTAGTTTCCTAGATTCCAAAGCAGTAATAGTTGTAGGTAAACATTTGCAATTATTCCGAATGGTTCCGGAAATCAATTGTTTATTATCTGTCAAGGTTTGCCCTACATCAGCTAACATGTGCTCATGGCACGCACGTATGCACATATTTACGGAGTGTTCTTCTCTATAACTGAAATGAATGCGTGTTTTTGCAGCTCATATCAGTGACACTATCATTTTACAATATTCTTTACAAAATGTGTTTTCCCTATCTGGTAGTGTGTTTGAACTGGAAATTAGAGCAGCATTCGCTTTATACGTCCTGGGACGGCTGTGAGAGCGCGGCACGACCTTATCCTCACGTCCGCACGCTTTTTTTTTTTTTTTTCTTTAAAACAGTAACGGAGTCTGATCAGGACTCCGGTACTGTATCCCTATTTACATTTCCCCCCGTAGGTTTTACTGATTACTAGTTTACTGGTTTTACTGTTTCTTTTACAAACATATACACATTGCACAAACATATAACATCCATGCCCAAGGCGGGACTCGAACCCACGATCCCCTGCCCACGAAGCACCAAAGCGAGACGCTTTAGCGAGCGTGGCCATGGGGACCGGCTAAAATTTGATGTGTTCTATTCATATGCCTTTCTCTACCTATTCTGCAACAAATCATTATAACAAAAGCTTATTCTGCCATCTTTTTTTTTTTTTTTTTTTTTTTTTTTTTTGGTAGTTTAACGTCCGTTAACCTGGTTTGGTCATATCGGACGGTGAATGCAATTGATGATATGTTGCTCAAATGATCTCGGGGTCCATGGAGCTTAAAGTTACTCGACATTCGTCTTCTCAGGATAAGGGAAAACCCCGAAAAAGACCTTACCCGGGTAACTCACCCTAAGCGAGATTCGAACTCACGACCTTTTGAACGTGAGGCAGACATGCTACCCCCAGGCGGGCCCACGCTCGCAACCTTGGGAAGGTTAACAACTTGCTCTCCCTACTTATTTCCCATAGCTATGACGTAAAACAGGTACCCGTAGCTGACAATGTGAATATAACTAAGAATATCAGGGAAACCGAAGACGCAGCGGACGCATTTTTTTTCTGGCTAGAGTTTAACGCCCGCTTTTACTACATGGATCGCAGGCGATGATAAATGAATGATGATTGAGCACCGGTGGTATGCGATAGTGTCACAAACTGGAGAAGAGGCCGCGCCGTGGCCGAGTGGTTAGACCACTCGCCTTTCACCTAGACCGCCAGCGTCCGCGTGGACAAAGCGGCGCTGAGGTGGGTTTTCTCCGGGTTCTCCGATTTCCCCCGCCATCGCATTCCACCAGTGCTCCATCTTTATTCATGTGTCATCAGTGTCACCACCTGCGGTGCCATAAGTAATCAAAGCGGGCGTTAAACACTACCAAAAAAAAAAAACAACGGAGAAAACCCGCACTGCACTGCTTTGTCCTCCAGAAATCTCACATATTAGTATAAAACCTGGGCTGAAATAATATTAACTCTTGAACATGTAAAGTCGATTGAAAGATACAAGACTATAGACGGGATTTGAACCAAGGATCTCCTGGTCTTCATCCAGTTGCTCTAATTGCTGAGCTATGATAACAACATAACGATATAACATTAAATTCATATATATATAAAAAAAACAAACTTCTGTGTCTAATTACACAAGTTGAAAGATAAACAGTTGCAAAAATTTGTCTCAGAAATTGAGGAGGTTTGATGATCCAGTATTTGTAGTTTTTTCCTTCTCTAGCACGTCGTACAATGTACTTAATAGCTGGAGAGGGTATTGTATTCCACCCAAAACTTAGATGTCCAGATTTTACCGGAAGTATATATATATTTTTAAGCCCCTTGAGTCCGAAAAAAGCTTTTTAGAAACAGGTCTATGTGTGTGTCTATGGACAGCATAGCTCAAAAACGAAAATACCGTCTAAAATCATACTTGGTATTTAGTATTTTCGAAGATACGAAACGATAAAAAATAATTCCTTTACCAGAAACTACACCTTACACAGAAAAATGGTTGGAAATGTTTCTCGCAAAATGGCTGTAACGATTTTTATTAAAATGCCGTGAATTAAAGATATATACATATATAGTTTGGACTATCTAGGAGTAGCCTCTGAAGACCTCTTTTTCTGGATGAGTTTTGCTGAACGGTTAAACTGCAAGAAATAGACAAAAACTTAATACACAAAAAATGTAGATACGTTTAAAACAGATAATTTATATCATATATGAATATTTTTTCTTGTAGGTTTGCCTGTTTTTGAGATATTCCTTATTGGTTTCAGTTTTAAACTACCCAAGTTTTCTCAAACGACACCATTCAAAGCGAACCGAACCTCAATTGTTTCACATAACGACCAACTTTTAAAACATTTTAGTATCGCTTTAGCATAATTCATTAACTTATTTCCCTTCTACTTAAAATTAAGCAAGTAATAAGATCAATTCTCCTACTGTTTATCTAAATTAGCATGATATAGATAAAAGAATAATCTTGTGTATGAATAGTTTGTATTTGGAACAGCTAGAGAAAGTTATATGAATGGAACTCATTAGATGTTTTTCTTAATTTTCTACAGTTTATGCTCATAAGGAAGATTTCACGATGTTTTTAGGATGGTTATTATTCCCTATCGCAGATATTTGGTTGTTTACGTAACAGGTCACGTGGTTAGCTCTGTGTACTTTTCCCTGCCGACTATAGGTGATGTGATGTATATAATCACAGCAGAGACATAGCACAGAGTCGCTTCAAACACAATAGATCCTGAAATTTGTGCTTAATTAATGACACTCCCAATAGTGATCGAGCAAAATAAAATTCACTTATAGTTTATATAAAATGTATTGTGCTAAATGTCAAATTATTTCACCTCTTATCTATGTATACGAGGGCATTCCAGAAAGTAACAGAGATATGGTGTAGCTAAATAATACACAAATATATCAACACAAAACTTAGTTTATAAAGTTAGAGTACATTACTCTACTTCACAACATCGTCGCCATTGCTGACAAGTTGTTGACTGTCACACCAGCAATGCATGGTGGTTTATTTCCAATAATTTATATAGTCTAAGATAGGATTGAGTGGTGTCTACAGATCCTTGATAATCTCAAAGACACTCGATAAAGTGACGTATTCTTTGTCGTTCGTGCAACAAAAAGTCGCAAGTGCCATAATCATCAAAATTATACATCTTTTGTGTACATAGCTGTTATACTTATTTTTATAGGGAGTTTAAGGACATCTATGACTGAAAGCTTGAAATTCCAAACTAATAATGCCAAATTTTGGAAATTTATACCACAGATGTAATATAATGCAAATAAGTTACAGTCCAAAACTCATCCATTTTGCTCTAATATTTGGGAGGTTGTAGTGGAATTTGTTTGTGCTTTTGTCACGTCACTAAAAAGTCCCTTGCTACAAAAAATCTAAAATTGCTATCTAATATTTTAACCCTAAATTCACAATAAATATACTTTTTGAAATTACCCTAGGTTTCTCCATTTCTCCTTTGGCTTCGGCTCCAAAGGTTTTAAAAGTTATAAATATGCTTTTTTGTCATAAAATTACAGGTTTTATGCTTCAAAATTGAAAACATATGTTTAAATACATTTGACGAATTATTATTCATTGTTCTTCTGTGAATATGTTAAGAAAATGTTATTTTTGTAACAGAAAAATTGCTCCGTAAGGAACATTTTACAGGAAGAAAAATTCCGAAAATATCAATAGCGAGAAAAACGGAAAATATTTGAATTCCTGGTTCACATTAGAATCCACCAGGTTGGTGGTTCGGACCATCAGCTATCCTTTTCCTTTCCTCTGCTGCTGCTTTTTCTGTCATTTTCTTGTTACATTGCTGCTTTTCTTCTGCACAGCTTTGTGTTTTTACTTTGCATGATGTGAACGAGATCTCTCAAGCAATTAAGACCATATCTGATTTTTATTTCGATTATCATAAACTAGATAGAGGATTAAAGATTTAACAATAATTTGTTACAGAGATGTAGAGAAAGTCATGTGAATGGAACACATATATTTTTCAAAAAATTACTCTAAATATTTTTAATAAAATACCAAATACTTAATACATATCTGTGATAAGTAAAATGTATATTATCCTGAATTTTGTGTGAAGAGCGTCTGAAGACCTCTTCATTTTGGATGCTTTTTCCACAGCCGGTAAACCGTAAGCCACGGAAGAAATGTTACGGTAAAAAATATAGATCTCGTTAAAATACTCAGTATATGTGAAATACTTTTTGTGGAATTGACCGTTTCCGAAATATTCCCTGATATTGGTTTATATGTTCCAATAATTATACTTTTCTCAAATGGTCAGTAGTCATTAGATTTTATTTTTCTTTCATACTGATCATGTACGAAGAACGTAGCTATACATTCATGAAATAGCGACCAACTATTACAAAAATACAAACTGCATGAAATGCTTAAAAGAATAAGCTTTTTATAAGAATAGTTTGTTCCACAATAGGTAGAGAAAACTATGTGAATGAATCACATCAATATATTTTTCCTTTCTCTACACGTACTATATACAGTGTATAGAAAAGGTGTTGTATTGCACCCAAAAATTCGATGCCGAAATTTAACCGGCAATACATGTTTTTGGAACTCCTGAGTGCAAAAAATATATATAAGAAAAAGGTCCGCGCGCGCATGTGTGTGTGTGTGTGTGTGTGTGTGTGTGTGTGTGTGTGTGTGCAGCATAGCTCAAATATAAGTTAAGTATCTTCCAAGAATCGTCCCCAGCTACACCCAAATAGAAATATTTTCGAAAGTTGATTTTCTCAAAAATAGCTCTAACAATTTTGATTAAAATGTCGCATATTAAAGATATTTACATGACAAAATGTATATCTTGAGGTATCTGGTAATAGCATCTGAATTTTGTTTAATTAGTAAACCGTAAGAGATAGACAAAAACTTACTACATATGTAGATTTTGTTCAAATGCACAATTCATTTCATATCGTTTCGTGGAGTTCACTGAGATATTCCTTTTTATTGTTATCAGTTTTAAAATATGCACTTAAAACTTTTCTCATACGGAAATTTGTCAACTGCAGTCCAAACCAAGGAGCTTCAATCATACATTAACCAGGTTTCTAAAGTAACACTTCAGCCTATAGAACTCCCTCGTTTAACTTCCACTTAAATGAAAGAAAGTACTAAGACATTTCTGCTATTTTTTTTCTGGATTAATATGAAGTAAGTAGAACAGACTTTTCAACAATAATTTGCTGCAGAGATGTAGAGAAAATCATGTGAATGGCACGCGTCAGATTTTTAGTCCTCTAAATACTAGAATTAGGAAGAGCGGAAACGTAAATTATAATGTCGAGTCTAATGTAACGCACATTGCACATCAAGATAAATGGGACAGGTAAGAAAATATGTTGACGGTAATGGCGGGTTGCATATCAAATGATTCAAACTGCTATATCTCACTTCAAACAACACATACATTACGTGCATCATCACCCCATATATTACTTTTCGTTTGCAGGAAAAGCACACATGAGATGTAAATATACCGGAACATTTTTACTTTCTCTGCACGTAATTTGTACATATGTGTACAGAAGGTACTGTATTGCATCCATATATTTCATACCGAGATTTCAACTGAAATATGTTTTGAGACCCCTGAATTCAAAAGAGCAGTTTTAGAAAAATGTGCTTGGGTGTGTGTGTGTCCGTCTGTCTGTCTGTCATAGTCTTTAAAAAGCATAGCTCAAAAACGAAAAGACTGTTAAATACCAAACTTGGTATTTAAGTTAGTTATCTTCGAAAGATACGACACGAAGATTTTCAAGAAAATCCCCTCACCCCCAACTACCCTTTATATGGAAAATGTTTGGAAATTTTGATTTTCTCAAAACTGATTCTAACCATTTCGATTAAAATATTGTATATTAATTATATTTTTATGATAAACGAAACGCATATCTTGAAATTTCTTGGAATAGCCTCTGAAGACATTTCATCCTGGACTGCCAAAAACTTACCTCACAAAAAATGTAGAAGTCAATAAAGCTCACAAATTATGTTATACACATTTTTTTTTTTTGTAGTGTTATCAGTTTTCAAGATATTCTGGATTATTGGTTTCAGTTTTAGCCACTTAAACTTTTCTCAAACGTGAAGACATCTTTCTGTCGTTTCTCGTTTGTTTATTTCTGGCAAGCAAAGAGATTGGAATTTCAGTTGTTTCACATAGCGACCGGCTTTTGAAGGACGAGCCTTGTCCCTTTAGCCTGTGTATTTTCTTATTTTCCTTCTACTTACAAGGAATCTAATAATAACACTAATTCTGATTTTGTTTATCTTGTTAGCATGATGTAGATAACGCATTAATATTTGAATAAAAGTTTTATCTACCGAACAGCTAGAAAACATCATGTGAATGGAAAAGATTAGAGTTTTACTTTCTCTACACGTACTAAGTACATTGTGTGTAGAGAAGGTATTGAATTGCACCCCGAAATTCGATACCGAGATCTTAGTAAATGTTTTGAGACCTCACGAGTCCAAAAAAGAACGAATTTTTAGAAAATGTCCATGTGTGTGTGTGTGTGTGTGTGTGTGTGTGTGGACATCATAGCTCAAAAACGAAAAGTTCGTTAAATACTAAACTTGCTAGTTAAGTTCAGTATCTTACAAGGATGCAACCCGAGGAGTTTAGAGAAACTCCCCCCACCCCAACTACCCTTTACATGGATTTTTTTTGAAATTTTGATTTTCTCGAAACTGTATCTAATGATTTAGATTATATTGCATATTTAAGATATTTACATGAAAAATAAAATGTATATCTTGAATTTTCTGGAGATAACCTCTGAAAACTTCTTCATTCTGCATGACTTTTGTGTACACCTGACAAACCTTAAGAGATATGCAAATATTTACTGTACAAAAATGTACATTTGAATAAAACTCATAACTTATGTTATATACATTTTTTTTAAAGTTAATCGTTTTAGAGATATTCCGGATTATTGGTTTCAATTTTATTCACTTAAAATTTGCTCAAACGGGAAGACATTTTTCTTATCGTTTCTCGTTTGTTTATTTCTGGCAAGCAAAGAGACTTGAATTTCAGTTGTTTCAATTACCGAACGGCTTTTAAAGTACGAGATTATCGCTTTAACCTGTGCATTTTTCGATCAACTAGAGGATATCATGTCTATGGAACACATAAGATTTTTTGAGTATAAATTGCTTAGAGAAAACATGCTACGGAAAAGGAGTGCCTGTATTCAGATTGTATTGGAGACCAGGAAAGTGTGCTGTGATGAAACTTTTACACTTTAGTAAGAAAGTTGGGAAGCCAACGTTTTCTCCGCTCATTTTGAAAGAATTACAAAGTTTTAATGAACTTAAAAACGAAGTTTTATGGAGTACCCCTCACCTTCTCGCATAGCAACACAAAGGATAGCTCCACCCTTAAATGGCTGATATTGGCTACCTCACATTTAGCTTAATTATTCCTTTTCTTTTTATTCTTTACAAGCAGTAAGGGAGATTAACAACCTGGAAGCCGACACGAGCAAGCATTTTCTGAGTTAATGTCCATATCAGAGCGGTGTAAATCCAAAGCACACAAAATACTCCAACATTTACACATGTGGGCAGATTTATTTAAAGCTTACAGTCGTAATAAAACACAATTTTAAAAAGTCTGATGTGCTCCATTCACATGACACTCCTCACATCTCAGCAACAAATTATTGTTAAAACCTTGTATTTCTATTTAATTCATAATAATTAACGAAAATTTGCAGAAATAGTCTTATTACTCGCTTCCTTGTAATTAGAAGCGAAATAAGGGAGCACCATAGTTTAAAGTGACAGTCAAAATCTGGTTGCTATGTGACAGAAGTTCCTTTGTTTGTACAGTTCCTGTATGAGAAAAGTAAAACAATGACAAGGAATATCTCAAAAATCAACTCCACAAAAAATGTACATAACATAAATTATGTGCTTTAACAAGCTCTATATTTTCTGTTAGCTTTCTTCTTTCTCTTACGGTTTACCAGTTATGCAAAATTACACAAAATTCATTCAGAATGAAGATATCTTAAGAGGCTATCCCCAGAAAGTTCAAGATTTACGTTTTATTTGTCATGTAAATATCTTTAATATACGGTATTTTAATTAAAATCGTTAGAGTAGTTTTTGAAAAAATCATCATTTTCGAAAATTGTGCCATGTAAGGTGTAGTTGAGGTGGTAATTTATTTGAAAGGCTTCATTTCGCATACCTGGAAGATACTCCACTTAAATACCAGGTTTGGTAATAAACCAAAAATTAGTTTTACAGCTATGCTGTCCACATATACACAGACAGACGGATAGACACACATTTTTTTCTAAAATTTTTTTTTTTTTTTTTTTTTTGGACTCAGTTGACCTCAAAGGTCCTGTGAAATCCTCGGTGTAGAATTATTGGGTGGAATATGATACCTTCTCTATCCACTATGTACATCGTATATACGGGGTAGAGAAAGTAAACAAGATTATCCAGCCCGCCGCGGTAATGTGGGGTAGCGTGTCTACCTCATATTCAAGCAGTCGGGAGTTCAAATCTCGCTTAAAATGAGTTACCCGGATAAGGTTTTCTTCAGGATAAAACTCTTATACTGCGAAGACGAATATCGAATAACTGTAACCTGTACGGACCCCGAGAGCTTTTCAACATAATTTCACCGATTTCATCCATCACCAATATGCCTACAAGGTTAAAGAAACTTAAGCTAAAAGATCTTTAAAGAATTACTTTCATACCTACCCCACAAACCATGCATATAAAAACTTATTTTCCTATCTCCTTCCTATCAATCAGGAAATATTGACTATCGAGAAATGGAAACGGTCTGTTATTTATGGACGATGTGGTTCTCAGCGCCCATTCTGTATTGGGCGTGAAAGACCGCTAAATTTTGCTCAGAGACCTCTCTATCAGGCTTGAGGATCTTTTCGTGCCGCAAATCTACGACACGGGGACCAACGGCTTTACTTCCCTACCGAAGGAAGCCATGCTAAGGGTTTTTGCACCAGAAAAAATCCATCGCCCTCCACCGGGTATAAGAAGTCAGCATGTGAGACCGTTAGTCGGCTTCTCTATAATAACCATTGTCATTTTATTAATTGTTTATCAGTTTATATTTGAAGAGTGCTAATACTTAATTATTTCATGTATTTAAGAGTGTAAAAATTAGCTTTTAGCAAGAGCAGTTCGGAGTTGTTTACTCCAAACTTGGAAAGTGGAAAGAGAAACGTCCTTTGTTAGGACATATTCTATTGTCAGTTGACTGCAATAAAGAACCAAGTGATAGTAAAGACCCTTTTAGTTTAGAGAAGAGTATTTTTCCATTATGTTACACTTGTCACGTGGGCGTTATCATGCATCCTGGGAAGGAAATAATACATTTTAGGTAATATCAACTCCAGGTTCGCGGTCTTTACAACCAATCGCCATGTCAGTAATTTTGTTATATAAATAGAAGATTACAGTACGTCGAGGCGGTCCTTCAGATACATCGGAGCATTAAGGATAAATCGCGGCTGTCTTTTATTGCATTATGGTTACATCGCTGCGGTCATGCAGTTACATATCAGCATTCAAGTTAAACATCGCAACACTCAGCAATAGTTAATTAATTATCGGCGCTCTTCGTGATGAATAGTTAAAGTCAGTTAAGCACATCTAGACTTAGTTAAATACAGCTAAGTTACAGAAACAAGGTTAAGTAAAATCACGTGTGCGTCATCCATTAAGGAAGTTTATAGTGATTATTTATTTTATTTAGCAGATTGTACAGCAAAGTGCTTATCTCGCTTCTTCTAGTTGGCAATAAACTGAAGTAAAAGTAACGTGTATTAGCCTTACTTTATAAGATCACTCTCCAAACTACCCTCATTCGCTACCACCCCGAGAGAGTCAAACCAGCATGAAGGCTGAGTTTAGCTGAGGCACCTCAACGGTAGTAGATCTTCACAACAAAAGGTACGTAGATCCACTCATCTGGTAGTGGAGTGAATCTTGAAGCACCGCCAACGTCATCGCACATCTGAGCACGGGGCTAAACTGCTACATACTTGGCTCTTTAACGTGGTGCAACAACGAAAAACGCTTCACATGGTAACCATTACACCACGGAGGTCGACATGACTAGGGAGTGTGTTCTATTTTGAAACAATACTAAATGTTTAAAAACGGGACAATTACTATAGGCTGGCAATCATATTATGCACGTACACTCGCCTGGGCAAAAATGGGCCATTGAGAGATGTCGCTGTTTGTTGGCAATGGTAAATTTAGTTCTACCCTCTGCCAGAGGCCCTCAAAGATAATTCTGACCACTACATTGGAGCTTCTTTAAAATATGATCGAACTGCCGATCGGTAACATTAAAACTTACATCATTGTATCTTATGCTACGAGTACCTTTTTCCTGATATCTCATATATGTGTCGTAGCTGTTGCCTAAGGAGACATGCAGATGATTCACCATTCCTTTTCACTTTCCCTAGTGTATAGTGTATAGAGAACACATTGTATTGCACCCAAAAATTCGACACCGAGTTTAATCGAAATACGAGGTACGTCCAGAAAGTAAGTTCCGTTTGGTAATAAAATTAAATTGTGTACAGATACAGAATAATTATTTGTTGCACAAAATTCTACAACTCTTAAACTACTTTTCCACATAACTACCGAAATTTTGCAGGCATTTGTCATAGCGTGGCACAAGTTTTTGTATACCTTCTTCATAGAAGTTTGCCGCCTGTGTCTTCAAAAAATTGGAAACATTTTCTTTCAGCTCTTCGTCATTGTTGAAGTGTTGACCGCCAAGGAAAGTCTTGAGATAAAAGAACAGATGAAAGTCGCTAGGAGCGAGGTCAGGGCTGTACGGAGGATGGTCAAACACGTCCCTTGTCTGCTTTGATTGTTTGACCACGCGGTAAGAAATCAATGAGTAAGATACCTTTCCAGTCCCAGAGCACTGTGCACATCATTTTTCGAGGTGTCAAGATTTGTTTCGGCTTAACCTTTGCTGGGGATAAAGTGTGCCTCCATTCCATTGATTGCCGCTTACTTTCAGGGGTGTAGTAAGAAACCCAAGTCTCATCTCCTGTGACTCTCTATGTCAGAAATTCTTCGCCGTCTTCATCATAACGGGTTAAAAACTGAAGTGCACTACCCATCCATTTTGTTTTGTGTTGCTTAGTAAGAATCTTTGATATCCAACGTGAGCAAAGTTTACGAAATTTCAGTTTTTCGGTAACAATTTCATGAATTAGTGATCGTGAGCTTTGGGGAAATTCCATAGCGAGAGCACTAATTGTAAACTTGCTGTTTTCCTGGATCTTGCCATCAATCGCGTGAACCAGTTCTTCTGTAACCAAAGATGGACGCCCACTTCGTTCTTCATTGTGCACTTCACTACGTCCTTCATTGAACTGTCGGACCCATCCTCTCACCATTGAATCACCCATCGCATTTTGTCCGAAAACTTAGCAAATTTGCCGATAAATATCAATTGGTTTCACTTTCCTAGCATTCAGAAAAGGAATCACAGATCTGATTTCACAAGCGGCGGGATTTTCAATCAACACCGACATTGTAAACAAGCACAACAAAGCGTATGTGGCTGACAGCGATCTCAAAATGGCGCACGTTTCTTCTCCTTGATACAGAGCGTCTACCGCGCATGTGCGGAACTGCGATCACAGCGCTGCAGCGGAGATAAATTGAAACGGAATTTACTTTCTGAACGTACCTCGTATATGTTTTGAGAACCCCTGAATCCAAAAAAGTGTGTTGTCTGTCTGACTGTATGACTTTGAGCAGCATAGCCCAAAACAATAAGTCTGTTAAATACCAAACTTGGTATCTAAGTTGTGTATCTTCCAAGGATGAGACGCGAAGATTTTCAAGAAAATCCCCTTACCCTAAACTACACTTTACATAGAACAGTTTTCGAAAATTTTGATTTTTTGAAAAATGTCTAACGATTTTGACTAAAGTATATTATATTTAAGATATATTTATGATAAAAGAAATGTGTATCTAGAATTTTCTAGGAGTAGCCTCTGAAGACCTCTTTATTATGGATTACTTTTGTATAACCGGCAAACCGTAAAAGATATACAAAAACTTACTCCACAAAAAATGTATATCTCATTAAAAAATGCAATTTATGACATATACATTTTTTTTTTGTAGAATTAACCATTTTCGAGTTATTCCGGATTATTGGTTTTAATTTTAAGCCACTTAAACTTTTCTCAAACAGGAAGACATGTTTCTTCTCTTTCTCGTCTGTTTACTCCTGCAAGCAAGGATATTCTAAATTTCAATTGTTGCCACAGTGACCGGCTTTTAAAGGACGAGACTATCGCTTTAACCTGTGGATTTTCTTATTTCCCTTATACTTGCAAGAACTAAATAATAAGTACAATTTCTGCTAATGTTTATTTGGATTATCACGATGTAGATGGAAGTTTTATTGACAATAAAGATGTAGAGAACACATCAGATATTTTTATTGTCTGTTTTAATTCCCCCTTTAACCACAAGGTCATATCGGCTACTTGACATATTATTGCCTTTTAGACTGGTATTCATTTGGGATTTTTGTAATTTAGAACACACACACACACGCACAGAGTCGCCCTCCGTGGTGTAATGGTTACCAAGCTAACTTCATATACCCAAGGTCGCGGGTTCAAACCCGGCGGAAGACGATGGATTTTTTCGGGTGTAAAAATCCTTAGCATGGCTTCCTTCGGAAGGGAAGTAAAGCCGTTGGTCCCGTCTCGTAAATTTACGGCACGTAAACGAACCTCAAGCCTGATAATGAGGCATCTGAGCAAAATTAAGCGGTCTTTCACGCCCAATTTAGAATGGTACGCTAAGATCCACAGTAAACATCGTCCATAAATAACACACCATTTTTTTTTTCACGCGAACACATTCTCTCTCTCTTTCTCTCTCTCTCTCTCTCTCTCTCTCTCTCTCTCTCTCTCTCTCTCTGTCTCATTCATACTTCCAGCTCTAGGAAGGATAGAAAATAATATTGGCCAGAGAAAAAGTCCCATCTCTCAGCCGGGAACCGAACCCGGAACTCTTTACATGGCAGTCAGGTGCTCTACAGACTGAACTGCAGGTTACACTTGTCAATCATAGAGACAGTGAGACTCGCTCCTATATCACCATAACCATTGTAAATAACATTGTTCATTAATATGTTCTTAATATTGTGTTTGTTTTTCAGGTCCGATACACAGATAACGGATATCGGACGTGAGGAGTCAAAGTTTGGTAGCCTGGAGGAAAGCTTTATTGGGGGAGTAACTGTTTGCTTGACACATAGACACCACAAAACGACCATAAAATGAATTGAAGTGCACCGTTTAAACGTAGTAAGTTTTGATCAATAGACAGCAAGCATTTTGGTAATGTTTAACAACATAACCATTTTTATTTTATATGCATACCATATGCTAACGAAAGCTGCATGTTGTTGGTTTTGTTCGTTTTGTATTAGGTTCTTACCCTCGGTAATAATTTTTACTTTCTCTACACGCACTATGCACATAGTGTATAGAGAAGGTATTGCACTCCACCCAAAAATTCGATACCGAGATTTCACCGGAAATATATGTTTTAGGGTCCCCTTTATCTAAAAAAAGCATTTTCGGAAAAAGGTCCGTGTGTGTGTGTGTGTGTGTGTGTGTGTGTGTGAACACGATAACTCAAAAACTTGGTATTTAAGTTTAGTATCTTGCAGGGATGTGACACGAAGCTTTTGAGAAAAATCCCCCACCACCAGCTACCCTTTACATGGAATTTTTTTCGAAAATTTTGATTTTCTCAAAATGGCTCTAACGATTTTGATTAAAATTTCGTATAATTAAGATATTTACACGATAAATAAAATGTATATCTTGAATTTTCTGGGAATAGCTCTGAAGGCTACTTTATTCCGGATGAATTTTATGGGTTTTTGCATAACTGCTAAACTGTAAGAATGGAGAAAAACTTACACTACAAAAAATGTAGAGCACCTTAAAACGCACAATTTATCTTATACATATTTGTTTCGTGGAGTTGATCGCTTTTGACATATTCCTTGTTTTTGTTTTTAGCTATGAAAAATATACTTTTCTCATACAGGAATTTGTCAACTCCTGTCAATACAACAAAGAAACTTCAGTCACATAGCAACCAGCTTTTGATTATTAGTTTAGCCTATAGTACTCCCTTATTTCCCTTCTGCTAACAAGGAAGTAAGTAATAAGACTGTGCTAATTGTTTTCTCGATTAGCATGAAGTAAATAGAAGTATAAACTTTTTAACAATAATAATTTGTTGCAGAGAGGTAGAGAAAGTCATGTGGATGGTACACTCCAGAATTTTTACTTTCTTCACACGTACTATGTACTTAGTGCTTGAGAAGGTACTATATTGCACCCAAAAACTCGATACCGGATTTCAGCGGAAATACATGTTTTGGGATCCTCTAAATTCAAAAACAAATTTTTAGCAACAATTTTATGTAATCCATTCACATGACTATCTCTGTAGCTCTGCAACAAATTTTTGTTAAAAAATTTTGCTTCTATTGACTTCACGCTAAGTTAGAAAAAATTAGCAGAAATAGTCTTATTACTTGCTTCCCTGTAAGTAGGAGCGAAATAAGGGAGTACCATAGGTTGAAGTGATAGCAAAAGCTGGTTGCTATGTGATTGAAGTTCCTTTGTTTGCATGGACAGGAGTTGACATTGCTGTATGAGGAAAGTATAAGTTTTTTAAGGCTGAAACAAAAAACAAGGAATATCTAAAAAAACGATCAACTCCACGAAGAAAAATGTACACAACATAAATTGTGTGTTTTAACGTGCTCTATATTTTCTTGTGGTAAGGTTTTCTCTATCTCTTACGGTTTACCAGCTACACAAAATTCCGTAAAATTCATCCAGAATAAAATAGTCTTCAGAAGGTGTTGCCTGAAAATTCAAGATATACATTTTATTTGTCAAGTGTAATATATCTTTAATATATGATATTGTTATCAAAATTGTTAGAGCCATTTTTTTAGAAAATCAACATTTTCGAAAATTTTTCCATGTGAAGGGTAATTGGGGGTGGGGGGATTTTCTTGCAAATCTTCGTGTCGCATCGATACCAAGTTTGGTATTTAACGGTCTTTTCGTTTTTGAGCTATGCTGCACAAAGGCACACAGACCCACACACATACACACAGACAGACAGACACATACACGGATATTTTTCTAAAAATGCCTTTTTTGGATTCAGGTAGTCTCAAAACATATTTCCGGTGAAATCTCGGTATCGAAATTTTGGGTACATGGTACGTATAGAGAAAGTAAAAATATGTGCATGTGTATGTCTGTGGGCAGCATAGTTCAAAAACGAATAATCCGTTAAATGCCATACTTGAACAATTCAACGCCACAGCCGGGAATTGAACACGGTTCTCCCGCTCTCCGTGCGGTTGCTCTAACCATTGAGCTACTGTGACAACTTGCCGGTATGACGTTCAATCTTCCAACTGATATATGTGTTTTACCCGGTTGAACCAACCAGTGTCTCACTAAAACCTACTACACTAGAAATGTATACGTCGTTAAAGGACAATTAAGTCATGTGTATATTATTTGTAGACTTGGCCGTTTTCAAGATATTCCTTGTTATTGGTCTCAGTTTTAAAATACTTATACTTTTCTCGGACAGGCAGTGTCCGTTTTTCTTTTCTTCTACTCCTGGGCAAGCAGAGAAGTGATTTACAATGAGAATCACATAACGATAGCTATTCCTTTAGTTCCCTTCTATTTATAAGGAACTAAGTAATAAAGGCATATTCTGTTTATATTTATCACGATGTAGAAAGAAGAATAAGCTTTTGTAAGAAGTGTGTTTGTAGAACAGTTAGCGGTATATAACACATCAATTTGTTTTCAAATGTAAACAATTTTACATAGCGTTCGCTACAAATTTTATATTTTTAAAGCTAGGATTTTTACTTAATCCCTTATCTTTATCTAAAGAGAAGTGGTTTGATGTTAACTGCTATTAAAACTGAAGCTTTATTGTTGAACCATTTTCACACTGAGCGTACATGAAGTTCTGAACTTGTCAAGCAGAAAAAAAAAAAAAAAGAAAAAAAAGAAGTAAAAAGTGGGAGTTTAAAGTGTTACTTTTATATGCACATCGGTGATAATTCGGATTTGAAACTTGAAATCTTACTATTAAAATAGTCATGCTCTAGAACCAACACCCCGCCCCCCATAAAAGATGAACCTCTTGACACACGATTCGTCTCGGATCGCCTTAGGGGAAGGACCAACAGGCAACATGGGCAAGGGCAGTCGACCAGCACAACAACTCCGTGTTTTCCTGCGACCTCTCCGCTTCCAGCCATCACCACACCGTCAACGACACTTCAGGATCAGCTTCCGCAGTCCGGCACCGTCGATGGAGACCACACTACCCCAACGCCACCTGTTGAGGCTCAAATCAAACGCTTTGGTGCTGTAACTGCAGCAGTACGTCACCAGCTGCCCGAGCAACTCATTTTGGGGTAAGCCCAGCGACACTGACCTATGGACTACAAGGCAACCGAATCCGGAATGGACATAGGCCAACAGGAGCCCTGCACCTTTTCTTACGGATAAGGCACATTATGACGCCGCGCTCTTGACCGCCTTGATTTTCCTGGGCCAGGCTATTCGCTTCGAGCCCAGCCGCACAACTTGGAGTCCCCTTGCCACCGGTGCTATCTTCGGCCACTCGGCGGCAAGCTGTACATCGCCTTCCCGCTGTCACTACTGCGGGTCCCCGGCCTTGACATCCGACTGCAAGCCACACGACCTCGCAAAACGACGCCGCTTCTGCGCCAACTGCTGTAGGAGCGACCACTACACCGGGCAGGGTGTTGCCCGCTCCAAACGAGGAACCTAACAATCATTAACTCAATGAAGCAGCAACCGCTAACCGCGCCAACCGCGCAGACGCTGCTGCAACAACGGACATCACAGCCAGCAATTAAACTTACTCCGACAACTTCACTCCGCCGCATATGCTAACCAAGAACGCGCACAGGACTACTCGGCTGACCTCAAGACACATCAAGGGAACTCTCAACGCCATCACCCGTCGCCTAGAAACCCTGAAAGCGCTATCTCAGAAGCAACCAACACCCTGACCAGCACTATCGATCCTCTGCCAGAAGTCATCACCACAAGAAGTACGACAACACACGGCCGACAAGCTGCAGAAGCTTGTTGACTATGTCAACAGTGAGAGAGTGTTCAGAGTTTGAGCCTCCCGTACGGGACAGACCGACATCCGGCTGAGAGAAATATTCAACTGCCAAAGCTAAGATCAGCTACAACACCGAAACACAAAACACTATCAACTTCCAAAGGACATAGACATCAGGTATTGAACAATTGCCACCTCACGATGACGGTCAATGCCAGCGCATTACACCACTTCCGGCAGTGAACATGAGCTCAATCTCCAGGCCGCGCCGTTGTCGAATGGTTAGACCATTCGTCTCTCACGTAGACGGGCCGGGTTCGATCCCAAGCGACCGTATGTGAGATTTGTGGTGGACAAAGCGGCGCTGGGGCGGGTTTTCTCCGAGTTCTCCACTTTCCCCCGCCATCTGATTCCACCGGTGCTCCATCTTCATTCGATGTATCATCAGTGCCATCGTCTGTGGTGCCACAAGCAGTAAAAGCGGCCGTTAAACACTATATAAAAGACTAAATCTCCGGGTGCTTATTGCGGTACCGGACGCATTTCCCCCTGCAACAAGAAAAAATTTGGCTTCACCAAAACAGAATAATCACCACCCTCAGTGGCGAAATAAGCAATCCTTTTCCTCAACCAAATCTCTTTTTTTGAGAAAAACAAACAAAACAGAAAACAAAAACACAACACATGAAGGTACTCGGACTCCTAATGGACTGTCCATAGTCTAACTCAGTGTTTTCCAACCTTTTGAAGTTCACGGCACCCTTGGGAATAACATTAAACACCAGGGGCACCCTTCCTTGAATTAAAGGAAAATTAAGCTTAATATGTTAATTTATTGAAATATTATATAATAATAACGTTCACGGCACCCTTGGGAATAACATTAAACACCAGGGGCACCCTTCCTTGAATTAAAAGAAAATTAAGCTTAATATGTTAATTTATTGAAATATTATATAATAATAACGTACACCATAACATAATACAGTAAACTTTACTACAATCACTGAGTAAAAATACATCAATAAATTTTGTTCGATTAATGATTAATGTGAAACTTGTGATTGATGCTTAGAGCACAGATATGTGATGTCGGGTTTTACAGTTGACAGTGAAACATGCAAATCATCCTCAAGGTTATTCAGTCTATTTCTTGCTTTGCATTTTATTGTCACCATAGCAGAGAAGGCTTGCTCGCATAGACAGGATGTTGAAAAGGGCAAAAGTGCGTTAATTGCTTTCTTCATTAGGTTAGGGTACTCCTCTCTCCGTTGAAGCCAAAAACTAGCCACCGACGCCTCACTCTTGGTGAACTTACCTTTGAGTGTGGAATCAGCGCAAAGATCAATAAATTCATCTCGTTCGCAAGCAGTGAAATCTATCTCCTCTGCACTATCTACGAAATCAAATGGTGAGACAACCCAGTCGAGATTCGTAGTGGAAATAGTTGGAAAGTACGCATCTATTGCATCTTGCAATCTTGATAAGTGATCACAAATGCGGTCTTTCAGTTTACCCAGATCTTTATCCCCTGCCACATTAAGAAGAGATGGAAAGTTCGACAAATCTCCTTTTTGAACTGCAGACTTCCAAGAACTAAGTTTTCTTTTAAAACCTTTCATTTTATTGGTTGAGGAGATTATTGTTTCATGTCGACCCTGCATCGAAACATTCAGTTCATTCAGCTTATGAAAAATATCTGCCAGATACGACAGTTCAAAACACTAAGAATAACTTAGTAAGAGCTCATGAAATGTGTCTTGATTTTCATCCTTAAAAAAGTTTTTAGCTGTTCTTTAAGTTCGAGAAACCGGTTCAATACACGACCCCGCGACAACCACCTTACTTCTGTGTGAAGTAACAAAGAGGTATGAGCTGCATCCGTTGCGCGACATAACTGTTCAAAAATTCTGCACTTTAAAGGTCGAGACTTCATATAGTTCACCATTTTCACAACTTGGTTAAACACTTCAGCAAAATCTTCATTACACGCTTTCACGACTAATGCCTCTCTATGCAGAAAACAGTGAGTTATAATAATGGATGGATTTACATTGAGAGCTCTGGGAGTAAAACCTTTAATTTTCCCAGACATAGATGTTGCTCCATCTGTACATATACCACAACAGTCTTTCCATGAAAGATCATGGTCATTGAGATAGGAATTAATAGAAACGAAAATATCATGGCCTGTGGTTGTAGTCTCCAGCGGTCTACAGAACAGAAACTGTTCACTAATATCTTTTTCATCAATATATCTGATAAAACCAAGGAGTTGCGGTTTTCACCAATATCGAGACTTTCATCTACTTGCAAAGCAAATGTTCTATAAGTTTTTATTTTCTCCGTGACTTGTTCGTTGCATGACCTTTAAGATATCCTGCGGCTGATTGTGTTGTTGGACAGAGGAACTTTCGAAATTTGATTAGCTGCTCCTTCGCCAAGTATTGTTGAAACTATAACTTGACATGCAGGGCCAATGATTTCCTCTCCAAGAGTATGAGGTTTCTTTTTTTTAGCTATCAGTTCTCCTACTTTAAATGAGGCTTCAAGAGCAGTACCACCTATGGTCACTCTCTTTACCATTCGCACAGCTGTTTTCTTCTCCCCTTCTGATATATGTGAAAAATACATTACACTTTTCTGTGACACACTAGGATGCTTTGTTGTAAGATGCCGCTTCAGTTTGCTAAGTGGCCTCGTTGTTAAGTGTTTCGCCACAAACTAAACACACAGGGATAGGGTTTTCCTCGTTGTTATTCCACTTAAATCCATACGCTAAGTAACTGTCCTGGTATGTTCTTTTCTTTCGTTTGTCTTCTTTATGTGGTGAATTCGACGGTCCGGGAGAAACTGTAAGATTTGGCTTCTTAAAGCAAGCAGTAGGAGCCGACTGTTCACTTTCACTGTCCTGGCGTTTACGTTTAACAATGAACTTATCCATAGCTAAACACTGTGAATCAACGCGAGGAAGAAAACTGAAAGCGCCAAGCGGCGTACACTTTTATATATTCATCTGTTGAAATCTCGGGAATGTTCGTGAGGAAGCGAGTAGTCTCGGGAATATTCGGCAGGGTATAGCTGTAATGCCATCTGTGGGACACTAGTATAACTGAATTATTGAAATGAATCGACCACTATCACCATCTGCCGTGCATGAGAGTAATTGATTTGACTTATTTCAAGACCTTACAAGACTTAAGGCTTCAGTAGAAGGTATTTTTTTTTGTTTATCTCAATATCTCGCGGCACCCCTTAGCCAATCACACGGCACCCTAGGGTGCCGGGGCACACCGGTTGGGAACCGTTGGTCTAACTTTTGATATTAAAAATATCCTTACTGTACCCAATAGTTACTGGAACTGCTTCACAGCTATAGCTTCATTGTTGCCATTTCTCACATCTAGGTAGTTAAATGTATTGTTGTTGTATTTCTATTTAAATACTTTTGGCTCCAATCTCTTAAAAGCCAGAACTCTTGTTGCACTGAGGTAAGGGACGAGATGATTACGTCTACAACCAAGGCATACTAAACAAACGATGGAGAACCTAAGGAAGCAAAACAAATAAATAAACGCCTCCGTGCTGAAGTGGTCAGCGAGTTGATTTAGCACCTGGAGGTCACGGGTTCGATTCACGGCTAGGGCGGGGGATTTTTCTTTACTCAGAATTATTCCCTATCCCCACAGGAGTCTGGAAGTATGTATGTGTATGTGTGTGTGTATGTGTGGGAGAAAAATAGCACGATTTAAACCCAAATTAAAGAACCTTCAGACAGCGAGTTGTTTCTAGTGCAAAGCCCACGATATTCCTTAGATGTTAAAGGGGGTTAAATGAAACAATAAAAACAATAAAAAAAATCTGATGTGTTCCCTTCACATGAGTTTCTTTACATCTCTGCAATAAATTATTATTACCAGCTTATGCTTCTACTTATTTCATGCTAATCGACAAAAATTAGCAGAAATAGACTTATTACTTGCTTCTTTGTATGTAGAAGCGAAATAAGGAACTACCATAGGTTAAAATGATAGTCAAAAGCTGAATTGCTATGTGACTGAAGCTCCTTTGTATGGACACGAGTTGACAAATTCCTGTATGAGAAAAGTTTTAAGTTTTTCCAAGCTGAAACCAAAAACAAGGAATATTTTAAAAACGATTAACTCCGTGAAAAAAAGTTTATAACATAAATTGTGTGTTTTAAAGTGCTCTACATCTTCTGTGCAGTAAGTTTTTCTCCAACTCTTACGGTTTAGCAGTTATGCAAAATTCCGCAAAATGCATCCAGAATAAAGTAGTCTTCAGAGGCTATTCCCAGAAAATTCAAGATACACATTTTATTTATCAGGTAAATATCTTTAATGTGTGATATTTTAATCAAAACCGTTAGAGCCATTTTTGAGAAAATCAAATACTTCGAAATATGTTCCATATAAAGGGAGGGGGACATTTTTTTGAAAATCTTCGTGTCGCATCCTCGGAACATACCAAACTTAAATACCAATTTTGGTATTCAACGGGCCTTTCGTTTTTGAGCTATGCTGCCCAAAGACACACACACATACACACAGACAGACAGACACACGGAAATGTTTCTAAAAATGATTTTTTTTTATTCAAGGAGTCTCAAAACAAATATTTCCGGTGAAATTTTGGTATCGAATTTTTGGGTGGAGTGCAATATCTTCTCTATACACTTTGTGCCTACATAGTGCGCATAGAGAAAGTAAAAATCTTCTGATGTGTTACAATCACATGACTTGTTCTAAATGTTTGAAACAAGTTATTGTTAAAAAGCGTGTTCTTCCATCTACATTATGCTCATCGCGATAAACATTAGCAGAAAATTATTATACAGTAATTATTACTTGGTCCCTTGTAAATAGAAAGGCATCCATTAGCGTGGTGTCCTCCAGCTGTTAGGCAAACAAAGCTATTCTTCCAAACATTAATCTGATAATCAAAGTAAACACTAGCAGAATTAGTTCCTTGTAAGTAGAAGGGAAATAAGAAAATGTACAGGCCAGAGCGATAGAGACTATCCAGTAAAAGCCGGCCGGCCGCTAAATGCAACAATCGAAATTCCAATCTCTTTGCTTTCCAGCAGTAAACAAATGATAATCGAGAAGAAAGATGACTTCCCGTTTGAGATAAGTGGCTAAAACTGAAACCAATAATCCGGAATATCTCTATAAAGCTCTACAAACAAATATGACGTAAATTGTGTGTCTTAAAAAGATCTAAATTTTGGTGTAGTAATTTTTGGAATATCTCTTACGGTATACCAGTTATACAAAAGTCATCCAGAATAAAGAGGTCTCCGGAGGCTATTCTCAGAAAATTCAAAAATATCCGTTTCATTTGTTGTACAAATATCTTAAACATCGGTAAATCAAAATCGTTAAAGCAATTTTTGAGAAAATCACAATTTTCACACACTCTCTCTCTCATTCAGAGTGCCTAAAACACATATTTCCGGTGCAATCTCAGTATCGAATTTTTGAGGGCAATACAATACCATCTCTATACACTTTGTACAAAGTAGGTGTAGAAAAGTAAAAATGAACGCCTCAAAAACGTTTAACTGTTGGCTATTAATTGATGAAAGGAGATAGGATATATCTTGAAGTGCTTACTGTGATATCTGCGGTGGCAAGTTTTGGCGAACATTGTGATTTATGATCAATAAGGACGCAATTATGAGGCCTGGTGGAGGATCATCCCATGCCCCATCCATCAAACACCCCACTGCATTACTTTCCACGTTCTGGAATATTGATTGGGAACGGAAAGCCGGTCCATAACTCAGAGCCTCTCTCTCTCTCTCTCTCTCTCTCTCTCTCTCTCTCTCTCTCTCTCTCTCTCTTCCTGTGCATCATCAGGGTTATTGCGGGACGCACTCCCAGACCCTTCTCAAGCAATCTCTTCTTGCTTTTTATGCAAAGCTTCAATAACGTTTCTTGTGATCGATATTAAGAGGGCTTTCCAAGTTTTTGTCTTTTGGACCCCACAACTGTTTCAGGCACGCCTTGTACCCAAGAAGCATATTAAACTCCGTATTGTGCTTAAGAGACATTCTTATGACTCCCAAAAATCTATACTATCCTTCAGTCAGATAAGAAGAAGCAGCGGCGTATCTTGCTGTTGGTTATTCATTTAACTTGAACAGTTACAAAACCCAAAGTTTTGAGTTATTCAAGAATGTTTCCTAGAATGATCTTATGCAGTTATTAAAGTCTAACAGGGATACAATCGGATTTCTTGTTGGTCTAGTACGCAACTTCGCTTGCTATGGAAGACCCGTTGGGTTAAGAAGTGATATATGTGTCGGCGGAGGAAACGAACGGCCTGCATATGACCGTGATAGAAACAGTGTTTATTTAATACACCAGAATATAGGCACAGTAATAAGAGATGATAGGCGCGCTCTATAAAGAGTAGCTGGAAGGGGAAACAATTAGGAGGAATGCGTGTATGTACGACGGCAGGAAACAACGCAAAAAATAAATAATCGAGTTCAATAATAATCTGGAACACAATGGAAATCACTTGTGTCTTACCACACGTGAGAAAGACTTCATCCTGAGCTAGGGTACACACATGTCCACAGCATTCCATAATGTTCTATACCTTCACGCTGCAGTTAGGAGACTTGACTGGTATAATAGTTGCCAGACATATTGTAACAGTATTGCTAAATATGACGCCTCTGATGCGCTTTGTTGTGGAAGTAACAGTTTCCAAGATATCACTTGTTATTGGTTTCAATTGTAAAATATTTATGCTTTTGTCAGATAGGAAGTGTCCGGTTTTCTTTTGTTCTATTCCTGGTCAAGCAAAGAAACGATTTGCAATGACAGTCACATAACGACAGCTTTTAAAACATTTGACTATCATTTTAGCAAAGTGTATTCCGTTACCTCCCCTTTACTTATAAGGAACCAACTAACATTCCGCTAATGTTTATCTCGATGAGCATTGTGTAGAAAGAAGAAGAAACATTTGTAAGAAGTTTGTAAAGCAGCTAGAGAAAGTCATGTGAGTGTAACACAGAATAACACAGTTCTCAATATTCATAGAGATATTATAATTATAAATATATCGTATACCTATTTCGCAGAATTCAAGCTTAACGAACGATCTGCGATATTCAGTTGTTGCCTTGGTAAGCATCAGTGCTGACAACATAATGACTTACTCGTATAGAACGAAAACATTCTATACAACGGAGGCAGTGTAGCTGAAGCAATTTTGCTCTTTCCACTGCTTGCATAATTTTCCTGGTTCAGCAGATTCCACGTTCATGACATTCAAAGTATTGTGCTTGCAAATAGACGTGCACACCAGTGGCGATTCGTGGTCAGTAATTTAGGTACACCGTTCCCTTTGTCATCGTTTTTCTTAGTCTATAAGGTCTAGTCATCCCTCGCTATGCGCGATCTCATTTTACGCGTTTTCGCGTAAAGCGATTTTAAAAAATGCTGATTTTAACACTGTACAAATGACATAAATAGATGCATCTGTTTAAAACACATGTTTTTCATGTCTACCTTGAAATAGCCCATATCACTATCACATTCACTTTACGCGTTTTTTGTGTTACGGGATAATTCATGAGAACCAATTACTTGCGTAATGCGAGGGACACCTGTACACGTAAATTATTGTTTATTTTAGTGGTAGTACTTACCAGTTTACTGAAATGTTAGCTCCAATCAACGAGATTTCTTCAGAAATAGTTTCATAACAGCTTGCGTGAAATTCTCTTACGAGGCTTTTCTATGGACGTAATTGACGGAGAGGATAATCCTTGTTGGCCCAGTGTAGAGCTACAGTGAGATTTAAAGTGGAAAGTGACCGTTCAACAGAAGCTGTAGTTGCTGGTACAGTTAGAATTAGACAAGCTAATTTGTAAACTTCAGGCATAGCCCACACCAGATCTCTTTCGTTCATAGTTTCACCAACTGACTTTCCTTCAAAATCTTTATCTCCAGAAAAGTACACAACACTAAGTTCATTTTTTTGACGTACCAAATCAAAATTTGAGCCATAGATGTCCAACAATTTTGAGCAGCGGCCATCAGGAAAAGACATTCTGTAATTTTTTAATTTTGAGAAATCAAGGAGAGCAAAGAAATGAAAACTTCCGTAGTCGGAAAACCTATTTAGTATTTGATAGAACACAACCAAAATTTCATAGGATATTCTCCTAAACATAATTTCAGTAACTTCACTTGGTTCACTTTTCTTTTGTGCATGTTCATTTATCACTTCAGTAGAAATGCTTCGCCAAATATTTTGGAACCCTTCTGTTCTTAGCTCTTCTAAAGTGTTTTTAGTCTGGATTACTTTTGAATGGCAATATGCAATATCCATAGACTTGTCTTGTAATATGTTGAAGAGAACGTCGGTATGAGCAAATATTGCCGAAAATGTTTTGAGGAGGAAGACAGTATCCAACCGAGTCCAAAAATAAAGAAAAACTTGTGCTTAAACCAATGTATCAGGTTTCCAATCAACACTGTTTTCTGGTTCTGAAATGAATTCAAAGAATAAAATCAGGTTATCTCGTTGCCCTTGTACAGTGTTGACAAGGCGTGAATTGAAGTTCGAGCGTGTTGGAGCCGCTATTAGTAACTTTTTATTCATAAAAACACGCAACGTCTCCGTTATTTTAGTGGAATGATTAAAGAAATTAGAGAGCCCTGATAGAGTTAGAAAAAAAAAAAAAAATCTACACTTATCAATACACATAGCTGCCTGTTACTGAAACAAATTCAGAATGTGACAGTAGCAGTGAGCAAATAATGCCTGAGGAAATTCTTTTAATTTAGACTGCAGACCACCTAATCGACCAGACATTACGGCCGCACCATCATATGTCTGAGCGACAAGTTTCTTACAAATATTAAATTCTTTAACTGTTGTAAGTACATGGTTGTAAAGTGGGTCAGCAGATCTGTCTACACTGACGTCTGTAAAGCCCTTGAACCTTTCTTGAAGTTCCCCTGATTTGTCCCCATAGCGTAAAATGGTAGAGATTTGGGATTTGTTCACTATGTCTGAGCACTCGTTGAGAAGAATAGCCACAAAATTAGCGGATGCAAATTCTTTTGTTACACAGTTAACCAAAACGCCCCTAACAGCTTTATTAAATCATTCTGAATGTATGACGAAGTGCCCCGGAAAATTATAGCACTTTTTAAATTATCATTTAAAAGTTGATTGTACGTAATCAGTAAATCCAATGTTTCTACGTATTTACCTTTAACTCGTCGTGTCCTCTAAAAGCTAATTTCTGCCCCGCTAAGTGTCAAAGAACATCAATGAGCCTATTCAATACTTCTCTGCTCTTTTTACCATTTCATTATGTTTTGAAATTAGTAATGCTTTCTGAGCATTTAGCTGCAGGTCTCTTCGTGTATTGACAACATTACAAAGAGTGAATGCTAAAAATATGTATGTTGTTTTTTCATGCTTACTTAATGAACCAGTTATAGAAACTATATTGTCAATGATGCTGAAGTCGACCGGGATGTTGCTACCAGTAGCAAGCATCAGTCTGTCCTGCACTATGATAACGTGAGTATCGTTCCTCCTTACGCTTAGCGGAATTAAGTATAGACTAAACTACCAGTACCAGTAAATTTCTACCAGTAAGTTACAAGGGAAAGTCTTGCACACGCAACCACGAGAAGTGATTACTAATGTAAAATCGATTTATGACGAGAGAGACTGCAGAGGGGACTCCTATTAAATTCAAGTCTGCACAAAGCCACCGTTTTGTCGTTTAGTACGGTTCATAGAATTAAATCTGAATTACGTCGCATTCAGCAAGGCGAATATGGGTCTTTATCAACACCTTGTAAAGAGATAACCAGCATATTCATACAAAAAATTATTAATTTATCTACACCATGCTAATCAAGATGAATATTAAAGATGGTCTTATGACTTGCTTCCGATAACTACAAGGGAAATAAGGGGATACACTAGGCTATAGCGACTGTCAACTCGTTACAAATTATCGCTGTATGAAACAATTGAAATTCGGTTAGTTATTATAGCGCCGGTAGCATAAAAAACAAAAGGAGGTATCAAACAAAATATGAGAATTGATACATTTGAGGAAAGTTTAAACAGTTTAAAATTCTAACCAATAAAAAGGAATATCTCAAAAATGGTCAAATCCACGAAAAAATGTATGACATAAACCGCGTGTTTTAAGGAGGTCAGTATTTTTAGTGTAGTAAGCTTTTGTCTATCTTATAGTTTATCAATTGAACACAAGTTATTCAGAAGGAAGAGCTCTTAAGAGGATATTCCCAGAAAATTCGAGATATGCTTTCGTTTGTCATAAAAATATGTTAGACATGTGATATTTAAATAAAAACTGTCACCTGTGTATTTTATTAGTTTAATTATTAGTTTTGTATAGGTTTAATATAGAAAATATCTGCTTCAGTAGTCAAGACTGAGCAGAGTGTAGAACGCAAAACCTTAGGGCGAAGAAGCTTCTATTATGCTTGCCAAAGTTATTTGCTTTGTTAATGATAATGACACGCTTGCCTTTGTAGAGCAAAATTGTTAGAGCATCAGAGACACAAGTAACAGGGAGAATTTTAGAGAAAGGAACTCGGGACTTTTTCATTATAAAGAGCGGTCACGTGGTTGAATACAAAGAACTTACCAAGTTAGTCACGTGCGCTTCTTTTTAACCAATCAGGAAGGAGTGCAATATTGGAGATTTTAGGTATTGAAGCGATGCGTGTACAAGGAATCAGGTTATCGCTACCGTTACTCTGACTGCGAAGCTTAATGTTACTGTTACTGCAGCTGTGAATGTTGCTCTTGATGGTACTGCGAAAGTTATTCTTACTGTTACTCCGATTCTGAATGCCATTCTGATTATTGTTGCTGTTGCAATGTATTCTGCTTGATATGACCGTCCACAACTTAGCAACAGCACGAATTATTATTATTATGTCAACGTTTTCAAGAATTCTGATGCCGGAAGTCGCTCGCGCCGTAAGGACTAGCAACAAAGAAAAATAAAGATATTCCTTTTTTATTTTCTTTTTTAAATCTTCGTGTCGCTTCCGTGGAATATATTGAAATTAAAAACGAAGTTTGGTATTTAAATAACTTTTTATTTTTGCACTGTCCTGCATCCTTCACACATCCAGGCACACGCATAAACGAATTTTTTCTAAAATGCGCTACACACATGGGCATTTTTGTAAAATGCGCTTTTTTTTTTGTTTTTTTTTTTGTTTGGTTTTTTGGATTCACAGAGTGAATACGCATTTCCGATGAAATATCGGTATCCAATTTTTGGGTAGATTACCATAACCTTCACTATCTACTATGTAAATTGTCAACATGTGTTAGAGGGTCAGCTGAGAAGACCCTGGCCTAACACAGATATGGAGCCACTAGGCCAGTTAGACGTAATGTAGAATACTGATTTCTTAGGCATAAGAAACATTTCAATATAATAAAGAAAATAAAACTAATAAGCAAATGAATATAAAAGAACGGGGGGAAAGAGATTGTAGTAATAAATAAATGATTAAAGATATTAAAAGGAAATACATTAGAATAAGCAATAAATGTTAAACAATTGTAAAGAGTATTTATTCTGTATACGAAAGGAAGTTACTGCTGAAAGGAAAAACCAGAGATTTAGGAATGTTAGCTGCAAGGTTTATTTGGTAGTGTGGGTCAGAAAAGTCATTAGCAGAACGTATATACAATAGAATTGTGGAAATTTTGTGTTCAGAGTGTTACAAAGAAGAAACATTAAACATTAATGACCAAGGGTACTTTGGACCTGAAGGGAGCAAACTAGAGTCTAATGCTTTTGCTGCGGTGCCAAACTTATTCGGTGAGAGGAGACCGATTTGGAAAAACCATTGACTGAAAATACTGACCAATAGAAATTAAGAAATGTTTAACTTCGGATCCATTCGTGTCAGATCATAGAAAATAGGAGGGGCCATAAGAAATTTGTCTAGGCCCGAAGAGAGGTTACGGTCACGAATGGGAGACGGGAAGAAGTTACTTATAAACTATCAATGGTGCTGAGCAGACGTGTTGCATATATTAACTTCAGTGCTGTGATATAAAGTATATGTCTTTATTTTAGGAAAGTGAGTGGTGGACAAAGAGTTATTTCTCCGAGTTCACATGGGAATTAGAGCAGGGAATAGTTGGGAAAATAATCTGGATAAATTTGTAAAAGTTTCATTGTAAGGAACTTATTCAGTGTGGGGGAATAACATTATAAATGAGAAAACGGAAGTCATAGGGGACAAATAATTTATTGTGTGTGAAATGGATAAACTGGGGTAATCCGAAAAAATACAGTGTTATTTTTTTCTTCACACACGCCCTGAGAAAACCCCTAAAAGATATCCTACTTTTAAACCCTGCTTATCCTTCCAAATCCTAAAATAATAAACCATAAAATTCCCGCCACAGACGATAGCATCGTATAGTTTAACTCTAGACTAGATTGCATCCATAGTTACAGGTGAATAAGTTGCATACTTTTCGAATGACAGCATTTCAAACAAGACAACTTTAGAGTTGTAGGATTTGGAAAAACGAGCAGTGATTAAATACTTCCATTTGAAAGGATTATCGCCTAAAGAAATCAAAGAGGAAATGGAGAGTATACTGAAAGACTCTGCCCCTCCAGATTCAATGATTAAAAGGTGGGTTGCAGAGTTCAAAATGGGACTACAAGCACTAGTGAAGAGCCTCGCTCTGGACGCTCTGTAGAAGTGGCAACTCCAGAGATCATTGAAAAAATTCAGCGTTTGGTACCGGAAGACCGCAAATTAAAGTTATTTGAGATTTCAGAGGCTGTAAACATATCAAAAGAACGTACTATTTTAAGTAATGTTTTGGGCTTTCAAAAGGTCTGTGCAAAATGGGTGCCGCGTTTGTTGGCACCTGATCAAAAGTTGCAAAGAAAAAGTGTTTCTGTTAAGAATGTGGGGCTCTACCGTAAACATTCCAGTGAAGTTTTGAGACGGCTTATTAGCAAGGATGAAACTTGAATACATCACTACACTCTAGAAAGTAAGCCACAGTGGATTGCGCCAGATGAAGAAACTATGAAAATGCAAAGTCAATTTTGTCAGAAAACAAGATTTTAGTGAGAGTTTTCTTGGATACATAGGGAATTATTTTTATTGATTACTTGGAAACGGGTATAAGCATCACTGGTGACTACTACGGAAGCTTACTGCAACATTTGAGTGATGAGGTGAAAAGAAAAACACCACTTTTGGCAACAAATCTTATTCCATTACAACAATGCTCCGGTTCATCGTTCAGTCACTGCAATGGGAAAAAATGTGCGAATTAAAGTTCGAATTGCTTGGACATCCATCCTATTCACCAGATCTAGCACCCAGGACTACTACCTGTTCCCATACCTCAAAATATTGCTTAGAGGTCAAAGATTTCACAGCAACGAGGAGGTCATTGATGCGGTAAACAGCTATTTTGAGGACTTTGATAAATCTCATTACAGAGATGATTTAATTAAATTAGAACACCGATAAGACAAAAGTATTAGCCTTTCTAGAGATTATGTTGAGAAATAAAGTAAAAAAAAAAAAATTAAATGCGGTTTACATTGAGAGGCCCGAGACTTATCAGCCGACCCTTAATTATAGAGTATATTATAAAGACGTTGACAGCATAAATGCACACATTTGTTGGATATCTTTGGTACACGCAAAACGATTCTATTACTAAATATTATGCAACTGTTTGTTGTGTGACGTGTCATCTCGGCTTCTCCCTGCTATCTTCCTGCATGGCTATCGCTTGAAGACTCCGCCTCTTTATCCCCACTCTTTTACTGAGAAACTAGAGAGTTCACGTCTATTTGCAAGCATAATACATTCTCCCATGGATTGAACACCACCATTCAGATTGATTGAGCATATGCTTAACAACCAAGAACACCAGCGTAAAGCCCTTCGTTAAGAAGTAGATAGCCTCGGGGTGTGAACTCCTCATTTCCACACTTCTACCATATCAGGCTATCTGTTTGTCAGCATAGTCTGTAATATCCAACGTTATTGGTGGACAGTCAGCAACGACATAATATATTTTCAGTTTTAATCACATAGCTATTATTCTCTTTAAGGTTATGTATGACAAAGTTTGACATTGTAAGCTAATAATGCTGACTTATACCACAGATGTAATATAGTGCAAACAAGCGAAAGTGCAAATTTCATCCATTCTTACTTTCTCTACACGTACTATGTACATAGTGTATAGCGAAGGTATGGTATTGCATCCAACAATTCGATACCGAGATTTCACCGGAAATACATGTTTTGGGTCCGTTGCATTTTTAGAAAAAGGTCCGTGTGTATATTTGTGAACAGCATAGCTTAAAAACGAAGAGATCGTTAATAGCCAAACTTGCTATTTAAGTTTGGTATATTTCAAGGATGTGACACGAAGATTTTCAAGAAAATCCCCACATCTAACTATCCTTTACATGGAAGTTTTTTCGGAAATTTTGATTTTTTCAAAAATGGCTCTAACCATTGATTAACATATCGCATATTAAAGATATTTATCTCACAAATAAAATCTATATCTTGAATTTTCTGGGAATAACCTCTGAAGACTACTTTATACTGGATGAAACTGTTAAACCGTAAGACATGGAAAACAACTTATCGTACGTAAACGTAGAACACGTTAAAAGATACAATTTTTGTTATATACATTTCTTTCATGGAGTTGATCGTTTTTGAGATATTCCTTCTTAATGGTTTCATCTTTAATAAACGTATACCTTTCTTACACAAGAATTTCACAACTCCAGTCCATACGAACAAAGGAACCTCAGTAAAATGGCAACCAGCTTTTGACTTTCATTTTAACCCATGGTACTGCCTTATTTTGCTTCTACTTAGGAGGAAAGAAGTAATAAGACTATTTGAGCTAATTCTTTTCTAGATTAGCATAAAGTAAATAAAAGCATAAGCTTTTTAACAATAATTTGTTACAGAGATGAACAGAAAGTCATGTGAATGGAACACAAGATTTTTCTCTAATGCTTAGTTATCGTCAAATTTGTTTATGTTTTTCTGACATCAGTAAAAAAAAATCCCTTGCGACCAAAACATTAAAATTATGGTATAATATTTTAACTCTAGGTTCACAATGTATCTGTTTTTTGAATTTGCCCTAGGATTCTCTGTCTTTTTAGTTTAGCCTAATTTTTTTTTAAATATGTGTATATGCTGTTTTTATCAAAAATTGTAATTTTTGTGTTTGAAAATTGAAAACATATGCTTAAATACATCTGACAGTAAAACCTAGGGTCATTCATGTTCATTGTACCTCTGTGTACAGGAAATTTTATTTTTGTCAGAAGAACTGCTCCGCAAGAAGCATTTTACAGGCAGAACATGCTGAAAATATCAATAGCGAGAAAACAAGGAAGGACTGGAAAATTAAAATCACATTGATTCCACCAGGTTGGTATGTTGGACCCTGAACTTACCTTTTCCTCTCCTCTGCTGCTGCCTTTTCTGTCATTTTCTTCTTGCATTGCTGCTTAGCTTCTGCGTAACAGGATGCGAATTAGATCTCGTCGAACTGCAGTTTTTCTTGCCGAGTCTAGTTTCACCTCTAATGCTTTGCTGTAGCGTCAGCGACTTAAGGCATTTAAAAATGCCTTAAGTCATAGCCATACTTTTTTGTATTGCGGAATGTTTATTTTATAGAATTAAAATAAAAAAGATGATTTGTTGTGATTTTCACGAAAATGGTCATACATACTCTTTTTGTCACTGTTACAAAATGGGTCTGGAGTTATAGTCCATGACAAATTCTCGCATGGGATGTTTTTAATAATATATATACCTAAAGAGGAATACTGTGAAGCTGTAAGAATAATATAAAACAAAAGAAAGCAGAAAGCCTCATATGCCGGCGTAACCAGAGAAAAAGATGAAGATGCAAGTCAAAGGAATTAATTTCCCTGCGCACGTGTAACAAAAAAGTGCGACATTTTCTCACTTGTTTTAAAAGAGAAGGGTAAGGGAACCGAAGTAATGAGGAAGTAACTAACTCATTTCCAACACTTTTCTGTCACGGTCTGGGGAACGCGTTAAGGCCGAGATTTTTACTAGAAAATGCTGTTTCATCTTTCGCTGGCAGTTGTACGCTTGGTGCCTTTCAAACGAAAATGAGAAACCACAGGGTTCCCAGGGGCTTCGTATTTTGTCGAGCACCATGTTCGTTACATCAGTGCACTGAGATGTAGTTGCCGAGGCTGTTTTCACGCTATGTACACATTGTTTAGAATTCTGTTGATCGCTGATTTGTGTCATGTCTCAGAAATAATAAACATTTGCGTGTTAAAATGCTTGCAAAAGAAACTAACCCTTTGCTTACCAGCCATTTAAATACCTGCGTACATCACAAACATCCAGTACATTTCAAATAATATTTTATAAACTTCATTTGTGGATACTCAGCAAAGTTAATTTACATAACTACTTTTAAAAATCTGATGTGTTCTATCCATATAACTTTCTCTATATCTGTGCAACAAATTATTGTTAGAAGGCTTATGCTTCTATTTACTTGTTTCCTTGTAAGTAGAAGCGAAATAATGGACTACCATAGGCTAAAGTGATAGTCAAAAGCTGGTTGCTATGTGACTGAACTTCCATTGTTTGTATGGACAGGAGTTGAAAACGTTTTTTAAAGATGAAACCAAAAACAAGGATTGTCTAAAAAACGATCAGCTTCATGAAAAAGATTTAAATAATATAAATTGAGTGTTTTAACGTGCTCTACACTTCTTGTGCAGTAAGTTTTTATCTATCTCTTACGGTTTAGCAGGTATGCAAAATTCCGTAAATTTCATCCAGAATAAAGCATGCTTCAGAGGCTATTCCCAGAAAATTGAAGATATACATTTTATTTGTCAAGTAAATATATTTAACATACGATATTTTAATCAAAATCGTTAGAGCCATTTTTGAGAAAATCAACATTTTCGAAAAATGTTCCATGTAATGGGTAATTTCGGATGGCGAATTTTTTCTGAAAATCTTCGCATCGCATCCCTGGAAGATACTTTACTTAAATACCAAGTTTGGTATTTTGCCGACTTTTCGTTTTTCAGTTATCGTATTCACAAACTAACGGACACACACACACACAAGCGCGCGCGGATCTTTTTCTGTAAATGCTTTTTTTGGATACAGGGGACCCTAAAACATATATTTCCGATGAAATCTCGGTATCGAATTTTTGGGTGAAGTGCAATATCTTCTCTATACACTATATACATAGTACGTGTAGAGAAAGTAAAAATCTGATGGGTTCCATTCATACGGCTTTCTCCACATCTCTGCAATAACTTGAGAAAATCAACATTTTCAAAATTTTTTCCATGTAAAGGGTACTTCTGAGTGGGGGGGAGGATTTTATTGAAAATCTTCGTGTCGCATCCCTAGAAAATACTGAACTTAAATACCAACTTTGGTATTTAACGAATTTTTCGGTTTTGAGATATGCTGCCCACAGACACACACACACACTGACAGACAGAAAGACAGACAGACAGACACACACGTAAATTTCTCTAAAATGTTTTTTTTCTGGGGGCCTCAAAACATATATATATATATACATATAACATATGTATATATATATTTCCGCTGTAATCTCGGAATGGAATTTTTGAGTGCAATGCAATACCTTCTCTATACACTTGTGTACACAGTACGTGTGGAGAAGTAAGAATACTTGAATGAAATAAAAGCCGAATAATAACATACACTATAAAACACTGACACAACGGCTGTGTCCAAGTTTCTGGAGATCATTTCTAGGTAGCTGAAAAGATAAATAGAGATAAGCAGCTCTTTCGCCTGGCGTAAACACAAGAATCCTACTGTTTATCTCCTTTTACCTACTGCCAAAACTGCCCACCTATATAATGTTCTGTGGAAATTTCCAACGGCTTTATAAGCAAGCAACCTCATGATTGAGTTGAGTTAGTGATTGCACTTCTGAGGCGACATCTAGGGCGTTTCTACGAGTGTGTCTGTGGTGACATTTATTACATGCGAGAGATTGCAGGTGTTTACTTTCTCTACACGTACTATGTACATAGTACACAGAGAAAGTATTGCGTTCCACCCAAAAATTCGATACCGAGATCTAGCAGAAATAGACGTTTTAGGGTCTCCTGTATCCAAAAAAAAAAAAAAAAACTGCGTCCGTCTGTCTTTGAACACGATAACTCCAAAACGAAAAGTGGATAAAATTGCAAACTTAGTATTAAAGTTTCGTATCTCTCAAGGACGCGACGCGAAGATATTTTAGAAAATTCCCCCAACAGAGTTACTCTTTACATGGAAAACTTTTTGAAAATTTTAATTTTCTCAAAAATGGCTCTAAAATTTTTGATTGAAATATCGTATATTAAAGATATTTACCCGACAAATAAAATGTACATTTTAAATTATTTAGGAATAGCCCCTGACGACCTCTTTATTCTGGATGAATTTTGCTGTATTTTGCATAACTGGTAAACCGTAAGAGATAGACAAAAACTTACTACACGAAATGTGTAAATCTCGTTGAAACATACACCTTATGTCATAGGTATACATTTTTTCGTGAAGTTGACCATTTTTGGGACTTTCGTTATTATTGGTTGCTGTTTTAAAATACTTAAAGTTTTATTCACATGGCAACCAGCTTTTAAAATATTTAACTAACCTGTGTGTTCCATGATTTCCCTTCTACTTACAAGAAAGCATATCAGTTAATCTTAACAATAACTTGTTTTACAGAGATGTAGAGAAAGTCATGTGAATGGAACACATAAGATTTTTTGTGTTTTAGTTCAGAGCAAGTGAATTATCCGAAGAAGAGGCTGCTTCGCGCCTGTTCCATTATTCGCGAGTAAAGGTGAAGTGATAGAGAGAAAGGTGAACTAATGGAAGTTTGTGAAGTGGCAATATGCACTAAGTGAAATCAGGTGAAAGTCGGACTAGATTATATTAGTGAAATGACGCTGAAAATGGACAAAGTAAAAATGTGTTGGTTAATGTAATACACACATACATAATAGCTAAAAGAGGCTATCGATATCGAGATTTCCCCAGAAACACGTACGCGCTTTCCGTAACTCAGAAACGAAAAGTCAGACACCAAACTCCATGCACTTGTCAGATTTTAAGCTATGTTTAAAATACACTAGTGTGCAAAAGGTAAGCATAATCAATATTTTATTATCAAACTTTCACACGAATATGTTGTTTCCAATGCATCACACATGCTCTGGAATGCAATAGAGTGAGAAATAGTAGACAATATGTTGTTTCCAATGCATCACACATGCTCTGGAATGCAATAGAGTGAGAAATAGTAGACAATATGTTGTTTCCAATGCATCACACATGCTCTGGAATGCAATAGAGTGAGAAATAGTAGACAATATGTTGTTTCCAATGCATCACACATGCTCTGGAATGCAATAGAGTGAGAAATAGTAGACAATATGTTGTTTCCAATGCATCACACATGCTCTGGAATGCAATAGACTGAGAAATAGTAGACAATATGTTGTTTCCAATGCATCACACATGCTCTGGAATGCAATAGAGTGAGAAATAGTAGACAATATGTTGTTTCCAATGCATCACACATGCTCTGGAATGCAATAGACTGAGAAATAGTAGACAATATGTTGTTTCCAATGCATCATACATGCTCTGGAATGCAATAGAGTGAGAAATAGTAGACAATATGTTGTTTCCAATGCATCACACATGCTCTGGAATGCAATAGACTGAGAAATAGTAGACAATATGTTGTTTCCAATGCATCACACATGCTCTGGAATGCAATAGAGTGAGAAATAGTAGACAATATGTTGTTTCCAATGCATCACACATGCTCTGGAATGCAACAGAGTGAGAAATAGTAGACAATATGTTGTTTCCAATGCATCACACATGCTCTGGAATGCAACAGAGTGAGAAATAGTAGACAATATGTTGTTTCCAATGCATCACACATGCTCTGGAATGCAATAGAGTGAGAAATAGTAGACAATATGTTGTTTCCAATGCATCACACATGCTCTGGAATGCAATAGACTGAGAAATAGTAGACAATATGTTGTTTCCAATGCATCACACATGCTCTGGAATGCAATAGAGTGAGAAATAGTAGACAATATGTTGTTTCCAATGCATCACACATGCTCTGGAATGCAATAGACTGAGAAATAGTAGACAATATGTTGTTTCCAATGCATCATACATGCTCTGGAATGCAATAGAGTGAGAAATAGTAGACAATATGTTGTTTCCAATGCATCACACATGCTCTGGAATGCAATAGACTGAGAAATAGTAGACAATATGTTGTTTCCAATGCATCACACATGCTCTGGAATGCAATAGACTGAGAAATAGTAGACAATATGTTGTTTCCAATGCATCACACATGCTCTGGAATGCAATAGACTGAGAAATAGTAGACAATATGTTGTTTCCAATGCATCACACATGCTCTGGAATGCAACAGAGTGAGAAATAGTAGACAATATGTTGTTTCCAATGCATCACACATGCTCTGGAATGCAATAGACTGAGAAATAGTAGACAATATGTTGTTTCCAATGCATCACACATGCTCTGGAATGCAATAGACTGAGAAATAGTAGACAATATGTTGTTTCCAATGCATCACACATGCTCTGGAATGCAACAGAGTGAGAAATAGTAGACAATATGTTGTTTCCAATGCATCACACATGCTCTGGAATGCAATAGACTGAGAAATAGTAGACAATATGTTGTTTCCAATGCATCACACATGCTCTGGAATGCAACAGAGTGAGAAATAGTAGACAATATGTTGTTTCCAATGCATCACACATGCTCTGGAATGCAACAGAGTGAGAAATAGTAGACAATATGTTGTTTCCAATGCATCACACATGCTCTGGAATGCAATAGACTGAGAAATAGTAGACAATATGTTGTTTCCAATGCATCACACATGCTCTGGAATGCAACAGAGTGAGAAATAGTAGACAATATGTTGTTTCCAATGCATCACACATGCTCTGGAATGCAATAGACTGAGAAATAGTAGACAATATGTTGTTTCCAATGCATCACACATGCTCTGGAATGCAATAGACTGAGAAATAGTAGACAATATGTTGTTTCCAATGCATCACACATGCTCTGGAATGCAATAGAGTGAGAAATAGTAGACAATATGTTGTTTCCAATGCATCACACATGCTCTGGAATGCAATAGACTGAGAAATAGTAGACAATATGTTGTTTCCAATGCATCACACATGCTCTGGAATGCAACAGAGTGAGAAATAGTAGACAATATGTTGTTTCCAATGCATCACACATGCTCTGGAATGCAACAGAGTGAGAAATAGTAGACAATATGTTGTTTCCAATGCATCACACATGCTCTGGAATGCAATAGACTGAGAAATAGTAGACAATATGTTGTTTCCAATGCATCACACATGCTCTGGAATGCAATAGACTGAGAAATAGTAGACAATATGTTGTTTCCAATGCATCACACATGCTCTGGAATGCAACAGAGTGAGAAATAGTAGACAATATGTTGTTTCCAATGCATCACACATGCTCTGGAATGCAATAGACTGAGAAATAGTAGACAATATGTTGTTTCCAATGCATCACACATGCTCTGGAATGCAAAAGAGTGAGAAATAGTAGACAATATGTTGTTTCCAATGCATCACACATGCTCTGGAATGCAATAGAGTGAGAAATAGTAGACAATATGTTGTTTCCAATGCATCACACATGCTCTGGAATGCAATAGAGTGAGAAATAGTAGACAATATGTTGTTTCCAATGCATCACACATGCTCTGGAATGCAACAGATTGAGAAATAGTAGACAATATGTTGTTTCCAATGCATCACACATGCTCTGGAATGCAATAGACTGAGAAATAGTAGACAATATGTTGTTTCCAATGCATCACACATGCTCTGGAATGCAATAGAGTGAGAAATAGTAGACAATATGTTGTTTCCAATGCATCACACATGCTCTGGAATGCAATAGACTGAGAAATAGTAGACAATATGTTGTTTCCAATGCATCACACATGCTCTGGAATGCAATAGAGTGAGAAATAGTAGACAATATGTTGTTTCCAATGCATCACACATGCTCTGGAATGCAATAGAGTGAGAAATAGTAGACAATATGTTGTTTCCAATGCATCACACATGCTCTGGAATGCAATAGACTGAGAAATAGTAGACAATATGTTGTTTCCAATGCATCACACATGCTCTGGAATGCAACAGAGTGAGAAATAGTAGACAATATGTTGTTTCCAATGCATCACACATGCTCTGGAATGCAACAGAGTGAGAAATAGTAGACAATATGTTGTTTCCAATGCATCACACATGCTCTGGAATGCAACAGAGTGAGAAATAGTAGACAATATGTTGTTTCCAATGCATCACACATGCTCTGGAATGCAACAGAGTGAGAAATAGTAGACAATATGTTGTTTCCAATGCATCACACATGCTCTGGAATGCAATAGACTGAGAAATAGTAGACAATATGTTGTTTCCAATGCATCACACATGCTCTGGAATGCAATAGACTGAGAAATAGTAGACAATATGTTGTTTCCAATGCATCACACATGCTCTGGAATGCAACAGAGTGAGAAATAGTAGACAATATGTTGTTTCCAATGCATCACACATGCTCTGGAATGCAATAGACTGAGAAATAGTAGACAATATGTTGTTTCCAATGCATCACACATGCTCTGGAATGCAATAGACTGAGAAATAGTAGACAATATGTTGTTTCCAATGCATCACACATGCTCTGGAATGCAACAGAGTGAGAAATAGTAGACAATATGTTGTTTCCAATGCATCACACATGCTCTGGAATGCAATAGACTGAGAAATAGTAGACAATATGTTGTTTCCAATGCATCACACATGCTCTGGAATGCAATAGACTGAGAAATAGTAGACAATATGTTGTTTCCAATGCATCACACATGCTCTGGAATGCAATAGACTGAGAAATAGTAGACAATATGTTGTTTCCAATGCATCACACATGCTCTGGAATGCAATAGACTGAGAAATAGTAGACAATATGTTGTTTCCAATGCATCACACATGCTCTGGAATGCAATAGACTGAGAAATAGTAGACAATATGTTGTTTCCAATGCATCACACATGCTCTGGAATGCAATAGACTGAGAAATAGTAGACAATATGTTGTTTCCAATGCATCACACATGCTCTGGAATGCAATAGACTGAGAAATAGTAGACAATATGTTGTTTCCAATGCATCACACATGCTCTGGAATGCAATAGACTGAGAAATAGTAGACAATATGTTGTTTCCAATGCATCACACATGCTCTGGAATGCAATAGACTGAGAAATAGTAGACAATATGTTGTTTCCAATGCATCACACATGCTCTGGAATGCAATAGACTGAGAAATAGTAGACAATATGTTGTTTCCAATTCATCACACATGCTCTGGAATGCAACAGAGTGAGAAATAGTAGACAATATGTTGTTTCCAATTCATCACACATGCTCTGGAATGCAATAGACTGAGAAATAGTAGACAATATGTTGTTTCCAATTCATCACACATGCTCTGGAATGCAACAGAGTGAGAAATAGTAGACAATATGTTGTTTCCAATTCATCACACATGCTCTGGAATGCAATAGACTGAGAAAGAGTAGACAATCTTGACCTCCGGACACCGTTTTACGCAGGCACAAAATCTGACCATCACTTCCACAATGACAATAATGGTGCTGGGCTGTGCTGACCCTTCATGGCTACACAGGCCATGCAGCGCCATGGCATCCTCTCTATAAGGTGGTTCACTTAATGGAAACTCTATACGGAGCGACAGTTAGATCCACGATGACATACGGAGGAGAAATATGGGGGTGGGAACAAACAGGGAATCTGGATCAAGTGAGGACTCAATTTTTGAAAGGAATTCTGGGTGTAGGGAGGAGTACGGCAAACTGCGGAATAATGAGGGAATTCGGGGCACATAGTGAAACGATAGAGTGCAAAATCAGAGCAGTTAAATATTGGATGAGAATCGTTCATTTGACGTGGGCATCAAAATTAAAGAAAGGGTTGGAAACCATTGGGATGGGAGACATTTGGATGGCGGGGCAGGAAAACAGGCGAAGTATTTGGAGAAACATTAAGAAACGTCTCTGTGATATTGACAGACAGCAAATAATTGCGGAATGCACAGAGAAGGTGTCATTAGAAGTACAGTCTGGGCTGAAATCGGAGTGGGGTATGGAGCAATACATCAAAACAGGTACCAAACTCATTAGTGAGGGGCTCGCGTGGTTTAGACTAGGAGCATGGATGAGCACGAAAATTTCTGACGAGAATGGTACGAGAATCTGTCCCATTTGCGAGGAGGAAGAGTCGTGGACTCACATCTTGGCAAGATGTAGGGGTACGGAGGAATGGCGGGAAAAATATTTGCCGCGATTTTTTACCACTGCGAATGTAGGGATAGAAGCATGTTGGATGCTACTGGCAGGCACGGAAAACATGGACGGGCTAGGTAAATTTATACTTAAGGCAACACAGCTGAGATCTGAGAAGGCTGCCAATAGAGAAGGGGCGGGAGGATAAGATCAACTAAACAAAAGTATCTACAATGTTCTACATACATATATATTATGTCATACTTAGGTCACTGTTGTGCTAGGGTTGTATATATTATGTGTATATATGTCTTTTAAGTGTAATTATCTATTATAAGAGGGTGCATTTATGAAGTTGTACTCTGTGCTGTAAATTTAAATTGCTATATTTGAATATCTTTGTATCTTTATTTTCGGATTCACTCTTAATTTTTATTGTTGTTTAATATTGCTTTTGACTGTGTATTTCCTTTGTCTTTTTATTTTCGTATTTACTCTTTTAATTCTTTGTTGTGGTTGTTGTTTTAATATTGCTTGTAATGTGTATTACATAAGCACGTATGGTCTGTGGACCCGTGCGACTGTTGAAATTCTATGTATGATATTGCTATGTTAATAAATACACTTATTCATTCATTCATTCATTCATAAGGTGGTTCAAGAGCTCTGCTGGCAACAGCTCCTATTCCTCGCGGAGAGCACGTCGTAGTTCTGGAGCTGTCCTCGGTGGGGGCCGCAACTTATCTTCCTAATGTATCCCAGGCATGCTCTCTGGGGTTCATATCCAGAGACATCTCTTGCCAGTCCATGCGCTGGATATCTCCCTCATTCACCAGGTGGGCACTATGCATTATCGACCTATAAGATGAAGTGTGGACCAACTGCACATCTGGTTCCAGTATCTCGCCTCTGTACCTCTGGGCACTCACAGTATCACTCGAAAATGTAAAGATCCGTACGTCCCTCGAACCTTATGTCTGCCCACACGAGTACACCAGCACGATGTTGGTGGGATGAAACCGGGTTCCCCGTTCTCTCCAGATTATTGAGCGACGAGAATCATTATTCAAACTGAATCTGGACTCATCTGTAAACAGCAAGTTCCTCCATTCATCAAGGTCCAATGTTGATATTGCTGACTCCATTGTAAACGGGAGCGTATGTGTATTCGAGTGAGTGGGGCTCACACTACTGGACGTCTATCATAGAGGCCGACTACCCTGAGCCTCCGGTATACAGTTTGCCTCGAAACACGATCGCCTGAAACGACTGCAAACTCAGAAGACAGTTGTCTCCGGCCATCCTCCGATGTCGTCATGCTGTTATGGTGAAATATCGGTACTGTTGCGGCCTTGTGTGACCCGTAGGCGACCATATACAAGGATCCGACGAACAACTCCTGTTTCTTGGAACCATCACTAAAGCCTGAAAATGACACTTTGATGCACATTCTGGGCTCGAGAGACTGTGTTTTGAGTCTGACCTGCCTCTAGACGTCCATGATTCTAACCTTCTAATCAGGGCATGTTGGTACTGTCTTGTAAACACTTTGCGAGGCAACTACTCTCTGTTCACAATGGGAGAACAACGCACTGGGTCTGGTTTTCTTGACCCTAGAAGCATGAACCCCCTTACCTATCAGAGCCCACCAGGCACACACTCTGATAACGTTTAATGCCGCTCGCTCACCGTTTAGTGCTCTGTTTTCCGAATTATGGTTAACTTTTGGACACTAGTGTATATTTCCCAATTTTTCGCTGTTCAGATTTCGTTATTTCTTTTCCATTTACTTGTACAAACACATATATATATATATATATATATATATATATATATATATATCAATATAAGGTAAATAACCATGCTTCGGGTATACTTATTTCAGGACTGTTTTGGTCCAAAACAATTTAAGCTATAATATTGTGACACAAGGCCTATGGATAAGTTTAGCGCCGGGTAGTTGGAGAGATAAACAATGGCAAATGACGTTTTCAACCAGTGTAAACACCAGGAGCGCTACTGTCTGGTAACCAGAATATAATCAATAGACAAGCCCCCTAAAGTCCATAGTACTTCTGTATTAACTACAAATGAATGGTTTTATGTCAATTCTGTTAGCGTTTCTAACACTTTCTGCTTCATAACATATATTGTCCCCAATACAATTTAAAATCAGCGCTCAAAGAATAGTCGGTATTTTTACTTTCTCTAGCCCGCATGTACAATGTACATAGTGAATAGAAAAGGTATTATATTCCACTCAATATTCCATCCCGAGATTTCACAGGAAATATATGTTTTGGCGTCCCGAGTGAGAGGAAACTAAATTTATAAAAAACAGTCCATCTGTGTCTGTCTCTGTGTGTGCTTGTGAACAGGATAGCTAAAAACGGGCCATCTGTGTCTGTCTCTGTGTGTGTTTGTGAACAGGATAGCTAAAAAACGGTCCATCTGTGTCTGTCTCTGTGTGTGCTTGTGAACAGGATAGCTAAGAAACGGTCCATCTGTGTCTGTCTCTGTGTGTACTTGTGGACAGGATAGCTAAAAAACGGTCCATCTGTGTCTGTCTCTGTGTGTGCTTGTGGACAGGATAGCTAAAAAACGGTCCATCTGTGTCTGTCTCCGCGTGTGCTTGTGGACAGGATAGCTAAAAAACGGTCCATCTGTGTCTGTCTCTGTGTGTGCTTGTGAACAGGATAGCTAAAAAACGGGCCATCTGTGTCTGTCTCTGTGTGTGCTTGTGAACAGGATAGCTAAAAAACGGTCCATCTGTGTCTGTCTCTGTGTGCTTGTGAACAGGATAGCTAAAAAACGGTCCATCTGTGTCTGTCTCTGTGTGCTTGTGAACAGGATAGCTAAAAAACGGTCCATCTGTGTCTGTCTCTGTGTGTACTTGTGGACAGGATAGCTAAAAACGGTCCATCTGTGTCTGTCTCTGCGTGTGCTTGTGGACAGGATAGCTAAAAAACGGTCCATCTGTGTCTGTCTCTGTGTGTGCTTGTGAACAGGATAGCTAAAAAACGGTCCATTTGTGTCTGTCTCTCTGTGTGTTTGTGGACAGGATAGCTAAAAAACGGTCCATCTGTGTCTGTCTCTGTGTGTGCTTGTGGACAGGATAGCTAAAAAACGGTCCATCTGTGTCTGTCTCTGTGTGCTTGTGGACAGTATAGCTAAAAAACGGTCCATCTGTGTCTGTCTCTGTGTGCTTGTGGACAGGATAGCTAAAAAACGGTCCATCTGTGTCTGTCTCTGTGTGTTTGTGAACAGGATAGCTAAAAAACGGTCCATCTGTGTCTGTCTCTGTGTGCTTGTGGACAGGATAGCTAAAAAACGGTCCATCTGTGTCTGTCTCTGTGTGCTTGTGGACAGGATAGCTAAAAAACGGTCCATCTGTGTCTGTCTCTGTGGGCTTGTGAACAGGATGGCTAAAAACGGTCCATCTGTGTCTGTCTCTGAGTGTGCTTGTGGACAGGATAGCTAAAAAACGGTCCATCTGTGTCTGTCTCTGTGTGTGCTTGTGGACAGGATAGCTAAAAAACGGTCCATCTGTGTCTGTCTCTGTGTGTGCTTGTGGACAGGATAGCTAAAAAACGGTCCATCTGTGTCTGTCTCTGTGTGTGCTTGTGGACAGGATAGCTAAAAAACGGTCCATTTGTGTCTGTCTCTGTGTGCTTGTGAACAGGATAGCTAAAAAACGGTCCATCTGTGTCTGTCTCTGTGTACTTGTGAACAGGATAGCTAAAAAACGGTCCATTTGTGTCTGTCTCTGTGTGTGCTTGTGAACAGGATAGCTAAAACACGAAAAGACCTTAAATATCAAACTTGGTACTTAGGTTCAGTATCTTCCAAGGATGCGACACGAGGATTTTCAAAAAAATCTCCCCATCACAAACTACCCTTTACGTGGAAAAAGTTTCGAAAATTTTGATTTTATCAAAAACGGCTCTAGCGATGTTGATTAAATCCCGTACATTCAAAATATTTACATCTCAAATAAAATGTATTCGTATCTTGAATTTTCCGGGAAGGCTTCTCTGAAGGCATCTTTATTCTGAATGAGTTTTGTCCAATTTTACTTAACTGCTAAACCGTAAGAGATAGACAAAAACCTACAGTACAAGAAATGTACATCTCGTCAAAACACACAATTTATATCTTTTGCGTTTTTGTTGTGGAAGTAACCGTTCCGAGATATTCCTTGTTATTGGTTTCAATTGTGAAATACTTATACTTTTTTTTTTACACAGGAAGTGTCCGTTTTTCTTTTATTCTACTTTTGGCTAAGTAAAGAAGCGATTTACAATGACAATCGCGTAAGGACAGCTTTTAAATCATTCGACTATCACTTTAGCATAGCGCATAGCGCATTTAGTTCCGTTCTACTTATAACCAACTAAGTAAAAAGAACATTCTGCTAATCTTTATATGGCTTAGCAGTGTGCAGAAAGAAAAAAGTAATCTTGAGTAAGAAGTTTGTTTGTAGAATAGCTAGAGAAAGTCTTGTGAATGCAACACATCAGATTTTTTTCGAGTTATGTGTTTGGAAGTCGGCGTGATGAAAGTGTTTTTTTTTTAGGTCGTGTGTTGAAAGTGGTTTCATATGAAACCAAGCTGGATGTTAGGATTACAGCTGCGACCATACACTTGTTTAACGGAAGTAAAGCAGAAACCTCTTTTGGTGAAATCGATTTTAAATGAAAGCCAGAGCGCGCGCGTGTGCGTATGTCTGACGGGAGGGAGAGCGATTTCCTAGTGCGTCAGCTGCAGCCCTGTCCATTACAAATCACAAATTCTTTTTTTTTTTTATTCGGATGTTATCCCAACTTGTCAAGGACATTACCCGGAACATAATTCACCAGAATAAGCTCCGACGTTTTCTCTCTTGCTGGAAGAAAGAAAAAGGGATAATTGAATATGCAAAGAAACGCAAGCAAGTCCATAATAAATGACAGTAGTACCATTGGTGTGCGGTACACCAGCTTGGTGGTATGCTGGTAGTCTGAAGGACCAGGACCAACACCATATTTAATAGCTCTTTACTGCTTCTATCGATTCTCGGTAAATATATATATTCGACCACATGTTAGTAAACAATGAAGCCAAACTCCATAGCATGATTGTTGTTGAAGAGGTGAAAATTAAAGAGCTATGAGTATATATATGTGTCAATAAATTTGTGATATTTTCACCCCAAATGTTACATATTTCAGATAATCACGTGGCTCGTCCCTAAAGTATGAACGATAAAGTATGGCATTACTAAACAATAACGAAAGATATCAACACAAAACTTCATTTACAAAGTTGTAATACCTTGGAATTTTATTAGGTTTTATACACTTTTTAAGTTCAATCATATATACATAGTAGACAGAGATGGAAAATAATTAGCACGCACTGCAAAATATATTAAACTTAATACAACTAATCGTTATTATTTTGACTCTTTCAGTGAGAAAGAAAACAATCGGAAACGTGAAGGACCTGATCTAACAAAGAAAGCACAAACATTTTGGGAAAAAAACATCTTTATTTCTCTACATAGTCTCCTTTCAGCTCGATACGCTTCTCCCAGTGATGTTCAATAGCTTCGATCCCCTGTTTATAGTGAGAACTATTGAGGTCTGCAAAATATCCATCAACTGTAGACTAAACTACCACCAAGCCATTTCTTCAAGTTTGCAAACAGAAAATAATCAGAGGGGCCTAAGTCTGGTGAATAGGAAGCAATTCGAACGTTAACTCACTGATTTTGGCAATGTCGATAATGGGCGTCCGAACAGGTGCATTGTCTGGATGACACAAAACTTTCTTTTTCGGTGAGTGTGTCCGCTTTTGTTCGATTGCAAACATTGTTACAAGTTCGCCTAATATTCGATATTGATTACTTTTTCTTGAGATAATGAATGAAAATTATCCCGCGTGCGTCCCAGAAAACTAACGCCATTACCCTGCCTGCAGATGGAACCGTCTTCGCCTTCTTTGGAGCTGATTCACTCCTTCCAGTTCACTGTTTTAATTATTCCTTGGTCTCAGGCGTGACGTGATGGGTCCAGGTTTCATCCATTGTTATGAATCAACGCAAAAACTCAGCATTATTGCAGCGAAACCTTGCCAAACACTCGACTGAAACATCCTCACGACGCTGTTTTTGTTCCACTGTGAGCAAACGCACACGAGTTTCTCATATCCAAATTTTCAGTCAGTATACAATGTACAGAACTTTTTGAATGTCTGCTAGCTCGCGCACTTTCAGTCGACGGTCATCCAACACCACTTTTTGGATTTTCCTTACAATTTCTGGGCTGGTAAGCTCATTTGTTCGACCTCTGCGATGTTCGTCTTGCCAGCTCGTACGAACGCTCTTAAACTCTGCCACTCATATTTCACTGTTGCAAATGAAGGAGCAGACTCCCCCAAAGTAGAATCTAGCTCAGCTTTAATATTAGTTGGCCTAAGACCTTTCAAGTGGAAGTATTGTATCACATAACGATGACCAGTTTTATCCATGTTTACAAATTCGCTGAGAGCATTCACTAATACTGGCTGCCAAACAAATGCTAAACAATGTAAAATCGTCAAACTTCAAATTTAAGCCCTCTAAGGTTGGTACTTTTCAACATTGTTGTTGTTTGTAACAACAACCGCTATCTATACGTCTGGTCGCGTACTTCTGGGACAGCCACTGTGTCATATTATGTGATAGGAGATTCTGAGACATTGTGTTGGAATTTCATTGAATAATACGCTAGTGAATGAAATTCAAATGAAGTTATGCAGGGTGCTTCTTAGGAAGTTCAATAACTTCAGGAGCTCTCAATCGATAATAACATTGTTATGCCCTAAACACAGAAAATATACCTACAATCATTTTCAAATGTGATGAGGTTTGCCCTTGAACTCTCAGCTGTGTTGACATATTGCATTTCCGCTTAACTAGGGTGTGTGAATAGTGTTTAACGCCCGCTTTTACTACAAACGGCACCGCAGGCGATGACGCTGGTGATACATGGAATGAAGATGGAGCAGCGGTGGAATGATATGGCGGGGTAAACCGAAGAACCCTGTGAAAACCCACCTCTGCGCCGATTTCACAAATCTCAATTGCGGTCGCTTGGGAAGGAACCCGGGCCTTCTAACCACTCGGCCACCGGGCGACCCCAACTAGGGAGTAACGCGCTAAGTGATTCCCTCTCTCATAAATACTAAATATGCTAAGACAAAATATGCAAAGTTTGCAAAAATTAATTCACGAAGAAGATAGGGAGTAATGTTCGTAGCAGAACCGTAAAAACCACAGATTTTTAGCTCAAATAATTTTTTATAGTACACATGAATAAATGTACTCATGTATTATATCATAATCAGAATACATAAGCACTGTAATGCCCATTATTATTTGCTCGTGTATATGTATGTATGTTCTACTATATATGTCATACGTGCGTAATTACACAGAAATGGACTGTAAACCATTGATATGGCAGTACTAAAGGAATTATTACATTTATTACGCTTAGCAAGCTCTTAAAAGTCCAGAGACAGAAAGCGAACACACACTCTCATGTTTATGTTTAGAAATCAGGGATCGTGTTCATTTAACCCTAGTCCCTACAGAGTTCAAGTCAGTTTTTAATTTCTGTTTAGTCAGGCATAGAGCAAGTGCAATGGCTTTTAGTGGTCACTTTTGTGGCGAACCTGGGAGGAAGATAGAGCGTAGCCAGGCTCGAATATTCTTTTTAGGGTCTACACGTGTCTTAAAAAATGCTAACATGACGAATTATTATTTTTTAACGTAACTGATGACAGTGATACGAAAGAGTCACCGGTAATTCCATTGGATTAAAAGAGCACATAATTCATAAACTATAATATAGCATTTAAGAAACCGTATACATAATATGCAAAATATATGCTCAAAATTTACAAAATAAAAAACTATAGAAGTTTAGAAAAAAATACTTGGGGTTTCCTTATGACGTCATTATGTCGCAGGTGGATTTGCATGCTCAGTGTGCGAGTGAGAGGGAATATAAAAAGAGAGGGTGTAGCGACCTGGCAACGCAGAGCACGATAACTCATCTCATTCGCTCTTCCAATTTGGAAAGGAAAAAAAAAAAAAAAAACACACATTATAATACTATGCAAGTGTTAAACGGCGGCAACAAAAAACGATCGCAGTGGAGAGTAGTGATCGGGGAGGGAACTATACAATGAAAATTCGCGCACCCGAATGCTTATGTCTCCGATAACTGCTTCAGCCGTATTTTTCATACCTGCCTAGCTCTCTGGATCAGCTGATCGTGTGCTCTCATACTGCATCGCTACTGATGACACAAATGTTAAATAAATGAGCTTCGGTAGTGTGATTGTGTTTGAGTTATTAAAATTGCTTCTCATGGGACTGACTAAAGCTAAGGCATTGTCTTCCATAACAATACATTATTAGAACATATCATCACCCCAACAGCTGAAGTTAGGCTGGCATTAAAACACAGTATAATTTCAGGTATATTATTTTTATTACTTTTTACTTTCTCTACACGTATTATGTACATATGCATAGGGAAGGTGTTGCATTACACTAAAAAATTCGATACGAGATTCCACCGGAAATACGCATTTTAGGACCTCGTGCATCCAAAAACAGTACTTATAGAAAAAGGTCTTTGTCCGTGTGTGAGTGAACACGATAACTCAATAACGAAAAGTCGGTAGCATGCCAAATTTGGTATATAAGTTTAGTATCTTCCAGGGATGCGATAAGGATATTAAAAAAAGTCCCCTAACCCAAACTACTCCTTACGTGGAAAAAATTTCCAACATTTTGATTTTCTCAAAAATTGCTCAAACAATTTTGATTAAAATACCGCATCTTAAAGATCATGGCAATTAAAATATACATCAGGAATTTTTTGAGAATAGCCTCTAAAGACATGTTCCTTCTGGATGAATTTTGCTGCATTTTGTGTAACTATTAAACCGTAAGAGATAGAATAAAAGCTACAACACAGAAAATGTAGATTTCGTTAAAACACACAATTTATGTCATATACCTTTTTAGTAGAATTGGCCATTTCTGAGATATTCCTTGTTGTTCAAAATACATCAACTTTTCTCACAGGAAAAGTTTTAAACTCCTGTCTATGCATTGAAACGGATTTCAACCACATAGCAACCAGGGTTTAAAAGATCTTACTCTCATTTTAGAATAGTATATTCCCTCATTTCCATTTCCATTACAACAAGGCAAGTACTAAGACAATATCCCGATTAACATGAAGTAAAAGAAACGGCTTTTCAACAATAATTTGTTATAGAGTTGTAGAGAAAGTCATTTGAGTGGAACACATTAGATTTTTATTTTTGTACACTTATTTTTATTTATAGACACCAATAGTTGGTACATAAATTGCCTTCGTGTTATATAAAGGAGTTTTGTAGAGGTTGCATTTTCAGGCAACTAATTGTGTCATAAGTAACATTTTATGCCTCAATGCGCAATTATATCACATTTAATCTAAATATTTTAAACTGAATAAACATTTAACAATTTTGCTCTTTTTGTTGTTGCTGTTGCATGTTTCGTAGGAATCTCTCTGTAATTAAATTGCCTCAAATGTTTGTGAACTCGCCAACAAGCAACATTTGGGTGTGGGATTTCCCAAGAAAATGGGAAGAAAGCACTTGACACTTGTTATTTATTTTATTCCTTGGATAACATCACATAATATAATTAGTTGCATAACACGAATACTTTTCTCAATTTCTTGCAAAGAAATGTCTGCATACAAATATCATTAGTCATGGTTTCGCGTTATTTAACTCTCAGTGTGACGTGGGACCCGATACAAATATCATTAGTCATGGTTTCGCGTTATTTAACTCTCAGTATGACGTGGGACCCGATACAAATATCATTTAGTCATGGTTTCGCGTTATTTAACTCTCAGTGTGACGTGGGACCCGATACAAATATCATTAGTCATGGTTTCGCGTTATTTAACTCTCAGTGTGACGTGGGACCCGATACAAATATGCACAGATCCATTATCTTCACAACGTAGCTTCGCTTCGCCTTTCGGATGCTGGAAGTCTCCAATGCAGTGGTTCGGTCTCCGGCGTCCTCGGCTCAGCGGCTGATGAAGCCCAAGTTACTCTTATAGATGAGGCAAGATTGTAATAAACACTGCATTTCTCCTTAATACTTGAATTTCTTTCTTTCTGAAGATACTTTAAACCTTAATAAGCGGCTAGCATACTTAACTTCAACAAATTAACAAGCAGCCTAATGTATAGGCACATCATTCCCCACTCTTTAAGAACTTGGGACGAGCCTTCGTCTTCTCACTCACGTTCCGCTCATGCTGAGTATCAACAGATTGACGTTAAATGGAGTAAAGTGCGTGAGGCAGACCCGTGGTGAGCCTAGGTGTACCTAACCTGGTAAGGGTTCAACCACATAAGATTTTGTATTTGAGGTCTTGGGTGATGATTTTAAGGAGGTAGCGCTAGATAGGCTCCTCAAACGTTTGCATTCTTCAGGAGCATCATCCTTTTCTTCTGCTCTGCTGGTGTTTAATATGTGAAAAATTGTTTTTGTTGGAGAATTTGGGAGAACACAACTTTGAGTAAAATCTGGGGTATGCTCCCCTTTTATACTGCCACAGGGTGACGGCATAAAATATAACAACACCTGTGATTGGTTCCTTGGTTGTATCACATTACATACTATGAAAATAAATTGTATCAAGTTTTGTCAGTACCGCGTCCTCAACACGCGTCTAGAAAACCCGATGTTTTCTTTCTATTTTTCCAATTCCCTCTGCTTCCCGGAAGTAAAGTCACTCACTACCCTTGTCTCTTTCTTTCCTATATTATTTATTCTCTTTCTATTTTTCGTTACTTAGCCTAGTCCTGTGCTCATTACGAAGTTGTGCCGAATGTTACCTAAAATTAAACTCGCTTGCCTCTCCCTTAATTACCTTGGTTACAATTTGGTTTTGTACATGTTTTACATCTCAATATTTATAACTGTTTTTTCATCGCTTTTTTTAATATTATAATATTATGTACAATTCTGCTTTTTATATTGGTACCTCCTCCTACAAAAATTGTTAGAATACTTGGAACTTCAACTTTATATTGTACAAGGGCCATCCAAAAAGTAATGAACGATTTGGCATAACCAAGTGATAACCAAAGATATCAAAATAATAATTTATTTACAAAGTTACATGCAGTACCTTACTCTATTTGTCAACGGAATCTCCGTCAAGACATTTACTGTCACGTGGTACCAATTTTTTAATGCCGACATTATGCTTTTCTACCGCCAAAGAACTTTTTGAATGCACAAAATATTCCGCCATCGAATTTTATAGGCAAATAACGTAAGTATATAGTGATAATTCAATGAACAAGTCTTCATTGAGAAAATAGCGCATGGTTTACGACTAATCAAGGAAGAACCAGTGAGCCATGAGTTGAAGTTCATCTATCGTTATGATGGAGTTGAAAGCAAATGTTGATAAGGGAATTCAGAAAAACCGGTGTTTCACTTTGGACACCGTACATGACTTTTTGGATGGAAAAGATTTCCCAAACGATGAAGACCTCATAAATCCTGGACATCTTGGTTCAGATCTTTAACGGTGGAAGAATTCAACATTTACATTGAAAACCCGGTACCACGTGACAATATATATGTTGATAACAATGACGATTCCGTTGAAAAATAGAGTAAGGTACCGTAAACTTTGTAAATAAAGCGTTATGTTGATAACCTTCATTGTTATATAATTATGCCAAATCGTTCGTTACTTTTTGGATGACCCTCGTATATCCTAAATGTTAGTGCATATCACATATGTACCTAATTAATGTAATTCATGCATAGAATAATACCAATATTACAAATATATTCAAACGAAATAACGAAATGATTTATCGCACCATTTCTAGTAAGCTTTGATCTCTGTTGGAACTTTTATCAGAGATCTCATAGCATCATCATCTGTTTCAAACAAGAAGTAACAGTTAGTGAAGATTGAAATTTCCGTGTGGTTTCCATGGCAATTTCTCTTGCGCTGTTTTATCCAGTAAGGTTCCAGCTGTCTCTTTCCTGTCCAACCTAAGCTGAACTTTGAGGGTTAGCATGTTGTTGCCTAAACCATGTTGTAGCTTGTGCTTTCACTGCTCACAGCTGTCAATCAAACCTTAGAAGCAGACCTGATGTAAACAAATCTCTCTACGTTACTTACCTTATGTTCTTATCAGCTAAGAGGAGCAAACGCAAGCAAAGGCTACTTGGATACATATCTATCTAGTGCTCATTGTCCAATAGAACTGAGTACTATTCGAATAGTAATTATAATAATATGAATAATACAACTATAATGATAATAAACACCGAAACAAAACCTAAGTTTAAATTGTACATTAAAGTAAAACATGTTAATATAGGGTAGAGTTGTAAAATCTTCCTGATTCTTATTGGTCTGCATTCTCTGTCAATTCACTTCACTTCTCTTCAAAAAACTAAATACAATTTTTAGCAATGCTTTATAAAAAAACTGATGTGTACCATTCACATGACTTTCTCTATATCCCTGCAACAAATTATTCTTAAAAAGCTTATGCTTCTATTTATTTTATGCTAATCATAAAAAAATTAGCAGAAATAGTCTTATTACTTCCTTCCTTGTAAGTAGAAGCGAAATAAGGGACTACCATAGGTTAAAGTGATAGTCAAAAGCTGGTTGCTATGTCAATGAAATTCCTTTGTTTATATGGAACGGAGTTGACAAGTTCCTGTATTGGAAAAATATGTTTTTCATAGGACAAACCAAAAATAAGGAATGTCTCAAAAACGACGGATTCCACGAAAAAAATGTATATAACATAAATTGTGTGTTTTGACGTGCTCTACATTTTTTGTTTTCCAAGTTATTGTCCATCTCTTACGGTTTAGCAGTTATTCATAATTTAGTAAAATTCATCCTGAATAAACTACTCTTCAGAGGCTATTCCTAGAAAATTCAAGATATACATTTTATTTGTCAGGTAAATAAGTATGTTTAATATACGAAATTTTAATCAAAATCGTTAGAGCCAGTTTTGAGAAAATCAAAAATGTTTAAAAAAGTTCCATGGAAAGTTTAGTTGGGGGTGGGGAGATTTTTCTCAAAAGCTTTGTGTCGCATCCCTGGAAGATACTAAACTTAAATACCAAGTTTGGTATTTTACTGACTTTTCTTTTTTGAGTTATCGTGTTCACAGACACACCGACACACGGACACACACACACACACACGGACACACACACACACGGCTCTTTTTGTGAAAATTCTTTTTTACTTTCTCTATACGCACTATGAACATAGTGAATAGAGAAGTTATTGCACTCCACCAAAAAATTCGATACCGAGATTTCACCGGAAATATGTTTTAGGGTCCCCTTTATCTAAAAAAAGCATTTTCACAAAAGGTCCGTGTGTGTGTGCGTGTGTGTCAGTGTGTCGGTGTGTCTGTGAACACGATAACTCAAAAACGAAAAGTCAGTAAAATACGAAACTTGGTATTTAAGTTTAGTATCTTCCAGGGATGCGACACGAAGATTTTGAGAAAAATCCCCCTACCCCAAACTACCCTTTACATGGAACTTTTTTCGAAAATTTTGATTTTCTAAAAAATGGCTCTAACGATTTTGATTAAAATATCAGATATTTACCTGACAAATAAAATGTATATTTTGAATTTTCTGGGAATAGCCTCTGAAGACTACTTTATTCTGGATGAATTTTGCATAACTACTAAACCGTAAGAGATGGACAAAAACTTAACACACAAAAAATGTAGAGTACGTTAAAACACACAATTTATGTTTTATACATTTGTTTCGTGGAGTTGATCGTTTTTGAGATATTCCTTTTTCTTGGTTTCAGCTTTGAAAAACATACTTTTCTCATACAGGAAATTGTCAACTCCTGTCCACACAAACAAAGGAACATCAATCACATAGCAACCAGCTTTTGGCTCTCACTTTAACCTATGGTACTCCCTTATTTCGCTTGTATTTACAATAAAGCAAGAAATAAGACTATTTCTGCTAATTTTCCTCGATTAACGTGAAATAAATAAAACATAAGCTTATTAACAATAATTTGTTACAGAGAGATAGAGAAAGTCATGTGAATGGTAAAAACATCAGATTTTTTTTGGATATTGGGGACCCTAAAACATATATTTCCGGTGAAATCTCGCTATCCAATTTTTGGGTGGAGTGCAATACCTTCTCTATACACTATGTACATAGTGCGTATAGAGAAAGTAAAAAAACTGATGTGTTACACTCACATGACTTTCTCTAGCTCTTCTACAAGCTTCTTACATAAGATTATTCTTCTTTCTGCACCTTGCTAATCCAGAATATTTTTACTACTTAGTTCCTAACAAGTAGAAAGAAAATAAGGGAATGCACTAGATTAATTCGATACTAGTCAAATTTTTAAAAGCTGTGGTTATTCGATTGTTATTGCAAATCACTTCTTTGCTTGGCCAGGAGTAGAACAAAAGAAAAACAGACACTTCCCGTCTGATAAAAGTTTAAGTACTCACATCTGAAACCTAAATCAAGGAATATCTCGGAAACGGTTACCTCCACAACAAAAATGTAAGGTACATAAATTGTGTGTTTTGATCATATCAACATTTTCTGTGCAGTAAGTTTTTGTCTATCTCTTACCGTTTAGCAGTTAAGCAAAATTTAGCAAAGTTCATCCAGAATAAAGAGCTCTTCAGAGGCTATTCCCAGAAAATTCAAGATATACATTTTATTTGGTATGTAAATATCTTTAATATTCGGGATTTTAACCAAATTTGTTAGAGGCATTTTTTCACAAAGTCAAAATTTTCGAAAAATTTTACATGTAAAGAGTAGTTGGGGGTGGGGGGATTTTCTTGAAAATTTTCGTGTCGCATCCTTGGAAGATACCAAACCTAATTCCCAAGTTTAGTATTTAACGGTATTTTCGTTTTTGAGCTGTGCTGTCCACACACACACACACACACACACACACACACACACACACATACACACGTACACACAGATCTTTTTCTGAAAATGTTTTTTATGGATTCAGGGGGTCCTAAAACATGTATTTCCAGTGAAATGTCGGGATCGAATTTTTGGTTGGAATACTATACTTCCTCTATACACTATGCACATAATACGTATAGAGAAAGTAAAAACGGAACGCTTAAAACGAAGAGTCGTTGCTGACAGAGTTTAAGACTTTAATGCTAGTGGTTCGTTATTAAGGTAAACCAATATAGGATTTTCATTTTTCCCCCCATTTTCATCTTTTAATTGCATATGAACATTTCAAATCTCCGGCTCAATTTCGAAAAATCTTCATTTAGGTACGATAATTGTAAGTACATTGTACCCAAAAATTTGATACCGAGATTTTGCCGGAAATATATGTTTTGATACCACCTGAATTCAAAAAAAGCATATTTAGAAAAATATCCTTGTGTGTGTGTGTGTGTGTGTGTGTGTGTGTGTGTGTGTGTGTGTGTGTGTGTGTGTGTGTGTGTGTCTTTTGACAGCATAGCTCAAAAACGAAGAGACCATTAAATATCAAACTTAGTATTTAAGATTGGTATGTTCAAGGATGCGACACAAGATTTTCAAGAAAATCCCCCACCCCCAACTAACATTTACATGGAACTTCTTTTCAAAATTTTTGATTTTCTTAAAAATGGCTCTAGCGATTTTGATTAAAATATCGTATATTAAAAATATTTACCTGACAAATAAAATGTATATCTTAAATTTTCTGGGAATAGTCTCTGAAGACCACTTTATTCTGGATCACTTTTACGGAATTTTGCATAACTGCTAAACCGTAAGAGATGGACAAAAACTTATCACACAAAAATGTGGAGCACGTTAAATCACACAATTTGTGCCATATACATTTTTTTCGTGGAGTGGATCGTTTTTGAGATATTCCTTGTTATTGGTTTCAGCTTTGAAAAACTGAATATTTGTCAATTCCTGTTCATACAGACAAAGGAACTTCAGTCACATAGCAACCAGCTTTTGACTCTCACTTTCGCATACCCTTATTTCGCTTTTACTTACAAGCAAGCAAGTAATGACACTATTTCTGCTAATTTTTTCTCGATTAGCACGAAGTAAATATAAGCATAAGCTTTTTAATAATATTTTTACAGAGCTAGAGAGAAAGTCATGTGAAAGGAACACATCAGATTTTTTTAAAAATGTTATGTTTGAAAGCAATCTCTGTAGAAATAAAACTGCTATAGAAATACCCCAATTGACATTAAGGGCTGACATTTTTAACACATTTGAATCTAATGAGGCTTTACTTCCACAAAAAGACATTTAGGTATATGAATTGATATTTTAAATATAAAATAATCATTTTTCAGGAACATTTTAACACCTTTATTAAAAAAATCCTACCTTTCCCTCTAATGAACAGAAGCATTCTATTTTTCACAAATCAGCAGTAACGGTATATCTAAATATACCCTGTAAAGTTCAGCTCATTATCTTAAACAGTTGCTGAGATATTGGATCAAATATTAACACTGGCAAGATAGGCATTTTGACTCCCCTTAAAGAAAATATTGTACTTTCCTACGAATAGAGCTTTTGGTAGTTATCTGCTTTTACTTTCGCTATACGTACTATGTACTTAGTGTATGAGAGATCTTGTAATGCACCCAAAAATTCGGTACCAAGATTTCACCGGAAATACATGTTTTGGGTTTCCCTGAATAAAAAAAGCATTTTTAGAAAAAAGTCCAAGAGTGTTCGTGTCTGTGAACAGCATAATTCAAAAACGAAACAGCCGTTAAATACCAAACTTAGTATTTAGTATTGGTATCTTCCAATGATACGACACGACGATTTTCAAGAAAATCTAACAATTTTGATTATAATATCGTATGTAAAAGATTACCTGACAAGTAAAACGTATATCTTAAATTTTCTGGGAATAGCCTCAGAAACGTATTTTATTCTGGATGAATTTTACGGAATTTTGCATATCTGGTAAACTATTAGAGATAGGAAAAGCTAACTTATCAGCAAATGTAGAGTTCTCTAAAACACACAATTTATGTTATATGCATTGTTATCGTGAAGTTGATCATTTTTTAGATATTTCTTTTTATTGGTTTCAGCTTTAAAATACTTATAGTTTTCTCATATGGGAATTCAATCACAGAGCAACCAACATTTGACTATCACTTTAACTTATGCTACTGCCTCATTTCCTTTCTACTTACAAGGAAGCAGGTGATAAGACTTACACTCTCTGGATTGGCATGAACTAAATAGAAGCATAAGCTATTTAACAATAATTTGTTGCAGAGATGTAGAGAGAGTTATTTGAATGGAACACATAAGATTTTTTCTAATTTTGGCTTACGACCAATCCTGTTCATTCTTGGGGGTCACATTGCACTTTTCATAACCCCACAAAAAAAAACATCGGATTAATAAGCAGTATAATTAACGTATTATCCGCAAAGGGAGCTGTATTGGCTTCTTGCTGCTTTTAACCTTTAGAATCTTACATATATTGCTTTTAAAGGCATCTGCCAAGCTAATAGCTAATAAATGATAATTAAATGTAATGCAATTAAAATAATTACACTTACAAAGGGAGAATTTTATTTAGTATTTTGGTTAACTTAAATACTGCAGGATAGTTCAAATATACTCTTACAACGTTTGGGAATGATTCCTGACATCGAAACAAGAAAGTAAGTTCATATAAACATAAGCTCTAAACCCATTTTACCCTTTAGAGTTGGTCTTGTGTTGCCATGGCTACTTGTTAACATTATCAGATGTGTAATACATTCCCCAGCTCGTCTTACAAGTGTTGTCTACAGGGACTTCATTCAGAACACTCTCACACACTTATTAGAAAATGTGGCTCAGCAAATAAGAAGAAACATGTGGTTTATGTATGATGTTCTAGCATATTTTAGTTTCACTTTCGAGATGCACTGGCTAATATCTATCATGACAAATGGATAGATAGAGGGGGACCAGTTCCATGACCTGTACGTTTCTTCTACCTTAAACCTTGGATTTTTATCTTTTGGGTCACCTTAATCCATTGGTTTATGCAGTTGACATTCTAGATGAGGAAGCTCTTCATCTACATGTCATGTAAGCCTGCGTGTCTAGACTCAAGAGGAGCACTTTTAAATCATTTGCTTTAAGTTGTGTTTGTGCGGAACAACTCCTAAAAGGCTTGAAACGTCAACATTTTAATAAAGTGTCACTTAAAATGGTTTCATTTTGAAACTCGATAAATCCAGATCAAAGAGTTTTGAGATATACACACAATATAAATAAATATATATATATATACACACAATATAAATAAATATATATATATATATATATATATGCACTATTTGCTTTGATGTAAGGAATCTGTCCCCAAAATTTATAAAGGTATTCTTGAATCAGCCTGTATAGAATAATTATTTTATCAAATTCTGTATGATTTGATATACTGTTGCAGAAGTGGCCATGTTTATCGCTTCACTGAATCATCTCGTTATCACATGAATGTGAAAGGGCTGGGTGACACCGGACAGAATTAAACGGATATTATTTATATTTCATATCACTCAAAAGTCCTGTACGAAGTTTAATTCTACTTCTAGAAAGCCCACAAATATTCGCGCTTATTTAAGGTACTATTAGTTATGGTGTGTTTTGGTGTCCCACGTATCGCGAACTAGTAAATTTACGCAATTTCTTACATCAGGTTTGTTCTAAGACTGCAGCATTAGTAGCTTTCTAATATACATATATCGGCAACGCTGTACTCTTATTTCCGTGATATGAGTGAATTTTCATTTATTAACACCGCGAGTGTTTTCATCTTGTCGATAATTCACGACCGGAGTGAAGCGACTAGAGTCAAATGTCATAAGATATGAAAACATGAGTTGTGTTTGATAAGACAATTCAGTACAACAGACTATTAGTAATTTATAATATATAGGAAGGGAGATTTTATCAGGTTATGATTGTAATACTTACATTAGTTCTCAAATGGTGGATCACGCATTCGACCATCTTTATTTACCGAATGTTTACTTTTTCTTTCTTCACTGCCTCCTGAATTATGGTGTGGGCGACCGTGACTATAACTAATGTACGAATATCGACGCAACAATAGAAATAGGGAACAATTATTTTGTTTCAGCTATTAATAACTAATACATGAAATGGAAACAAACGTTATTTTATTTGAGGTTATTGCACTCAACTCATACATAAATACAAATGGTGATTATTTTCACTACTTTTTTTTAACTAAATACATTATGAACTGGATAATATTTTAAATAAACATTATAACTGAATTAACTGGAAGTACAATTGCGGAACTACCAATTGATAAAAGTGAGGGTTGGCCGGCTGGATTATCACCTTGTTACCAATAACCAAGACAGGAGATTAAACAAACGAACGTCAGGCCCGACAAGATTTCAAAGAAAGGAACATCAGCTGCACTAAGAGTTTGGAGAATATCGCTCCAGTCAGATAGAGTTTTCGTATTTCCATAAAAACCCTGGTAGAGCCAATACTGTAAGGCCTAACACCTGTCTTTACCGTTTCCTGTGACGTCATTTGCCTAGAGGCGAACTATCATTTTGCGAAGGTCGTTAAGAGTATTGTTGTAGCATTCTTGCTAATTTTATGTGATTATTGCAGTGCATTATTTAGTGTAATAATGGTACTTAAGTGTTGTGTGCCGAACTGCAAGAGAAATTATGATCCGGACAATAAAATTCTTGTGTTCAAGTTTCCGAAACTATAGGTTATATGATTGCATGCCATTCCAAGGTAAAGCTATAAAGTTATGAATTATTCTGTGGTAAGATTAATTACAACATATTTAACTTATTAATTATAAGAACTGCAAGAATTTTGCAAATAATAATAAGTGAATACGAATCCATATTATAGTATGTAAAGCTAACCTGTTGCCTTTAGAAAACTATTGCAGATTAGTCCTGCTATTCACATGTCTGCAGCTATAAATAACAATCAAATGTGACTGTTGTTAATAATAATAATAATAATAATAATAATAATAATAATGTTTAGAGCAATACAATACCGGAAGGTAGTTAACTTAACCTCTTCTGTATTTAGTTCAGGAAGTCATTGGTAGTGTAATGCTAAAAAACCTTAGATGCAGCTGCAATTAATATTCAGTATGACTGTAGAATGCTAGATTAAAAGGAAACTATAACAATACCGAGCAATAATTATACCTAAACTGTTCCGGATTATCAATTGAGTCCATTGCGGAGGAATGTTACCCTAACCTTAGCTCCACCTACATAACCTTAAACATTTGCAAGCCGAAAGGAAAATAATTGTACCTTAATCTTACTGCAGTGTAGGCAATGATAAAATCTAATATGTTAGATTTAATAAGCCATTAGGGAAGTATTAAAAAAAAAGAAAAAAAAAAGAACTGAATAACATGTTAAAGTTATCCAATCACTGAAGATGTTAAGCTACCATAACCTTAGAAAAACCTGTAGGTGACGATAAAACCTAATCTGTTAGTTTTAGCAAGCATGAGGGAAACAATTTTACAAAAAAAAATTAACTTGTTGAATTTAGCAAATCACCAAGGCTATTAAGCTACCATAACCTTAGCAAACCTGTAGATGATGATAAAACCTAACCTGTTAGATTTAGCAACTATTGGGGAATTAATTTTGAAAAAGAAAAAGACAATATGTTGAATTTAGCAAATCACCAAGCTTATTAAGTAACCTCACAATTTTTTAAATTTACTAAGCCAGAAGGGGATTTAATATACTTTAAGGGAACTGAGTAGTTGATTAAATCTCTCAGTTTTTGTTTTTGGTATAAATAAGATCTCTATTCTTTCCTACTTTAAAAATATAACTTAATGTGTTTTGCTGCATATAAGTTGTTAAAAAGAATATTTTATCTACCCAGCTATCTTTCAAATCCAGCAGAGGCATGTCCCTGTCACTGAAAATCATATATCTTTCTTGTGTGCTAATATTGCACTGCTCTAAATTTGTTTCTGTACCTAGCCAAAAATATATTGACTGTTGTTAAGTGCAGCATTCTTTTTCCTTTGTTTCTCCACATGGATTTACATTGAAGAAAGTTTCCTTGTTAATTAGATTAGAATTTTTCAGCATAAAAGAATACATACATTCGTACTATAAATCCCCCAAATCCTCTTTCCAAACAATTTTTACCCCACAGGAGGTATTTTTATGTCGGTATAGTGTTTTATGCTTTTCTGAGGAATATGAATGACGGATTTGGTATAAATACATAGTTGTAAGTATGCAGGAACATGCAGACATGCATTAAGCTTTATGGGCATAGATTAATGATAAGACAAGCGCAAACAAAAAAGATATCAAAGTAAATCAAATCAATTTTAAATAAGTTTTTTACGGCATGCATAAGGCTTTTAAAGGCAATTTTGTATCGGATTTCTCTTATTAAATGTTATTGTAATTTTAAGTAAGAGATAAATGCAACCATTATAAGCTTACATGGGATCCCGTTTAACTGCTTTCCTTGTTACTTTCCTTTTCCTTTTTTATTTATTCAATTTAACCAGCCAAAATCGCCGATGTTTTTCATGGTTTGACGATCTCTACCTACAGCATAGTTTTAAGTTTCACTTGCCCAAAAGTAGTATAATATTATTGAGCAACTATTCCATCTTTAAATCTATGATCACAAATCTTTAGGGAATTTGCAGGTCTATTTTGGTCTCTTATGTTCAATAAAATACGCTATTTGTATTAAAATAGCATACTGTGCTGGAGAATGTGTAGAGACATCCCTGTGAATGTAACATCGAACTAATATCTAATTCTAAGCTAGACAGTAACTAAGGGCCAATTCTGTTGAACGAGTGTAAATTGATACCTCGATTAATGTGAAGAATAAGTTCTTGCTTTAGTGTGTTGGAAAGGTGTAGAGAAAGTCATGTGAATGTAATATCGAACGGAATGTCGAATTGTAAGCCAGACAGTAGCTAAGGTTTAACTGTGTTGCAATTTTGTAAATGGATATCTCAATTAGTTTGAAGAATAATCCTTATCATCATAGTCGTTAGAGAATGTGCAGAGAAAGTTTTATGAACGTAATATCAAACGGAATATGGAGTTTTAATCTAGAATAACATGATTAACTGGATTAACATGAAGAATAAACCCGTGTTATCACAGTATGCTGGAGAATGTGCAGAGAAAGTCATGTGAGTGAAATATAGAACGGATTATGAACTATAAGCTAGACAGAATTTTTCGCCTTGTGTCAAAAGTATCTGTGCCAAGTTTGGTCGAAATCGGAACAACAGTGTAGAATTCTTTTACAAATACATACATGCATACATTCCTATACATACATTAATACATACTTATACATACATACATATAGTCATGAAAAAAAGCATTCATACACCAGTGTTTATGTAGAAAAAACTTAATAACTAAAGTTAACATCCAGAGACGTTATATGGTAAACTAACAGTATGATATTTCCTCCTGAATCTATACACATAAACGCATGACCTAAATTGCTCTTCTTCAAAGAGTAAATAAAACATTTGTACCAGCTGGCTTCTCACAACAAGGAAAAAGTATTCATACACTCAAAGAAAATTAGTTTAAATACAATACAATAACAAAAGTAATACTTTGTAGGCATTCCTGTTCTACGTATTACTTCTGCTAACCTCTTTGGCATGGAATGAACCAGGTTTTTTGTAGTCTCTAGGTAATATTTTGTCATTCTTGCTGAAGACATTGTTTCAGAGCTGACTTACTTCGTGTGTCATGCTTTCGGACGATTCTTTCAAGGGTATCCCAAGATGTTCAATTGGACTAAGGTCTGCACCCTGTGCTGGAAACTTGAGAACGTGGGGAGTATGGTACAACAACCACAAACGAACAATTTCCATCGTATGCTTAGGATCATTGTCTTGTTGAAAGTAATATGTGTCTAAACTCAATTTATCAACACTCTTTTGCAGATTATTCTTTAGGATATTTAAATATTGAAATCTATCCATGTTACCTTCAACAAAAACAAGTTCCCCAACACCAGATGTAGCCATACATCCCCATACCATAATTCCTCCCCCACCATGCTTCACTATGGCTTGAAGGTGCTTGGGTTCAAGCTCAGTATTTGGTCTTCTCCACACCAAAATTCTGCCATCATTTACAAATAGATTCAATTTACTTTCATCTGTGAACAGCACCCTGTCCCAGAAACTCGTGTTCTTGCTTAGATGCTCTCGATCGCCTCTTGTACGTGACGTCACAGTAGTGTTGTGAGGCCTTACTTATCTAGAAGGTATTGGTGGAGCTAGCTTTCGACAGCGGGCGAGCCTCGTTTCAACCGTCCGACTGGCCTGTCACACACTGCCGCCTGCGTCAACCTGAATGCGCAAAAGTCAGTATGTTTCCTGATCTAGACGAGTGAATTTGGTTAGCACGTGCTTAATGTAGGAATATACCTATTACTTATTAGTGCTGTTGCGTGTGTTTTCCAGTGCATTAAAACGGAAGTACAATGAGATTCAAATGCTCTAAAGTTTATCGCAGAACAATAAAAGGCCAAGCTAGAGAAATAGTAGCAAATGTGCTGAAATTTATGCGACAGGAAGCCGACGGAAAGAATTTTGTAATCCCCGTGAATAAGCTTAATGAGCGTGTTGCAGCCGCAACCGGCCTTTCATTATCTCAGATAAAAAAAATTAAGATGTACAAAGTGGCTCAGTTTCTTCGTTCAGTACACCAAAAGGATACAAAAGCAGGCCCAAACCTTGCACTGATCTGGTGATTTTGATTTGTGTGCAGTTCGTAAGACTGTAAATGAATTCTACATTCATGAAAAGAGAGTTCCTACAGTGAAAGCTGTGTTACATACGTTAAGAGAACTGCGATTGGTTGAAATTGTCTAATCTCGGCCATTGCATAGGCGCTTTAATTGTTGAGCTAAATTGTCAGAAGTTATCTCTTGTATAAATGGTACACCAAATATCGGAAGTTAGTATATTGTTACATAAATCACACCTTATGGTCAGTGAGTTAGTGCACGGCAAAGCGACGAGATGTGCTGAACCAGCTCGGCGCTCCATTCCCTTGATATTTGCTTACTGCAACACAATCTGTACATAATGGAGCTGTGTGTATCTTGATACGAAATCATCAACTCTAATTACAAGGTACATAATGGAAAACTCTGATGTGTCCCATTCACATGCCTTTCTCTACATCTTAGTAACATATTACCGTTGAATAGCTTATTCTGCTATTTACTCCATGCTAATTGAAATAAACATTAGCAGAAATTACTTGCTTTCATGTAAGTAGAAGAGAAGGTACACAATACAATAGGCTAAAACGATAGTCAGATCTTTTAAACGCTGGTTGCCATGTGGTTGAAATACGTTTCTTTGCATCGCCAGGAGTTGACAAATTCCCGTACGTGAAAAGTTTGAAGTGTTTTAAAATGAAATACTTGAAAAATGGTCAACTCCACGAAAAATGTAAAATCTGATGTGTTCCATTCACATGCCTTTGTCTACTTTTGTGTAACAAATTATTGTTAATAACCTTTTCTTCTATTTATTTCAAGCTAATCGAGAAAAAATTAGCAGAAATAGCCTTATTAATTGCTTCCTTGTAAGTAGAAGCGAAATATGGGAGTATCATAGGTTAAAGTGAAGTCAAAAGCTGGTTAATAGGTGACTGAAGTTCCTTTGTTTGTATGGACACGAATTGACAAATTCCTGTATGAGAAAAGTATAAGTTTTTCAAAGCTGAAACCAAAAACAAGGAATATCTCAAAAACGATCAACTCCTCGAAAAAAAATTATAAAATATAAATTATGTGTTTTAATGTGCTCTACATTTTTTGTGTGGTAAGTTTTTGTCCATTTCTTACGGTTTGGTAGTTATGCAAAATTCCTCCAGAATATAGTAAAGTAGTCTTCAGAGGCTATTCCCAGAAAATTCAAGATATACATATTGTCTGGTAAATATCTTTAATATACGATATTTTAATCAAAATCGTTAGAGCCATTTTTGAGAAAATCAAAATTTTCGAAGAAAGTTCCATGTAAAGGGTAGTTGCGGTGGGGGGATTTTCTTGTAAATCTTCGTGTCGCAACCTTGGAAGATATCAAACTTACACACCAAGTTTGGTATTTAACGGTCTTTTCGGTTTTGAGCTATGCTGTCCACAGACACACACAGACACTCACACACGGACCTTTTTCCAATAATTCTTTTTTTTTTTTTTTGCATTCAGGGGGACCCAAAACATGTATTTCCGGTGAGATCTTAGTATCGAATTTTTGGGTGGAATACAATACTTTCTCTATACACTATGTTCATAGTACGTGTAGAGAAAGTAATAGGACATAAATTCTGTTTTTCAACAAGTTCTATATTTTTTTCCGCAAGTTTTCGTCTATATCTTACGGTTCAGCAAAATTCACCCAGCATAAACATGTCTTCAGAAGCTATTTCCAGAAAATTCAACATTAAAATATTATCGTTTAATAATTACATTTAATAAACGGTAATTTATTCAAGATCGTTAAACATTTTTGAAAAAAAAAATCGAAAGTTTTTCCATGAAGAGGGTAGTTTGGGGTGGAGCTATATTACTCAAAATCTTCGTGTGGCATCCTTGGAAGATACTAAACTCGAATACCAAGTTTGGTATTTTACGGTCTTTAGTTATTGAGTTATCGTGTTCACAGACACATGGGCGCGCGCGCGCACACACACACACACACACACACACACACAATACCCACACGTTGATCTATTTCCAAAATTGTGTTTTTGGATTTATGAGACCCTAGAACATGTATTTTCGGTGAAGTTTCATCATCGAATTTTAAGGTAGAACGCAATCCTTTCTCTATCAATTAGGCACAGCGCAAGTTTAGAAAAAGTAAAAATAACATGTTATTAATATGTGCTTTACACATCCACGTAATATTTATTGCAATTAACTAAACATTATCTTCTGCAATTTCCATCACCGAAAAAAAAAAATCTTGTATTATATCCAATGATTTCCTTACCCAGAACCGCTTAGATGCGTATTATTTGCGATACAAATTATTTTTAAGAAATTCTAGTTTTCTATTTACTTCATTTCAATCGAGATAGATTTAATAACAAAATTACAGATGCCATAGCCGGGATTAGAACCACGGATCTCCTAGTTTCTAGCCGGTTGCTCTACCACTGAGCTACCACAGCAACAATCGGCATAGCCTTGAATTTCTCAAGTGACTCGCATGTTTCCGGGAAAACCATTCAATGTTGCCTATGGTAGAGCAACCGGCTAGAGACCGGTAGATCCGTGGTTCTAATCCCGGCTATGACATTGAATTTTTCATTCTGACTCTACACATCCAACTCCTGTCCTACACATGGCTAGAGACCGCTAGATCCGTGGTTCCAATCCCGGCTATGACATTGAATTTTTCATTCTGACTCTACAAATCCAACTCCTGTCCTACACACGGCTAGAGACCGGTAGATCCGTGGTTCCAATCCCGGCTATGACATTGAATTTTTCAGTCTGACTCTACACATCCAACTCCTGTCCTACACACGGTGTCTGTGAGAAAACAACCAGGTTTATCAAGATTACACATTTCGTTACACATACAAAGGGAATAGCGAGTTATAGAACTGGACGCTTTATGTTGGTGTTAACATTGCATTGTCCTTCCATGACCACTTCAATAACAAAACAAAAACTGATACATATGTACCACTCTCATGTCTTTCTCTGCATCTCTGTAACAAATTATTGCTACTTCATGTAAATCGAAATAAACACAAGCAGAAATTGTACTTATTACTTCGTTCCTTGTAAGAAGAAGGGAAAAAAATCTAACGTGTTCCTACTGTTCTGCAGCTGTTCAGTAAACAAACCTTTTATTCAAAACATTAATCTGCCATCTACATTATGCTAATCAAGACAAACATAAGCAGAATTAGTCTTATTACTAGTTTCCTTGAAAGTAGAAGGGAAATGAGAAAATGCATAGTCTCGCCCTTTAAAAGTCAGTCGCTGTGTGAAACAATTGAAATTCCAATCTATTTATTTGCCAAGAATAAAAACGAGAAGCGTGAAGAAAGATATCTTCCCGTTTGAGAAAAGTTTGTGGCCAAAATTTAAACCAACAAACTGGCATATCTCAAAAACGGTAAAATCTACCAAAAAAAAAAAGTATACGACAAATTGTGTGTTTTTATGGGTTCTACATTTTTGTGTAGTAAGTTATTGTATATTTTGATTGTATATATTGAGTTATTTTGAGAAAATCAAAATGTTCGAAAAATGTTCTATGTTCTATGTAAAGTGTAGTTTGGCGTCGCATCCTTTGAACATACTCAAACTTAAATACCAAGTATGCTATTTAACCGACTTTTCGTTTTTGGGCTATGCTGGCCACACACACACACACACACACACACACACACACACTTACACACGTACATACACACACATACACACACACCACATAGGACCTTCTTCTAGAAATACTTTTTCTGCATTCGGTGGGTCGCAAAACATGTATTTCATAAAATATTCTAAGAAATTCAAGATATAGCTTTTACTTATAATGTAAATACTCGTATCTTTAAGATGTGATACTTTAACAAAATATTAGAACCATTTTTAAAATAAATAAATAAATTAAAAAATCGCAATGTAAATGGTAGTTGGGGTGGGAGATATTCTTGAAGAATTTTGAGTGGTACATATGGATGGAACTGAATTTAAGTACCAAGTATAACATTTATCCCAATTTCGTTTTGAGTTATGCTGTTCACAAATGCATGCCATGTACAACCATAGAGAAGCTGTTGCACTCATCCCAAAAATTCGGTACTCAGATTTCATCAGAAATGCACGTTTTAGGGTCCCATGTACGTTTTAGGGTCTCTTGTTTTAGAAACAGGTCCGTGCGTGTGTGCGTGTGTCTGCGTGTATGTCCATGTGTCCGTGAAATGAATAACTCAAAAACGAAACATCGGTAAAATACCAAAGTTGGTATGTAAGTTTACTATCCTCCAAGGATGCGACACGAAGATTTTGATGAAATCTCCACCCCCCCTACTACTCTTTATTTGGAACATTTTTCGATAATTTTTATTTTCTCAAAGGTCTCTCTAACAATCTTATTAAAATACCATATATTAAAGATATTTACATGACATATAAAATGTAAGCTTTTATTTTCCTGGAAACAGCCAGTGAAGAGCTCTTCATTCTGGAAGAATTTTGCTGGATATTGCATAACTGCTATAGTATATAAAAACTTGCTACACAGAAAATGTCGATCTCGTTAAAACACACGATATATGTCATGTACATTTTGTCATTGAGTTCACCATTTCGAGAAAATCCTTATTATTGGCTTCAGTTTTAAAACACTTTTCACTTACGGAAATTCTTCAACTCCAGATAACGCAAAGGAACGGATTTTAATCACATGACAAGGCCTTTTAAAAGATTTGACTATTTCTTTATTTCCTTTCTACATACATGAGAGCAAGTAATAAGCACAATTTCTGCTAATGTTTATCTCGATTAGCATGAAGTAGATAGAACAATAAGCTTGGTAACAAAATTTTGTCACCGAGATTATCTAGAGAAAGCCATGTGAATGGCATACATACTATTTTTTAATTCGGGAGTATATTTCTGCTATTATCTCGGTATTGAATGTTAGAAGCGAATATTGTACCTTGTCTGCCTACCGATTGCGTGGCAGAGGAACTAAAATGAGTGAAGAAAATTAACTAAATTAGTTACTGAATTTTCCTATTAACAGTTACGAGCAACAGCTTCTGCAGCTGGTGTGTGATAATGAACATCATTTTCTGAAAAGATGAATCTCTACACCTGCAATAGTTTCCAACGAGGTGGCTAAGCAAGTCGCAAAAGTATATTGTCAAGATTTTTGATCACCAACATCCACTCGCTATCTATGTGTATTTCGATAGAACTTATCAAACTGCTAACTTCTTTCTCCACAATACATTTTTAGTTTCTCTACACGTACTATGTATACAGGAGATATTGCATTCCACCCAAAAACTCGATACCGAGATTTTACCGGAAATACATGTTTTGGGTACCTCTGAATAAAAAAAAAAACAAAACATTTTTACAAAAAGGTCTGTGTGTGTGTATGTGTTTGTGTGTGTATGTGTTTGTGTGTGTGTGTGTGTGTGGACAGCATAGCTCAAAAACGAAAAGACCGTTGAATACCGAACCTGGTACTTAAGTTTGGTTTCTTCCAAGGATGCGACACAAAGATTTTCAAGAAAATCCCCCAACCCCCAACTACCCTTTACATGGAACTTTTTTCGAAAATTTTGATTTTCTCAAAACTGGCTCTAACGATTTTGATTAAAATATCATATATTAAAGATATTTACCTTACAAATAATATGTATACCTTGAATTTTCTGGGAATAACAACCTCTGAATACTACTTTATTCTGGATGAATTTTACGAAATGTTGCAAAACTGCTGAATCGTAATATATGGGCAAAAACCTACCACACAAAAAATGTAGAGCACATTAAAACATAAATATTATATATTGACCGTTTTTAAAATATTCCTTGTTTTTGGTTTCAGGTTTGAAAAACTTGTACTTTTCTCATACAGGAATCTGCCAACTCCTGTCCATATAAACAAAGGAACTTCAGTCACATAGCAACCAGCTTTTGACTATCAGTTTAGCCTATATTCCCTTATTTCCCGTCTACTTACAAGGAAGTAAGGAAGCAAGTAATAAGACTATTTCTGCTATTTTTTTCTCGATTAGAATGAAGTAAAGAGAAGCATAAGCTTTTTAACAATAATTTGTTGCAGAGATATAGAGAAAGTCATGTGAATGGAACAGATCATTTTTCTGAATAATCACCATCAGCAATTAATTTTGGTCTTTGATATAAATTTATTTAATTGTTTTTTTTTTTCACACAAGCCGTAAGTAGGACAGGAGTTGGAGAGGTAGAGTCAGACTGAAAAATGTAATGCCACGGCCGGGATTTGAACCGCGGATCTCCGGTCTCTACCTTGTGTGAAAAAAAAAATTAAATCAAAACCAATTGACCATAGCAGTTGGTTATTTATATGATTCCTGGGATTTAAAGTTCTTGCAAAATTTTAAGTCGCTACTGGGGTTATCATCTCAAAATAATTTGAGATCACCTTGTGGTTTGCCGGGAAACATGTGAGTCAATTGAGAAATTCAATGCTATGCCGGCATGTTGCCATGACAGCTCAGTGGTAGAGCAACCGCCTAGAGACAGGGAGATCCGTGGTTAAAATCCCGGCTATGGCATTAAATTTTTCAGTCTGACTCTACCTATCATGTTTTCCATCTATCTTATGGAAGCAATAGTGTATGGAAATATAGATCGTGTGAGAACAAGGATAGAGCAAGCCATTCCTTGCGCTAAGGTCACTTGAAGGAAGTTGCAGCCACGAAGTAGATGCGATTAGTTAGGAGGGCTGCTTGGTTCAGGAGACGCGTCCTTCCTCAGCAAAATGTCGCCCCGGCTGCGGAAGCAAACAGGAATCTCTTTCACTCCGCTTCTGCAATTAAAACTAATTCACAATTCGTTAGGTCTTGGTGCACAGCAATTAAAAGGAAAGCGCCAGCAACTTATTAGAGACAATTTTGACTTCCTTTGGCAGAGGAAAATGTGGATACAGCGACATTCTCAAAGAGAAAACGTGATAGTTGCAAGGAAACTCATATATGGAGCTCAAACCGTAATTGCAGGACAAAGAAAAGTTGGTGCATTGATCACGAACTTTTCAAAACTGAAGTTTTACACCCACTAGCTTGCATACGTACAGCTGATATAAAAACTAACCTGTTCCATTAACATGATATTCACATCATTATTGTTAAATAGCTACTTCTATCTACTTCATGCTAATCGATAAAAAACTAAGCAGATATGGCTTTATTACTTTCTTCTTTGTAAGTAGATGGACAATAAGAGTATATACTTGTCTAAAATGAAGGTCAAATATTTTAAAAGTTGGTTGGTATATGATTGAAACTGTTTGTTTGTTTGTTGACATATCCTCTTATGAGAAAAGTTTTAAACTGTAACCAATAGCAAGGAATATCTTGGAAACAGTCAACTCCACGAAAAAAATACATGTAATATTTTGTGCTCAACGAGATCTACATTTTTAGTCTAGTAAGTTTTTGTCTATCTGTTACCTTTTACCAGTTACGCAAAAGTCACCCAGAACCAAGAGGTCTTCAGAGGCTATTTTAAAAAAAAATCAAGATATAAATTTTATTTGCAAATAAATATTTTTAATAAATGGCTTTTAATTCAAAAACATTAGACGTATTTTTGAGAAAATCAAAAGTTTATAAATTGTTTCCATGTAAAAGGTAGTTTGAGTTGGGGAGATTTTCCACAATAAGCTAATGCCGCATCTTTGGAAAATACTTAACATAAATACGAAGTTAGGTATTTTACCAACTTTTTGTTTTCTAGCTATCGTGTTCATAGGCACACTGACAAATTAAACATAACGGACCTTTTTCTAAAAATGTGATGTGTTCCATTCACATTACTTTCTCTACATCTCTGTAACAAATTATTTATTGTTAAAAAGCTTATTCTTCTATCTACTTCACGATAATCGAGATAAACATAAGCACCAATGGTGTTAGCGCTTGCTCTCTCGTAAAAAGAAAGGAAATAAGGGAGTACAGTGAACTATACCGATAGTCAACTATTTTAAAAGCCGGTTGCCATGCGGTTAAAACTCGTTTCTTTGCTTGGTCAGGTGTTTACAAATTCCTGTGTGAGAAAAGTATTTTAAAATTGAAACCAATTTCAGGGAATGTCTCCGAAATGGTCAACTGCACATAAAAATGCATCGAATATAAACTATATGGTTTAAAATATATACATTTTTGGAATAAGTTTTTTGTCTATCTGTTACGGTTTACCAGTTATGCAAAATTCAGCAAAATGTATCCAAAATAAAGAGTTCCTCAGAGGCTATTTCCAGAAAATTCTAGATATGTATTTCCTTTGCCATATAAATACCTTTAATGTACGGTAATTTAATCAAAATAAAGCAATTTTTGAGAAAATGAAAAGTTTAGAACTTTGTTCCCTATAAACGTAATTTGGGATGGAGGAATTTTTCTAAAAAATCTTCGTGTCGCATCCTTGGAAGATACTTAACTTAAATTCCAGTTTGGTATTTTAAGGACTTTTCATTTTTGAGTGGGGTACAATACCTTCTCTATGTACTAAGTACTTATAGACAGTTAATACAAGATGGTTTACCAGCCAAAGATTATGAAATGTAAGTATTCTGAAACAGAAGTATTACTAAACTGTCGATCCATACGCAGATGAAACTTTTCAGTATTTAGGAAGACGGTATATCATAGTCGTGTATTAGGATAATCACATTGGATATTCTTGCACTACTTTATCTAGACAATTTTTATTTAGTCTGAAACTATTGGTGTAGTGTGCGATCTACATTTTTTGTGTCTTCCATCTTACTGTTTACCAGTTATGCAAAATTCAGAAAAGTTCATCAAGAATAAAGAGGTCTGCACAGATTATTCTTAGAAAATTCAAAATATACATTTTATTTATCATGTAAATCTATTGAATAATTTAAATCAAAGTCGTTAGAGCCATTTTTGAGAAAACCAAAATTTTCGAAATTTTTATATGTAAAGGGTAGTTGGAGATGTGGAGGAGGGGATTTTCTTGAAAATCTTCGTGTCGTATCCTTGGAAGATAATAAACTTTAATATCATGTTTAGTATTTAATGGACTTATCGTTTTGATCTATGTAGCCCATAGACACACACACACACACACACACAAACACAAGGACGTTTTTCTAAAAAATGTTTTTTCTTTGGATACAGGGGTCCCAAAATATGTATTGCCGATGAAATTTCGGTATCGAATTTTTGGGTGCAATACAACACCTTCTCTATACACTAGATACTTAATACGTGTAGAGAAGGTAAAAATGCTAAGAAAATAAGATGAAGGAATACAAAAAATTATATTGTATTACATATTATTCCTGGAGGATACGCCAGGTAGGAAGATTAAGAGTAAGATGGCGTTACATGTTTAATTGGGGACGGAAACGGTCGGCTTTATAGAATAATGATATACAGAGTGGCTTGAATTTACTTAGGATGTGTTCATGTGTGAGTTTTGAATGGTCAATTCGTAACCAGATATATTTTCTGATCATTTCTGTCTTTAGGTGGTGCTACTGAAGATTGAGATTCGGATTTCAGAAAGTTTATTCGTGCACTGTTTGTTTCTTTCCATCACTTTTCCACAATATCTTGTTTAAATTACTGAGAAGTGTTTCGAGATTCGAATGAGAAATCCATTCTTCATTCTGACCGCTGAGTGCAGTTCTTCCTGGCTACTTTATCCAATTGTTCTTATCCAATTGATCTTCTTCGAGATCTGTGTTAAGCAAGAATTAAAGTCACAACGCCATCTTTTCTAGGGAACTAATTGATTCAAAGAATACTATACAAAGATATCTCTTTATGTTCAGAGCATATGCATATACATTTGTCAGTGAGAGTTAATGGCAAGCTCGTTTTATCTCCAATGATATGACCAGTCGTATATCCTGGTGACTTCCTTCCATCCGAAGTCCGAATGAGTCCCCATTTGCCTGCTTTAATGTCATTGACACGTGCCCTCTTCTACATGTTGCGTTAGGGTGTCTTCCTGTATTATGAGAGTGTCGCCTACTGGTACCTTTCCTGGAGTTCGCGATGGTTGCCGAACTTGGTGGAAGTCGCGGGAATCAACTGTCTCTAGCTTTAGCTCTTCGATGAAACTAGGTGCACTCCCTCCGTCTACCTCATAGCGCATGCATTTAGTAAGACTAGGTCAAGTGAGCCATAGGCTCGCCGTTTGCGGGTAGGTAAGATCATTTGATGCATGGATGAGACCATTGTGGAGTTGGTCCTCGGTTTGTTACTCTGTAAACCACCACAAATGGATTGGTGATAAGCAACCTTTCAGAGTGAGCAGAATGCACTTCCTCTCCGACTACATTCTCTGGCGGGGTGACCCCGGTTAAGACAGGGGAAACATAGGTTCGCGTTTGTCAACCTTGTTATCCTCTCATTGACGTCGGTGATTTTCCTGCAGTCTTGGGACCAAACTCACAGTAACGTTCTGTTGAGCCTGTGTTCTCTTTTCGGACTTGGTGTCCTCCCAGCGTCGCTGTATTGGGGATGTTCCCCTGAGTAATTGAGTACACTTATATACACCCCCCCTTGCGATGAGCGCCATTAGGTTGACTAATTTGAAATCTTCTACCTCCGTACATGTAGGATCCAACGGCAGCAAATATCGTCTGGAAACACCTCAAATATCTTGGGCGCTAAAATCCTTCCATATTTATTGACATACTCTCCTAGAGCACGTAGAACGGTTCACGTCGATGGCACTCGATGTACATGGGGGTAGTGATCCGAATCGGCCTGACGACTTCCATGTAGTTTAAATGAGCTTGGATGGTTCTATTCTTATCGCCGTGGTGAACCTGCATTATCTTTTCGTTTGTTCCCCAGGTCATGCCGACGATCCCCTCTACCAGTAGCTTTGTTTTCGAGTCTAGATAAAAACGAACAAAAATGTGTTTGTTAATAATGGAGGAGAAAACTCTTTTATTTATATAAGAGTGTGACATTATAGATACACAAGAAGATTTAACAACATCAACTCTGGGCGCAATAAAATAAAATGGCTTGTGCATTGAAGAAGTTTTTTCCTGGCGTTGCCGTTGCATCGCTTTAACGGAAACTGCCTTCAAGTTCTTTCGGGCTAGAATCTCCGAAAGCTCGGAGCTTAAGGATTTTTTGGGTAGTGTTTAACGCCCGCTTTAACTACTTATGGCACCGCAGGCGGTGAGTGACGATACATGGATGAAGATGGAGCGCCAGTGGAATGCGATGGCGGCGGAAACCGGAGAACCCGGAGAAAACCCGCCCCAGCGCCGCTTTACCCACCACAAATCTCACATACGGTCGCTTGGGATCGAACCCGGGCCGTCTAGGTGAGAGGCGAGTGGTCTAACCACTCGGCCACGGCGCCGCCGTGCTTAAGGATTGGGTCCTGGTAGCGACGAAGGTGTTCAATCTGGAATCCGTCCGGTTGTATACATTGCATCCGGATCTGGTCACCCTTTATCCCTCCCTGAGGGTCATATAAGTAGCAAAGGGCCCCAACCACTACATACGACGTTCCAGTGCTTAAAATATTCTCGTTAAGTTGTTATTTCTAATATCTACTTTACACTGAAACACAATGTCATTTCATATGTATTTTAGTGGTCAATTACCTAGTTGTTTATGGAATCTAAACTAAACAGATTATTATTAATAATAATAATAATAATAACAACAACAACTTCAAAAGATCTGTAAAAGAAACTACGATAACACTGTTCTTGTATGAATAAAAATATATTTGAGTGCACCTCTGTAGTGCCTCACGTTCAAGAGGTCCTGAGTTCGAATCTGATTTGATGAGTTACAGATATATATTTCCACGTGTTTTCCTTTATAGGAAGACGAATGTTGAGTAACTTAGGAGTATGCATTACTGAAACTTCATATATAATAAAACAAAAATCGCTTGTTTTATTTTAATTTCATAAAGTAACGTAAAGATTTCCAAATACAAAAAGGTAAAATTGGACATGATTCACCATTTGAATGTCTTAAGTCACTAAAGTAAAACTGTACTGGACTCGGCAAGAAAACTTCAGTTCGACAAGATCTCGTGCGCATCGTGCAAGTCAAACAATGAAGTTGTGCAGAAAAAGCAGCAATGCAAGAAGAAAATGCAGCAGCAGAGAGGAAGCAAAACTGAGGGTCCAACCTATAAACTGGTGGATTGGTCAGCCATGGATTCAAATCTTGCCTTGTTTTCTCGCTATTCATATTTTCGAATTTTTTTTCCCTATAAAATTTGCTGTACAGGTTCACAAAGATACAATGAATAAGAATTGCCCTGAGTTTTACTGTCAAATGTTATGCATATGTTTTCAATTTTCAAACACAAAAATTATGTTTTTATGACAAAAAACATGTTCATAACTTTCAAAATCTGATGTACACTCAAGTGACTTTCTCTAGCTGCTCTACAAACTCCTTGCAAAAGATTATTCTTGTTTCTACACAAGGCTAATCGAGATAAACATTAGCAAAATGTTCTTATTACTTAGTTCCCTATAAGTAGAAGGGAACAAAAGGAATGCGCTAGGCTAAAGTGATAATCGAATGTTTTAAAAGCTGTCGTTATGCGATTGTCATTGAAAATCACCTCTTTTCTTGACCAGGAGCAGACAAAAGAAAAACAGACACTTCCTGTCTGAGAAAAGTATAAATTTTTGAAACCAATAACCAGGAATATCTCGGAAACGATTAATTCAAAAATAAAAATGAAAAGGACATAATCTGTGCGATTTACATTTTTTGTAAATAAGTCTTTGTCTATCTGTTGCGGTTTACCAGTTAAGCAAAATGCATCAAAATTCATCCAGATAAAGAGATTCTCAGAGGCTATTCCCAGAAAAATAAAGATATACATTTTATTTGCGATGTACGTAGCTTTAATATACGGGAATTTGATGAAAATCGTTAGAGCCATTTTTAATAGAATCAACATTTTCGAAAATGTTTCCATGCAAAGAATAGTTGGGGGTTGGCAGATTTTCTTGAAAAATTTCGTGTCGCATCCTTGGAAGATACTAAACCTAAATACCAAGTTTGGTACTTAACGGTATTTTAGTTCTTGAGATATGCTGTCCACACACACACACACACACACACACACACACACACACACACACACATACACGGACCTACTCTAATATTTTTTTTTCGGACTAAGGGGACCCCAAAACATATAATTCCGGTGAAATATTTTTGGGTGAAATACAATATCTCCTATGTATGCACATTGTACAAAATAGAAAAATGTCCGTTAGATACCAAACTTGGTATTTCAGTTAGTATCTTCTAAGGATACGATATAACAATTTTCAAGAATATTCCTCTTCTAGATCGAAGCATTTTCGAAAAAATGTTATGTGTTCCATTCACATGACTTTTTCTACTTCTGTGTAACAAATTATTGTTAATGAGCTTATTCTTCTATTTATTTCAAGATAATCGAGAAAAAATTAGCAGAAATAGTCTTATTACTTGCTTCCTTGTAAGTAGAAGCGAAATAAGGAAGTATCATAGGTTAAAGTGAAGTCAAAAGCTGGCTACTGGGTGACTGCAGTTCCTTTATTTGTATGAACACGAATTGACAAATTCCTGTATGAGAAAAGTACAAGTTTTTCAAAGGTTAAACCAAAAACAAGGAATATCTCAAAAACGATCAACTCCTCGAAAAAAGTATATAACATAAATTGTGAGTTTTAATGTGCTCTACATTTTTTGTGTGATAAGTTTTTGTCCATTTCTTACGGTTTAGCAGTTATGCAAAATTCCTCCAGAATAAAGTAGTCTTCAGAGGCTATTCCCAGAAAATTCAAGATATACATATTATTTTGTGCTCTACATTTTTTGTGAGGTAAGTTTTTGTCAATTTCTTAAGGTTTAGGAGTTATGGAAAATTCCTCCAGAATAAAGTAGTCTTCAGAGGCTATTCCCAGAAAATTAAAGATGTACATATTATTTGTCAGGTAAATATTTTTAATATACGATATTTTAATCAAAATCGTTAAGAGCCATTTTTGAGAAAATAAACTTTTTTCGAAAAAAGTTTCATGCAAAGGGTATTCCATGCCATTTGGGTATTTTTCGTGGAACTGACCTTTTCTGAGATATTCCTTGTTATTTGTTTCAGATTTAAAAACAAAGTTTTCCCACACGGAAAGTTGTAAATGGAAACGGATGACAATCACATAGCAACCAGCTTATAAAATATTTTACTATCGTTTTAACCTAGCGTATTCCATTATTGTCCTTCCAATTACAAGGAAGCGTATGATTAAAACAATTTATGATAATGTTTATCTTGTTTATGATAAAGTAGAAAGAAGAATAAGCTTGTTAACAACAATTTGTTGCAGAGATGTAGAGAAAGTCAAGTGAATGCAACTCATCACATTTTTAGTTATGTGGCGAAAACATTAACAAATTTGACTAGAACTTCCAAACTCTTAAGGGTGAAATAGATGAAGTTTATACTGTAACTTATTAATGTTATATTTAGCATTATTAGCTTGGAATTTCAAACTTTCAGTCAAACATGTCCTTAACCCTAGTAGCCTGCATTGGTATACTACATATGCCGTTTTTCCTTTAAATCAAGTTTAAAACTGCAGTTATTGTAAAAAAATCTAATGTGTTCCATTCACATCACTTTCTCTACGTTTCTGCAACAAATTATTCCTAAAAATCTTATACTTCTATTTACTTCATGCTAATCAGAAAAAAATAGCAGAAATTGTTTTATTACTATTATAATCAAAAGCTGGTTGCTATGTGACTGAAGCTCCTTTGTTTGTATGGACAGCAGTTGACAAATTCCTGTATGAAAAAAATATAGGTTTTTCATTGCAGAAACCACAAATAATGAATGTCTAAAAAACGATGAACACTACGAAAAAAAATGTATATAACATAAATTGTTTGTTTTAACGTGCTCTACATTTTCTGTGTAGTAAGATTTTGTCCATCTCTTACGGTTTAGCAGTTCTTCAAAATTCCGTAAAAGTCATCCAAAATAAACTACTCTTCAGGGGCTATTCCCAGAAAATTCAAGATATACATTTTATATATTTGTCAGGTAAATGTCTTTAATATATGATATTTTATTTAAAATCGTAGGAGCTATTTTTGAGAAAATTGAAATTTTCGAAAAAAGTTCCATGTAAAGGGTAGTTTGGAGTGGGGGAATTTTTCTCCAAATCTTCGTGTCGTATCTTTGGAAGCTACCAAATTTAAATACCAAGTTTCGTGTTTAACGGAGTTTTAGTTTTTGAGCTATGCTGCCCACAGACACACACATACACATATACACAGACAGACAGGCAGACAGACATTTTTCTAAAAATGCTTTTTTTTAGATTCAGGAGGTCTGAAAACATATATTTCTGGTGAAATCTCGCTATCGAGATTGGGTGCAATACAATACCTTCTCTATGTGCATAGTACTAATAGAGAAAGTAAAAAGTGGTTGAAATGTTAGGTGATAGGACTGGCCATCTATCCAAAGACATTTTGCCAGTTCAAATCCCAGTGACTGTGGTAAAGGACGGGGAGAGCCCAAGTAAAATAATCGGTGTGATGCATGGAAGCTAATGGTGTTACATTTGACTGTAGCTATGTGGGTTTTACTCATTTATTTATTTAAAAAAAAATCACTGCAATTTTAGGGCAAACATTGTACATATCCTGGAGTACAACCCTATTTCTATAGTTACGCTTAAAACAAGCGGAACTTACAGGTACCGACAGGCAACAAAGGGTTAAAACTCCGTGGACCCCAGACTCATTACAGCACCATTTCACTGATTTCATTCATCGACCGATGTGACCTATCACAATAAATAAATAAATAAAATGGAATATGTAGAGGTTTCGAGAAGTGGTGTATGGAGTACTGAAAGCTAATATTCAACTCTACAGCTTGAATTAAAGACGAATGTTACTAAACATTTAGGGTTCTGTGCAAGCGTGTTGATATGTAAGGAAGGGAGGGGTTCCAGCGCCGTGTTGTCACAGGCAATGAAGCGACGCATTTCTAAACAGCTGGCGTTAACGAAGCAGAATCCGTTGTTATTATAGCGGCCAGAGACAGTTGAATAGCGCGACTAATGGACAAGGCAAACTTTGGCAAATAAAGAAATGCGAGCCACCAGGCGCACGAAGGTGAAACTCATAAGCGGCCGTCATTTGTTCGCTGTGTAATCTGCTCTGCTAATTGGAAACAACGATAAACGTGCAAATGTATGCTGGCTGAATAATATAGGAAAATATAATGTGTTCCATTCGCATTTCTGTAGCATATTGTTAAAAAGCTTATTCTTCTATCTACCTCATGCTAATCAGCAAACAGGGTCTTATTACTTGTTTCCTTTAACTAGATGGTAAATAATGCCTCTATCCTGGGTGCTATGTGGTTGAAGTCCGTTTCTTTGCTGACAAATTCGCGTATGTGAAAAGTTATAAGTATTTTAAAACTGAAACCAATTACAAGGAATACTGCCAAACTGGCCAACTCTACGAAAAAATGACAAAAACATGAATTCTGTCTTTCAACGAGATCTACAATTTTTGTGTAGTAAGTTTTTTTCTATCTCTTGCGGTTTACTAATTATGCAAAATCTAGCGAAATTCACCCAGAATAAAATAAGTCTTCAGAGACTATTTATAGAAAATTAAAGTAATACATTTTATTTGTCGTGTAAATATCTTTAATACACGGTATTCTAATCAAAACTGTTAGAGACATTTTTGAGGAAATCAAAATTTTCGAATTTGTTTCTATTTGAAGGGTAGTTTGGTGTGACGGGGATTTTTCTATTCCAGCATTGATATGTTACAAGCTTTTCGTTTTTGAGTTATCGTGCCCATGGACACACACATACACGGACTTTTTTCTGAAAATGCTGTTTTTTGATACAGGGGAGTATTTCCGTGAAATCTCGACATCGAACTTTTTGGTGGAATGCAATACCCTCTCTACACACTATGTACATAGTACGTATAGAGAAAGTAAAGAGATAGGCAGAATAACAATTTGACTGTAACATATCAGTCTATTATACAGCATATATCTGGATCCCATATTATTTATGTAGATGTTCTGGAATAATTAAATTGTGTAAATTAATTAGTGTGACTACTGCTTCCGCCTCCATATTTTGTATTCTATGTTCAAAAATCTGATGTGTTCCATTCTCCACATCACTGTAATAAATTATTGTTAGCGAGCTTATTCTTCTATCTACTTTATGATAATCGAGATAAAATTTGCAGAAATTGGCTTAATTACTTGCTTTCTTGTAAGCAGAAGGTAAATAAAAGAACATACTAAGACCACAACGATACTAAAATCTTTTAAAGGCTGGTTGCCAAGTGGTTGAAATCCATTTCTATGTAGGACTAGAGGTATACAAATGTCCGTTATGATTAAACTTAAAACTATTTTAAATCGGAAACAAATAACAAGGAATATCTTGGAAGAGGTTACCTCTACAACAACATTATTTGTGTGTGAGATCTCGTTAGTAAGTTGTTGTCTACTCTTACGGTTCACCAGTTACGCAAAATTTATTCAGAACAAAGAGCTCTTTAGAGGCTATTCTCAGAAAATTCAAGATATGCATCTTATTTTCCGTGTAAATATCTTTACTATACGGTATTTCAATCAAAACCGTTAGAGCCATTTTTGAGAAAATCAAAATTTGCGAAAAATTTTCCATGTAAACATTAGTTGGGATTGGGGGCATCTTCTTCAACATCTTCGTGTAACATCCTTGACAGATATTAAACTTAAATACCAAGTTTGGTATTTTACCGACTATTCGTTTTTGAGTTATCGTGTTCACGGACAACGACCGTTTTCTAAAAATGCCTTTTACTTTCTCTACCTATTCTATGAACATATGTAGTGTATTGAGAAGGTGATGTAATGCATCCAAAACTTCGATACCAAGATTTCAACGGAAATGCATGTTTTAGGACACTATGAATCCTAGAAAAGCACTGTTAGTAAAATGTTCGTGTGTGTGTATGTGTGTGTGTGTGTGTGTAGGAAGAATTGCTAAAAAAAAAAACGAAAAACCCGTTAAATACCAAAAATGGTATTTAAGTTCAGTACCATCTATGGATGAAACACGTAGATTTTCAACAAAATTCTTCCTCCAGCTACCCTTTACATGGAAACATTTTAAAAATTTTTGATTTTCTCAAAAATGGCTGTAGCAATTTTGATTAAAATGTCGTGTATTAAAGATATTTACATGACAAATAAAATGTATATCTTGAATTTTCTGGGAACAGCCTCTCATGACATCTTTATTCTGGATGAGTTTTGAGGAATTTTGTATAACTGGTAAACCGTAAGAGATAGACAAAAACTTAACTAGACAAAAAATGTAGAGCTCGTTAAACACAAATTATGTCATATACTTTTTCTTCGAGGAGTTGACCATTTTTGAGGCATTCCATGTTATTTGTTTTAGATTTAAAATAAATACTTGAACTTTTCTCACAGGGAAATGTGTAAGCTCCTGGCCATGCATAGAAACCTGTTTCAACCACTATCGTTTTAGACATACTTCCCTTCTATTTACAAGAAAGGAAGTAACTTAGACAATTTCTGCTGATGTTTATCTTGATTACCAAAAAGTAGATAGAAAAGTAAGCTGTTTAACAATAATTTGTTGCAGCGATGTAGAGACATTCATTTAAATGGAATACATCAGTTTTTTTGGATATACGGAACCGCAAAACACGTATTTTCGGTGAAATCTCGGTATCGACTTTTCGGGTGGAATGTAAAGAAACTAGATGCAGAACAAGTACAACTATTCAAGCAATATACAGGATAAAAATGAAAGTTCTAACGCGAATTAGTCATAAGCAAGAATGTACCGGGAAATAATACAAGAAGAAAATATGCAATATTGAACTGATAGGACAGTGGATTCTCATAAACAGAAATAAATTGAATGTCCATATCAACAGAAGGGGTCCTAATATATTGATTTGTTTAGCTCCTAGAGGCACAAGAAGCCTTGGTCACCCAATGAAAGAATAATGGCTAAAAGGTTCAATAGGATTTTATCTTATTTTATAGTAATTATGATCGCTTGTACTACTATAGCACTATAGGCCATGTCACTGATAATACATGGAATGAAGAATGTCATTGCGGGGAAAACCGGAGTACCCGTCCCTGCGCCGCTTTGTCCACCGTAAATCCCACATACGGTCACCTGGGATCAAACTTGGTGAGGACTTTATATTAAGTTTTATTTCTAACATACTCCATAAGCTCTCTACCTAATATCGTTATTTTAATAGATTTTTCAAATATTATAACAAAAGCTTATTACTTTCTCTAAACATACTATGGTGCATAGACAAGGTATTGTAATGCACCCAAAAATTAGCAAAATGTTCGTGTGTGTACGCGAATGTGTGTATCCGGGGACAGCATAGCTCAAAAACGAAAAGACCGTTAAATTGCAAACTTGGTATTTAAGTTTGGTATCTTCCAAGGTTGGATACGAAGATTTTCAAGAAAATCCCCCACCCCAAACTACCCTTTACATGGAACATTTTTCGAAAATTTTGATTTTCTCAAAAAGGACCCAAACGATGCTGAATTAAATGTCGTATTCTACGAAAACAATTCCGAAAATTTCTGCAATCATTAAGATGAAACAATCAAATCAGCAAAACAAAACTATTTTTTCAAAAGTATAGATTATACAACGGAGACAAATTCATGATTACGATAAATAAGATATCCAATGCGGCTGACATCTCCCAGGAGGAAAGAACCAAATGAACCACAGGAGATTAAAGACCACAGGCAGACATGCCACAAAGACGCACCGAAGTCTCTAAAGTTTCCTGGCTAGGAGATCCGACATGCTGCTGGAGCTGTCCAGAGAAAACGTTTAACGACCTTCAGCATTTTGGTTTCTACCTAGAATTCATCTTTCTTGGCACAAGACTCTTATTTGTCCAGCAGTGACTCATGCCGTACAACCTGGAAGCACGCCTGAAAAATGAGAAGTAAATGGATTGAAGCGGAAATGGGGGAGAGAATATCATGGTAAACAAGAAAGCTACCGTAAAGGGAAAACACGAAACACTCAAGGTCACAGTGGGATCGATGTAATCGAAAAGAAATGTCAATTACAGGGTTGGCAGAACACTATGTGATTAATAGGGAGAACCTCTTTGGGACTGATAGAGCTACACATGTGGATACCAGTTGCATACCTACCCAGCAGAGACCGACCTGCATTAGGAACTGCACGCGCCGCATGTAAACAACTTATAGTAACGCGTTTGGGAACGTGGCTTGAAGCATATGCTATGTTGTATAATGCTGTTTTACAGGAATTAATGTCTTTGATGAAAGTGCATGCTCTTTAATCAAGATTGTAAAATCTCTTGCTTCAAATGAAGATTTCCAATTCAGATATATCTGCGACAATAACACATATTTGGAAACATCATATACTGAAATGCCTTGATCCCTGAAAGCTGGTGATGAACTTGTGCAAGCAATTAATCAGACCCCCGTGACACCCGTTTTAGACCTTGTGAAAAAGACAGCAAACACAGTGTTTTGAAAAAAAATCGGATTTTTAATAATGCGTGAAGTACGAAATGTGCTACGAGTTTTTGCTACGGAAATAATTACTGATGGAGTATTTTACCCAATTGTCGATTATGTGCCCTATTTACGTCTTGCTCCAGTCACATCTTGTGATGTAGAGCGAAGTTTTTTATAATATAAAGCTTGTTAAGGTACCAATCGGAGACAATTCACATTTGAGACGTTACGAATGTATGTTGTGCATTGTAATCTATGATCTTGTGAAAATGAAACGGATAATGATGCCGATGTAAATATGTAAATCGTTAATAAATCAGCGATGTTTCCGTTTACCACCCACCCAAACTCAATCGCCTCCCACTGCTAGTGAAAGCATTAGTCTACCAAGCTAACACTGCCTCATTTTCCTACCCTTAATACCGCTAGGCAATGTCAACACATCACAACTATATACCATGCTACACTACCTTCATTTCTATCCCGCTATCGGTCCGCAAGATGCTATCCCTACATGTCTTTGATTTCCTGGTGTTCCTCTAGTGTTTATTGAAGTGTCCGCAGCATGGACATGTTGATATTTGTTTCTGCATATTTAAAGGTAGTGTAACACGGTAGCTGGAAAGCCTACTGCAACCTTATTATTCTACCTGAATGTTGCCAACTTAATATGAAGCAAATAAAAACATTGGCTCGCATGATTACAAGTGCTGCAGCTATATAAACTGTTTCCTCCCGTTTTGTTTTCCCTCTATTGTTTCCGGTCCCAGCTAATAACCTGCTCTTTTTTCCGTAACATTTACATAATTGTGTAAAGCAAACGCTGTTGCTCGCGTTAATTACAGGTTTGGCATCCTTTCTGTGCCCACCTGGTGGTAGTGGAGGCGAGTTTCTCCACCTGCTGTATTTAACAGTCCATAAGCATGCAATTCCAAGCTAACTTGCAAAAATTTAAATGCCACTGAATCATTCATGTTGTTGCTATACTGTAGAGAAAGGGGAAAAATAATAATGTACACTCCAGAGAGAAAGTTTTGTATTTTTAAACATGGCGAAACTTAGCGCTTAGAACATAATCATCGTCGTCTTTGCGGATTAGACCTTCTGGTCTGTTAGACATGTTTAGAAATTCTGTTTGTTCGGGCTTTCCTCGTTGCTGCCTTTGTGTTACTGCAACTGACATCAATTATACAAACTCCTGAAGATTCTCCAGTTGCGCTCTAAGCGACTTCTTTCCAATTTAATAACAGACTAGGCAGTCAATATGACCCCGGCTTTTGATGACAAATTGTTACATCATAGAAATTTCCAACGTCTAATTAAATCCTAATCATGGATACCAAATTGTGAAAATGAACATTTATTATAATGCTCTGGATATTTGCTATTATATTCCATATAAGGACAATTTAGATTTCACTTTATCATTTTGTCATCGCCTTGACCTTTTCACCTTTATTTAGCCATTCTCTTAGATTTACTTTAGAACACAATTTTATATTATTTTTGTTATTACTGTTATTATTTACAGAACGATAAATATTAAAACATCATAAATGTCTGCATTTAAATAAAGAACCTTATAGAATTCATGGAAATAAGCAATTTTACTTACAGCAAGTAGAGATGATGTTGCATTCCAATAACAAATTCTATACGACGATTTCACTGGATGTACATACCAGAGCTATCCAGGAAGTAACAAGTGATTTGGCATAACTAAATAATAACGAAAGTTATCAATACAAAACTTTATTTACAAAGCTACAGTACCTTACTCTATTTTTCAACGAAATCGTCATTGCTCTCAAGGTATTTATGGTCACGTGGTACCGGTTTTTCAGTACAGATGTTATACTTTGTTATCGCCAAAAACTTTTTTTTTTTTTTGAATGCACAGAATGCTCGGCCGTCAGAGAAAGAATAATCAGCAATGGCTAGTGGCGCCTGTTAAAGGAAAAAGTATACGAAATAAAAGCACACAGTTGAAGAACTCAAGACCAGGAGGTCATCAATAGCATCACAACACAAGAACTGACAAGGATATATGTGAATCTCCTCAGGCTTGCTCACATGTGTGTTGAAGAGGACGGAGGACATTGCCAGCTCCTAGTGTGAAGGAGAGTAACCATATTCAATGCATTACATTTCATTTTATGTTCATTACGGGTCGGTTTTACGAGCCGCACCCTGTGTAATCCTATTCTAATGCTTTTATCATTCTCTTTCTGAATCTCGTAGTTTCGGTGCTCTCTTTTGGCCTTTCCTCTTTGTCGATGTCTGAAGCACTGACATGGGTGAACAGTCTTTGCAGTTCAAATCCATCCCTAAATATGTTGTTTATTTTTCCAGGTATTCTTAATTCCTCACAGCTGCAAATCACTCTGGGCGCCACCTAACCAAATTTTCTTTCCCTGATTTTTGTTTTAATGTATTAGCAGTACAGTCACTGCTTGAGGTGCCACATTGATAAGAACAGATGTTAAATACTATGACAGCTCCTCAATTCCCAACTTTTTCATAGGTTCGCTAATAAAAATAATCATATAGCCATCCTTCGTCGTGAAGGAGTATCATCACATTCAAGAGGTCTAGAGTTCGAGTATCGTTTGTGGCGAGTGACTTGGACAAGTTTTTTTTTCGCGGTTTCTTTTACCGTGAGAAGACTAACATACCATAAGTTCTAGGGTCCCCGTGACATTTGAACATCGTTTCAATGATTTCGTTTATTTGCCGTTGGATGTGATTTATCAGGTTAAGGATATTTAACTTAAAGAAAAATAATCATAATGACGAAGGAGTGCATTTGCTGGAGGTGAATACTGCACTTTATTTTACATTTACCTGTAGTCGCAAGCAGCATATACTATACGAACTTTTGTTTTAACAGAGAAGATACAGCCCAGGTAGGTGGATCAGTAACCTTCAAGTCTGTGCGGTCACCGAGTGTACCGCTCCCGCCTCAATCCCGTAGTTCTCAACTCAATCCCTCAAATTATACACATCTGATATCCCTAATAATAGCATTATACAGCAAATAACAGGTTACATCTGTAACCTTGTGGCCTTTGACCTTCCAATCAGGCTGCCGACTTCTACCCAAATCGTAAGGCAGAGATGACGATGATCCCGCCGATATGGGACGAAGTGGTCAGGACCAAACTTCCCCCAAATGTAAAGTTGACTTTCATTACTAAAAGACAGCTAAAAATTGTAGCTTCTCAAATGCCCAATATGCTGAATAAGATCCGAGTTTTACAGGATACTGGCAGACATAAGTGGAGCCGTGACTGTAATCAGGCTTCACGTGGCGATGGGCTTTGCTGCGTAATTATGTTGTGGTGTATTATATTAAGCACCACGTTCGGAGCACCAGATGCTGCGTTCTTGGCTTCGTGCCCAGATTGGTGACGTTGGCGGTGCTCTAAGACTCACTCCACTACCAATGAGTAGACCCTCGTACCTGTTGATGTAGATCTACTACCACCTCAGCCCACGATAGTTGACTCTCTCGGGGTGGGACAGCTAATGAGGGTAGTTTAGGGAGTGATCTTATAAATGACGTAGACATACGTAACTTTCCTTGAATTTATTATCACCAGGAGCTGCGAGAAAAGCACTTTGCTTCACAATTCTGCTAACTCAATTATTTACTAGAAACTTTGATACTTGATTATTCACACGTACTTATTTATACTATTTCTTACTTGATTCTGCTCAACACAATTTAATTATAATGCACGTCACTGACGTGACTTAGAGCGCTGTTAACTACTAAGTATCGTTAAGAGTTACAATGTTTGACTTAGTGCGAACAAGTAACTTATGTGATGTTCAGCATGACAACCGACAGCATGACAGTATCACAACGGCAAATCGTAGATAGCCCCGATGTGCCGTACTCTGCTTCTTATATACTAAATCTACTGTCATGGCGGTTTCTTTCTGATTGGACAGAAAGGCCGCGAAATTGACGTCTATATTACCCAAAATACACTGTTCTCTTCCCTGGGTGCACCATAACACCCACGTGTTATACAATGGAAAATTACTCTTTTCTGACTTTTAAGGTTTATCCCCTGCGTGAATCGTTGGTACGTGCCTGGACAAAGGAAATCCGGTTAACAATAAACCCCTCACACCACTCTCCTAGCTTGGCGGCAGCTTTCTGTTCTGCTTTGCTGTAAGCTGATCTTTACACTGCTAAATACATGAGTTAATAAATATTTGCACTCTTTAACTATACACCACTAAATAATTAATAAACTACCAATAGTTATTCTAGATAAGAAATTAACGGTCTCATCTTACCAACACCAACACCCAGTGGGTCCTACCAACTAGTGGCGCCGTCGGGCGGGGGAGGAGGCCGCTGGAACTGACACTGGGGTAGAGTACTGTGAGTGTTTGTCGCGAGGATGACTGAAGGTATGATACAGGGGTTAGATGTGCTGGAGCCGCAAGGCGACTGGTCGGAGGGCTTTACAACTCAGCCGAGATGACCTGCCCACATGATCACCCGGGACCTGCTGGTTTATCATGAAGGACGATGGAATTGCTCCCGCGAGAAGCGAGGTGGTGGTGAAGCCGCACCTGTCAGCGACATTTCTACTTTCTCTACACGCACTATGTACATAGTGTATAGAGAAGATATTGCATTGCACGCAAAAAATTCGATACCCAGATTTCACCGGAAATAGACGTTTTAGGACCCCCTGTATCCAGAAAATGTATTCTTAGAAAATGGTCCGTGTGGGCGTGTCCTTGTGACTGTGAAGTCAGTAAAATACCAAACTTGGTATTTTTGGTTTCTGAGCTATACTGTCCACATACAGAGAGACACACATATGGACCTTTTTTCTGAAATTGCTTTTTTTTTGGATTCAGGGGGTCCTAAAAATGTATTTCCGGTGAAATCTCATTATCGAATTTTTGGGTGGAGTGCAACACTTCCTCTATACACTAGGTACATAGTACGTGTAGAGAAAGTAATCTGATGGTTCCATTCACATGACTTTCTCTGCTTCAAGTTATTGTTAAAAAGCTTATTCTTTTATTTACTTCACGCTAATCAAGAAAATCAGCAGACATCGTCTTATTACTTGTTTACTTTTAAGTTGAAGGGAAATAAGGGAAAACCGTAGGTTAAAGTTGGTTGCTGTGTGATTGAAGTTCCTTTGCTTATATGGACCGGGGTTGGCAAATTTCCGTATGCGAAATATATCCAAGTATTTTAAAGCTGAAACCATTAACAAGAAATATCTCAAAAACTATCAACTCCTCGAAAAAAATATATATATAATTGTATGTTTTAAGGAGCTCTAAAATATCTTTGAAATAACTTTTTGTCTATCTCTTACGGTTTATCAGTTATGCAAAAATCGACAAAATTCGTCCAGAATAAAGATGTCCTCAGAGGCTTTTCCCAGAAAATTCAAGATATACATTTTATTTGTCATGTATATATCTTTAATATTTGACATGTTTAGTCGTAGAACCATTTTTGAGAAAATCAAAATGTGGGAAGGATTTTCTTGAAAATCTTCGTGTCGCTTCCTTGGCAGATACTGAACTTAAATACAACTTTGGTATTTTAGGGACTTTTTATTTTTGAGCTATGCTGCCAACAGACACACAGGCAAACACACACACACACACACACACACACACACACACACAGGGACATATTTTTAAAAATGCTTTTTTGTATTCAGGGGGTCTCAAAACATATATTTACTGTGAAATCTCGGTATCGAGTTTTTAGGTGCAGTACAATACCTTCTCTATACACTAGGTACATGGTACGTGTAGAGAAAGTAAAAATCACAAACATATCTCAGTAAAATACTTTATTGCTGTTATTAGTTTATTAATAGAATACCGATTCGAATGATTTATATTGGATGTGTATGATGCGAATATATGCTCTGTCTGTCTCTCTGTCTCTCTCTTTGAACTTATCAGTATGTCTCAGATGAACTCCAGTGATTCAATACCTCCACTACAAATCAGAGAACATTATTTAGATTAGTTTTAAGTATATTTACCAATACATGAGCAGGTATTAGAACATCCACTCTAACTTAATTAGAGTTATGTTAATTGTCATAAAGCTGATCAGATCCTGGAAGCAAGCTTTTTTATCTTTGATTGTTGTCTCTTTATTTGTTTCCCAGAGTTGAACATTACTGACCTGTGTGCAATGTTTATAGCCAGAGAGCAAATAACGCTCATTCCGTAGAAAGCTATTTTATCAGCTGTCAATAAATCAGCGCACCTGCTCGCGTGTAAACACAGATGTCGCCTGTAGCTCTCTGACATTGCAACAGTCACAAGGGATGTATATCAACTCGGAGCACATCGTCAACACATGCAGTACAAACCTAATTGGAGTAAAACTTTGCGTAGTTATTTCTCTTTTAATTTTACTGTTCGCAGTTCAGCATTTATGTTGTACAGGCCATAGATAACAAAAAAATTACATTTGAGGTTGACCATGTTGGCTCCTCTAACATAAACAGAAATAGTTATTAATACAAAAATAATGATATAGCTTTATAAATAAATGTTACAATTGAGCGCAATTTTAAAGTAATAACCATAATAAATTTAAAAACAATGAAAGTATATGATTATGAAATGTATGAATAATTAGTAACAGGCGTCCTCTGGGCCGCGCCGTGGCCGAGTGCTTAGACCATTCGCCTCTCACCTATATGGCCCGGGTTTGATCCCAAACGACCGCATGTGAGATTTGTGGTGGGCAAAGCGGCGCAGGGGCGGGTTTTCTCCGGGTTCTCCGGTTTCCCCCGCCATTGCATTCCACCGGTGCTCCATCTTCATTCATGTATCATCAGTGTCATTGCCTGCGGTGCCACAAGTAGTTAAAGCGGGCGTTAAGTACTATGAAAAAAAAAAGTGTCCTCCGAGTCACTTGTTAAAAAATGTTGTTGTCATTTCCATTTCAGTCTTTTAAATGCAGGTTACAAGCTTGAGTACCAGTAACATTGTTTGATATTCTGAAGAATGTCTTCAAGAGTTGTTTCATACACTGCTCTATTGGAAGGATGTTAAGTTCGTCTTGAAGCTGTGCATTTCTTACAAATCATGGTGCACTTCTCTGCGGAGAAACTTATTTTGTACAACTTGCAGTTTATGTATATCAGTTTTATTTGTTGTGGATCACATAGGAGAAGAGGTCGAATTAAAGATTTGTAAAGAAGAATGGAGCAGTCCGGACAATCTTAAAGCGTTTCTTGTGATGAGCCTGGAGTTAGTAAGTGACGTTATGCGAGTAATATGATCACTCCCTTACTTTTGTGTTTTGTAGAACGCCAACATATATAACTAGGGTTTGAGATGTTTATTCTACAAATGTAAATAAACAGATAAAGTGTGATGAGCCTGGAGTTAGCAAGTGACGTTCAGATGTTTATTCTACAAATGTAAATAAACAGATAAAGTGTGATGAGCCTGGAGTTAGCAAGTGACGTTCAAATGTTTATTCTACAAATGTAAATAAACAGATAAAGTGTGATGAGCCTGGAGTTAGCAAGTGACGTTATGCGGGTAATATGATCACTCCCTTACTTTTGTGTTTTGTAGAACGCCAACATATATAACTAGGGTTTGAGATGTTTATTCTACAAATGTAAATAAACAGATAAAGTGTGATGAGCCTGGAGTTAGCAAGTGACGTTCAGATGTTTATTCTACAAATGTAAATAAACAGATAAAGTGTGATGAGCCTGGAGTTAGCAAGTGACGTTCAAATGTTTATTCTACAAATGTAAATAAACAGATAAAGTGTGATGAGCCTGGAGTTAGCAAGTGACGTTCAGATGTTTATTCTACACATGTAAATAAACAGATAAAGTGTGATGAGCCTGGAGTTAGCAAGTGACGTTATGCGGGTAATATGATCACTCCCTTACTTTTGTGTTTTGTAGAACGCCAAGATATATAACTGGGGTTTCAGATGTTTATTCTACAAATATAAATAAACAGATAAAGTGTGATGAGCCTGAAGTTAGCAAGTGACGTTATGCGAGTAATATGATCACTCCCTTACTTTTGTGTTTTGTAGAACGCCAACATATATAACTGAGGTTTCAGATGTTTATTCTACAAATGTAAAGAAACAAGGTTTTGATAAGGTCTTAGAAAATTAAATGGCGTTATATTTATGGACGCTCTTTAACTGCTGCGGTTCTCAGAGTCCCGCTTACTTTTGCTCAGAGGCCTCTCTATCAGACTTGAGATTGTTTTATGTGCCGTAAATCTACAACACGGGACCTACAGCTTTACTTCCCTTCCGAAGGAAGCCATGCTAACGATTTTTACGACCGAAAATTCCATTATCCTCCGCCGGGCTTGAACCCGCGACCTTGGATATATGAAGTTAGTATGTAACCATTGCACCACGGAGGGCGACCAAGGTCTTAGAGAAAATATTTTTGCTTCCGTTAAATGAAATTCGCCATACTGTAAGCCATTCGGCTAATAGTGAAAGAGATGCACATTATTTACAAAAGAACAAAAACACAATCAGATGAACGGTTTCCGGAAAAAAAAATGAACATAGAAACTAGAGAAGGTATTACATTCCATATAAAATCATCTGATGTGTTATGCTCACATGACTTTTCTAGCTGCTCTACACACAAACTTCTTACAAACGATGTTTCTTTTTTCTACACCATGCTAATCGAGATAAACATTGTCACATCCTGGCTGTTTGCACAGGATGTGGTAGCATTGTAATTTATAATTATCATAATGTTGGCGACATTGCCAACTTGAACAGTTATTATAACCACGGCAATTGCTCTCTTTTGTATGCTAAAGCTATAGGAAGTAACATGTGCAACTAGGACACCAAGTTTGGCCTCGTGCCCTGAATGTTATGAAGTGCTATTTCATTTAGACATGTTTTCTTTTAATTTAGTCGCATAGTTTATCCTTCGTCGTCCTTTTATGAATTAGATTTTTTCCCTGTTGTATAGGATTTAGCCTATGCGTCCCTTTATATGCACCCGTAGTAAAAAGTAGAGTTTCCTAGTCATACCTACCTCTCACCAACCAGCGCGTCCCTTGTTTAACATATAATGTGGGGTGTGACAATATTAGCAGTATGTTCTTACTGCTCAGGTCCTTATAAGTAGAAGGGAGCTAAAGGCATGCGCTGTGCTAAAGTGATTGTCAAGTGTTTTAAAAACTGTCGTTAAGCGATTGCCATTGCAAATCACTTCTTTACTAGACCAGCAGTACAACACAAGAAATACGGACACTTCCTGCTTGAGAAAAGTATAGGTACTTTACAATTGAAACCAACACCAAGGAATACCTCGGAAACGGTTACCTCCACATAAAAACGTAAAGGGCATACATTGTGCACTTTGACGAGATCTATATTTTTTGTCTATCGCTTACGGTTTGCAGTCCAGCAGATTTCGGCAAAATTCATCCAGAATAAAGACGTCTCCAAGGTCTATTCCCATAAAATTCAAGACATGCATTTTATTTTGTATGTAAATATCTTTAATATACGAGATTTTAATCAAAATCGTTAGAGCAATTTTTGAGAAGAATAACATTTTCGGAAATTTTAAAATGTATAGGGTATTTAGTGGTGGGAGATTTTCTTAAAAATGTTCGTGTTCTTGGAAGATACCACACCTAAATTCCAAGTTTGGTATTTAACGGTGTTTTCACTTTTGAGCTATGCTGCCTACAGACACACATACAAGAACCTTTTTCTAAAAACGTTTTTTTCGGACTCAGGAGACCCTAAATTTCTGGTGAACTGTCGACATCGAATTTTTGGGTGGAATACAATACCTTTTCTCTCTACTATGTACTTTGTACATATGGGGCTAGAGAAAGTAAAAATTCAATAGCACGATTTCACGGAAATGCACATTTTGGAGATCCCTGATTAAAAATGTTAATTGCATACATACCAAACTGAGTATTTATGTTCAGTATCTTTCAAGGATGTGACAGGAAAATTTTCACGAAAATTTCTCCACCCCAAACTACACTTTTCATGAATTATTTGAAAATTTTGAGTTTTTAAAAACGAATTTCATACATTAAAATATTTACATCACAAATAATATCTTGAAATAGCCTCTGAGGCTATCTTCAATCTGGAAGACCTTTGCGTAACTGCCTAACCGTAAGATATAGAAAAATATGACCACATTAAAATGTAGATCTTGTTAAAACAGACAATTTTTGTGAGGTATGAAACAATAAATGGCTTGTCTTTCAGTTGGTGCCAATTTGAAATAGAAATCGGCGTCTCTAAATATCCTGCGATTTATATCGGTACGAGTTATGAGACCTCTCTCTCTCTGTCTATCTCTCTCTCTCTCTCTCTCTCTCTCTCTCTCTCTCTCTCAGGGCGCTATCAGGGTTTAAGAGCTCTAAATCTAGGCTTTTGATGTTGGTCGATAGTTTCTTAAGTAGTCCATTACTCAAATTCTCTTTGCAGAATTGCAATTTATTTTCGATTATTCTTTACCAATTCCAATCTATTTACTTCCTCAGAACAAAATATATTATTGCAAATAATTACACGTTTATAAATCAACGCGGAATCTTAACAGCACGCGTAGCAGCCTAGAATCCCCTACCTAGGAAATATATACCTCGCGAAGTCACAGTCAACCTCACTCGACTACAGTCTCCGAGTGCCCTTTCCTTCCCTATGAAATGCCGCCGCTTTTGTAATTTCTGGCTTCACAAACAAGAAAATCAATATTTATTTACAACGAACGAAATCACACAGGTAAAATTAAAACACTTATATTTAAAGAAAGCACACGGAATAATTATATTGCACCCTGTGATTTCAACTTCGGTATCCAATAAGAAAATATCTGTACAATAAATACATAAAATGGAATAACATTTACAAAATGTCGGTGACATGAGGCAGGGATATAAACATTGTCACAAATACATTTTTTTTTTTTTGAGTTAACCATTTCCGAGCAATTCTTTTTACTTCCCTATGCGTAATATGTACATAGTGTACAGAGAAGATATTGTATCGCACCCAAATATTCGATACCGAGATTTCATTCGAAATAAATGCTTTGGGACCACCTGAATAAAAAGAAACAGAATATCTAGAAAAAGGTCCGTGTGTGTGTGTGTGTCTGTGTGTGTGAACACGAATACTCAAAATCGAAACGTCGGTAAAATACCAAACTTGATATTTAAGCTTAGTATCTTCCAGAAATGCGTCACAAAGATGTTGAGAAAAATCTCCATCACACCAAACTACCCTTTACACGAAAAAAATGTGGAAAATTGTTATTTTCTCAAAAATGGCTCTTAACGATTTTGATTAAAATACTGTATATTAAAGATACTTATATGGCAACTAAAATGTATATCCTGAATTTTCTGGGAATAGCATCAAAAGACCTATTTATTCTAAATGAATTTTGCTGAATTTTGCGTAACTGGTAAACCGTAAGACATAGACAGAAACTTCCTACACAAAAATTTAGATCGCGTTAAAACACACAATTTACGTTTTTTTTTTACATGTCAGTGACCATTTCTGAGATATTCCTTGTTATTTGTTTCACATTTAAAATACTTTTCTCTTATGGAAAGTTGAAAACTCCTTGCCCTGCATAGAAACGGATTTCAATCACCTGGCAAGCAGCTGTTCAGAGATTTGATATTCGTTTTAACCGTGTATTCCATATTTTTATTAACCGGCCGGGGGGCTCGAGGCGCTGACCAAGTCTCACCCTCCAATACTGCACCCCATCCATGACATTTGTAGTGGACCGTGATGGAGGACGCAGCGGCCGGGCGGTAGGCAAAGGTTCCCCGCGAGTTGTCGTGCCATGGAGTTATTCCCATATTTTCCTTCTACTTACAAGGAATCAAGTAATTAAGCCAATTTCTGCTAATATTTATCTCGATTATCATAAAATAGATAAAAGAATATGCTTTTTAATAATAATTTGTTACAGCGCTGCAAAGAAATTCATGTGAATGGAACACATCAGCTTTTTTATGGAGTTAATCGTTTCCGAGAAATTCTCTTTTTGTTTAAATTTCCCAATATTTGTACTTTTTTCTCAAATGAGAAACCGCCAGTCATTTTTTCTAATCCGATTATGCAAGGAGGATTGTACCCACATCTAAGTCACGTGTTTATTTGCATTTCACCTGACGTTGCTGGTAACAGTTAAATGGGAGTACGACAGCCGACTGTAGCAATATTTGGAGAAAAGACTCCATATAAATGTGCAATTGTAGTAATTATTACAGTGTTGGAGTGATCTTCTAGACACATTTAGTTTTTATCTAATACACTATCAAACGTGTTAGCTCGGAACATGCTCATTTAATAACAATGCTGATGGCGTTAAGTTGTTATAAAACACAATAAATAGTATCTGGAAAAGGTTGACAAGCTAAATTTCAACTAAATGTGAATGTACAAAACTCACCGAGCCGGGTGGCTCAGACGTTGTATCTGGGAATGGCATTCTGGATGTCCGGGTTCGATCACCGCTGACCGCGCACTCTGGCCCTGGGTTTTTCGGTAGTTTTCCTGGGACCGCTTAGGCGAATGCTGGGGTGGTGTGTATCTATCTCTGTTCCTTTCTCTTTCATTCTTTCATTTCGTTTCCCTTCTTCATCTTTCAGGTCGGTGCAGGTGTGGCTTGAGGCTTTGCAGTCAGATGGTACAGTTGTTTCTCCGAGCGTAACTCTCTTCCTCCTTGTTACGCTAGTCGGGGCTAGGTGCTGTTGTAGAAGCCTCCTCCTTTCGGCCTCCCGGCGCTGCATAGCCAAGGCTGCCATCTAGTGACTTAGGGACTTCCGCGCGTCTCCGTGCTTAGTTCCGTCGCTTCCTATATGCCGGCCTTGGCTTCCCCTCATCTCATCCCTTTCCTCGGGGAGGGGGGTGCTATGCCTCTGTACCTGATCGTAGTTGTCGAAGTGTCTGTCCCCGCTGTTAACGTGTTCTACGAAACTCACATGTAAAGTACTAAAGCGTCAGCATTTTAGCGACGGATTTATCACTCTACGTTATCGCTTCAGCAAGCGAATAGCTAAAGACTAAAATGCAGCATTAAATAATAGCAACATTCTGCACAATACATTTCCTAAATGTTTTTGAAGTTTTTAAATTATTTACATACTTCTAGCTAACTCTAAAACTTTCCTCTGGTGGGTAGAAGAGACATTCTATTCCTCTCAAAAATTCGATATCGGAATTTTATCTCCGAAACTAAAAGTCAAGGAAGAAGTGTCTTTAGAAAAAGGCGTGCGCTACACATGAATGCATGAGAGAGAGAGAGAGAGAGAGAGAGAGAGAGAGAGAGAGAGAGAGAGAGAGAGAGAGAGAGAGAGAGAGGATGCGCGGTGTCTCAGTTTTGGTCTGTCTGTAGGTCCGTGAACACTATAACTCATAAACGAAAAGTTCGATAAATATCAAAGGCTTGAATAGGCAGTCAGACTGAAAAGTTCATGCCATAGCAGGATTTGAATCACGGATCTCCCGGGCTCTAGCCGGTTGCTCTTCCACTGAGCTTCCATGGAAACATGCCGCCATAGCATTGAATTTCTCAACTGTCTCGCAAGTTTCTCGGTAAACCACAAGGTGATCTCAAAATTATTTTGAGATGACAATCCCAATGGCGACTTACAATGTTGTAAGTAGGTACTTAAGTCCCAGGCTTCATAGTATAGCCAACTGATCTAATATTACTTCGAAGTAAAAATTCTTTTATCACCTTAATCTTCTTGTGTGACGAGGAATGTTATCCCTCAGACTTAGTATCTCGAGAACCTCCTTCTCGAAGGAGAAGTGTAAAAGCTTTCAAAATTTTCCTTGGTTACTGCAAAAAATTTCCGTTGCTAAAACAGGTTATTGACACAAAATTAAACAGCTTGTCGCTATATGAAAAATCATCTGACGAAAACAAAACCACCACAAAATTCTATCTTCTCAAAAAGGAAACCAAGGTGTTAAAACAAAAAAACTAAGCGATGCTTCTAAGCCATATAGTATGAATGATTAAATAACAAAATTTATTGCTCATTTAATCATTTCTTAATGCATACACGTTGTTCAGTTCGTTTGTTGCCTCTAGACAACAAGTATGACGGAAGCGTAATACCAAAGTAGAGAAACATAAACAAGAAAACCATAAAAAAAAAAGTGGCGAGTAAAGAATTATTCCTAATGTATATATTAAGTTTTATAGAAAGTACCTTCCTTTTGCATTAAACAATATTCTTTGCTTAACGGTAAAATTACTGGTGTTTACGAAAACAGTATGAAGTGTGTAAAACTTTCGAATTAGCCGAGGTGCGACATCTTGTGCAAGCATCTTTTCAACAAGTGACAGCCGAAAATGCAGTGCACACATTGTTCGGGAAGAGCAAACAAAGTGGGATTTAGAGGGACATTGTCGTTGGCGGACTAATTGTCAGTCTCGGTGATGATTCTGACAGTTTCGAGTGCAACTGCAACAATGACTCGCATCTTGTAGGAGTAGATTACTTCTTCTGGGCAAGTCACGGTATTGTGGCACTATATTACAGAAATACTAACATTCACAAAAACTGGTTGGAGTATGTACGTATGCAATACTTTATCAAACTTCCAAAACAGCATGTCTGTATTTTGCCATTTTTCGGAAGCATTTTACATTTCGTAATGAATAACGATTCGCCTCTCTGTTTTATATTGCTTAAACTATTAGTAACTTCATATAGTTACTTATTATCTGTGAACGGTGAAAGTAGGTAGACGTTTCTTTTCCTGACAAACGTAGTTACATGGTTTTACAATTGCACAACAGGCGAATACAGCTTAGAACCATATAGTGTGTGCACGTTTGTTCGCGGATTAATACCTTCTGGTTGTTTACATCACGGGTGAAGTAAATTTGAACAGACAATAGGCCTAGAGCTGACGTTGTCTGACCGTATGTGCCATACTGACTACAGATGGTAAAAGCAGTCACACTGTGTAATTCTATTGCCACTGGTAAACGATGGCGAGGGCCCAAGTAAAATAGCCGGTGTGATGGCAAGCTTAGATGCGACAGGGTTACATCTGACAGCAACTCATGGCAATTTTATTGTCAAAGTATGTATGACTTTACAATATAAAACAACTATAAGTAGCCTAATTTTATTGCGAAGGTTAATGTAATACGCAATTAGAAAAAAGTCCACTAAAATACTACAATATTTGTAAAGAACTCCTAAAAATGGTATACTATGGGGTTGTATATCCATATCTCCCATATGGAATTGAACTATGGGGATGCTGACCAAGGGTTCATCTGGACAGAAAATTAGTCCTACAGAAAAGGTGCATTAGGATAATTTTCACTTTCTCCACACGCACTATGTACATAACAGAGAAGGTATTGCATTCCACCCAAAAATTCGACACCGAGATTTCACCGAAAATACATGCTTTGGGTCCCCCTGAATCCAAGAAAAGCATTTTTACAAAAAGGTCCGTGTGAGTGTGTGTGTGTGTGTGTGTGTGTGTGTGTGTGTGTGTGTGTGTGTGTGTGTGTGTGGACACCATAGCTCAAAACGAAAAGACCATTAAATATCAAACTTTGTATTTAAGTTTTGGTATCTTCCAAGGATGCGATACGAAAATTTTCAAGAAATTCCCCCACCCCCAATTAGCCTTTACATAGAACTTCTTTCGAAAATTTTTATTTTCTCAAACATGGCTCTAACGATTTTAATTAAAATGTCAAACATTAAAGATATTTACCTGACAAATAAAATGTATAGCTTGAATTTTCTGGAAATAGCCTCTGAAGATTATTTATGCTGGATGAATTTTACGGAATTTTGCATAACTGCTAAACCGTAAGAGATGGGCAAAAACTTAACACACAAAAAATGTAGAGCACATTAAAACACACAATTTACGTTATATATATTTTTTTCGTGGAGTTGGTCGTTTTGGACATATTCCTTGCTTTTAGTTTCAGCTATGAAAAACATACTTTTCTCATACAGGAATTTGTCAACTCCTGTCCATACAAACAAAGGAACTTCAGTCACATAGCAACCAGCTGTTTATTATCAGTTTAGCTTAATGCACTCCCTTATTTCGCTTCTAATTACAAGGAAGCAAGTAATAACACTATTTCTGCTTTTTTTTTTTCTTTTCTGGATTAAAATGAAGTAAATAGAAGCATAAGCTTTTTAACAATAATTTGTTGCAAAGATGTAGAGAAAGTCCTGTGAATTGAACACATCAGATTTTTAACTTAAAAATACTGATTCATGAGTAGATATTTTCAAACAAAATAAAATGTTCACATTCTATTCACTACATGTAGGTATGTAAATCTATTCTTTTTGCTGTAAATAAGTTAAATTTGAAGATTTCTGATGTCCATGACTACAGTACCAGAAACAATAATCACTATTTCAGAAAACGTACTTTTAAAAAGTCAAGTGATAAGGATGTTTTTGTGATGGGTCAAATTTTATTTAGTAGATTGCCATCATCAATTAAGTCACTAACGGTACTAAACAGTTTCAAAACAAGTTAAAATACTTCTTAATTGATAAATGTTTGTATAAAGTTGATAATCTGTAAATATTCTTAGTTGTTGCGTGTGTATATGCTTATGTTTAATTTTATATAGTGTATTTCCTATTATAATATATTATATTCTCTTTGTCAATGTCAGAAGCTTGTAAAAGTGTACTGACAGCTTATAAAGAATTGAATTGAATTGAGTTGAGTTGAATTGAATTGAATTGTTGCATATATATTCAAATGATGCAATTAAGAGTTAAGCCCATGGGTTCCTCTGTACGTCAGTCAGGACAGAACGAACGTGTTAGTAAAATTACCTTTTAAGACAGTTCTTCAAACGGTCTCATATTTTATTAAAATGTAGTTTATTTGATAGCCCAATTCCATGTTATATGAATATAGGTCGAATAATACGTGCAAGGGATGATTGATGTCTAAGTGTGAAACTGAGGAACAGAGCGGAATTATGAATGGCGTGTAACTATAATGGTCAAATTAACGACAAAGTGCACGAACTCGTTATATCATAAGATTTCTCTGCTCTGATGTCAATTAATGGCAACCCTTTTCATACATTAGAGTTTATAACTGGTTATAAGCAAATGACGATCTTCATGCTTCTTTCACAGGTAGATATTTGAGTTGCTTACTTTTTATTCCACACGCCAACTCTTCTTTCAAATACACGTTATTGAGATCACACAGAATCTTACATTTGTACTACATCATTAAATTGAGCTATTCATTATCCCACCATATATATGATGAGATGGGCAGTGAACTTTTAATGGGGTACACGTTGCAAGCGTAATTAATTACGTATCTACCAGCTAAAGAAATGAAAATTGTTTCCATTCCAATTAAGGAGACCAATTTTGTGTAAATGCCAAAACCTTACAAAATAAACTGATGTTTTCTTGATTACTTGATCCTCAGAAAATTGTGCGTTTTAGCTTTACATACAGGATGATAATGAACTACACCGAAGTATTTTCACAGAATATGTAGATTACCTAAATAAATACTTTGAGATAGGAGACTTATTGAAATTTCGAAGTGACGGCTATACGTTTCTGAAGTGCCAGTACGCCACGTATTGCGGCACTTCGTCTGGAATAAAAATAAATAAATAAATAAAAAGCATTCACTCTATGACAGGTATGGAACTCATGACCTTTGGGATATCGGCTTCCCGCGTTACGCATTAAGCCACCAGAGCAGTTGAAAAACCGTTTCCAGGGTAGGCTACATAACTCAAGAATGTAGTTAATGAATGCTCAGTGTTTGAGATTTTACAGATGTCTGCGACATTAAATCTTGAGAACGAGATGCTAAAAATCGATATTTCTATACCCAGGCAGCAGTTTTAAAGACATTCTAAGCCAGTTTTTCAACCTGCTTTGCTTTAACACCGACTTAGCACTTGATACCCACCACACATTTAACGCTATGTAGCTGCGTTATGTTTATCCGGGGACCATGCATCGCCGATCTCTAACTACTTATATCAGTCACGTGCACAATCTCGCAAATTATTTCGGTGTAGTTCATTAACATCATGTATATATAAATATTATGCTGGCATGCAAAAGCCTACAGTGACTTTGTAATGGGATGAGGTTTGTCCTTGAGCGCCACCAGGCTGGGAGCCAATCGGAGTGCTGCTGTGTTGATATATTGAGTTGGCGCTTAACTGGGAGTAACGCGCTAAGTGATTCCGTCTCTCAGAAATACTACTTGCGCTAACACAAAATATTCACATTTTACAAAAAATAATTCATTAGGAATATAGCGAATAATGTTCGTAGCAGAGCCGTAAAAACCTCAGTTTTAGCTCAAGTAATTTTCATAACACACATGAATTAACATATCGCCAGGCAGATTTGCGAGTGTTCAGTGTGCGAGTGAGAGCGAAATATGAAATGAGGGGGGTTGCGACCTAGCAACACAGAGCACGATAACGTATGTCATTCACTGTGACGTAGAATTCTTCCGATTTGAAAATCATTATAGATTTGGAAGTTCAAATCAATCTGACTTTTTTACCTTCTATAAATACATCGTCCATAGTACATAGAGAACGTATTGTATTCCACCCAAAAATGTGAAGTGGATATTTCAACGGAAATAAATGTTTTTAGGTCCTCTGAATCCAGTTAAGTCAATTTTACTTTCTCTATACATACTATGTATAGTGCATACAAAAGGTATTGCAATATACCCAAAAATTCGATACCGAGATTACACAGAAAATACAAGTTTTAGGACCCCCTGAATGCAAAGTAGAAAACTTTCTATGTGTGTGTCTGTCTGTCTGTCTGTATGTGTGTGTGTCTGTGTGTAGCATAGTTCAAAAACGAAAAGTCCGATAAATACCAAACTCGATATTTAAGTTACGTATCTACCAAGAATGCGACACGAATACTTTGGAGAAAGTACCCTCGTTCCCAGCTACACTTTAGATGGAAACATTTTCGAAAATATTTATTTTCTCAAAAATTGCTCAAACGGTTTTGATTAAAAAGTCGAAAAATTAAGATATTTATATGATAAATAAAATTTTTATCTTGAATTTTCTGGGAATAGCCTTTCAAGATATCTTTATTCTGGATGAATTTTGCGGAATTGTGCACAACATGTAAACCATAAGAGACACACAAAAATGTACTACAAAAAATGTAAATCTCGTTAAAACACACACTCTAAGTTATATACATTTTTTTTGTGGTGTTGACCGTTTTTGAGATATTTCTTGTAATTGGTTTCAGTTTTAAAATACGATACTTTGCTCATACCCGAACTTGTCAACTCATGACCCCTCAATTAATCGATCCCAATCCCATAGCAATCTCATTTTAAACCATAAGGAACCAAGTAATAAGCCGTTTATTCTAAGGCTTATCCTGATTATACGAAATAGATGGAAGAATAGGCTTATTGAGAATAATTTGTTACAGAGATATAGAGAAATCAATGTGAATGAAACACATCAGATTTTAAGAAAAGGGTTCTATGTGTATACGCGAGGCTGCCCTCGTGTGTGTGTGTGTGTGTGTGTGTGTGTGTGTGTGTGTGTGTGTGTGTGATTGTGATTGTGATTGTGAACCGTATAACTCAAAAACGAAAACAAATCCATTAAATACCAAACTAGGTAGATATTTAAGTTGAACATTACTCGAGGATGGCACGAAGATTTGCAGCAAAATCACATCCCCAAAATATCATTACATGGAAGTATGTTTGTAAATTTCATTCGCTCAAAAATATTTCTAATGATTTTAATTAAAATACCTCAGGTTTGAAGATATTTTCATAAAAATAATATATATTATATATACATATCTTCAAAATTCCAGCTTTTTATTCTCGATAACTTTTACATAATTGCTAAACCGTAAGAGATAAATGAAAACACAAAACCTGTAGATCTCGTTAAAATACAAAACTTATGCCTAATACATTTTTTGTGGAGTTAACTGCCGAGATTTTCCTTGTTATTGGTCTTAAAATTTCCAATAATGAAGACTTTTCTCAAATGGGAATAATGTATCAGTTTTCTTATCCTGGCCATACAAAGAGAAGGGAATTGCAATTGCATTTAAAGTGTTTACCTATTGCTGTAGCCTAGTTTAATTCCTTACCTTTCTTCTACCTAGCAAGGACTAAGTAATTAGCTCATTTATGCCAATGTTTATCCTAATTATCATGAAGTAGAGAGAAGAATAATCCTAATAATCGTTTCTAGCAGAATAAGTATACAAAGTGATGTGAACATTCGAAACCTGAAACTTTGCGGCATAAAACGTATTCACATTTTAAAAAATCTGATGTGTACCATTCACATGACTTTCTCTACATCTCTGCAACAAATTATTATTATTAAAAAGCTTATACTTCTATTTACTTCATTCTAATCAGAAAAAAATAGCAGAAATAGACTTATTACTTGCTTCCTTGTAAGTAGAAGCGAAATAAGGGAGTACCATAGGTTAAAGTGAAAATAAAAAGCTGGTTGCTATATCACCGAAGTTCCTTTGTTTGTATGGACAGTAGTTGACAAATTCCTGTAGGAGAAAAATGTCAGTTTTTCATAGCAAAAACCAAAAACAAGGAATGTCTCAAAAACGACAAACTCCACGAAAAAATGTATATAACATAAATTGTGTGTTTTAACGTGCTCTACATTTTTTGTGTAGTAAGTTTTTGTCCATCTCTTATGGTTTAGCAGTTATTCAAAATTCCGTAAAATTCATCCAGAATAAACTACTCTTTAGAGGCTATTCCCAGAAAATTCAAGATGTACATTTTATTTGTCACGTAAATGTCTTGAGTGTATGAAATTTTAATCAAAATCGTTAGAGCCATTTTTGAGAAAATCAAAATTTTCGAAAAAAGTTCCATGTAAAGGGTAGTTTAAGGTGGGGGAATTTTTCTCAAAACCTTCGTGTCGCATCCCAGGAAGATACTAAACTTAAATACCAAGTTTGGTATTTTACCGACTTTTCGTTTTTAAGTTATCGTGTTCACAGACACACGGACACACACAGACACACACACACGGACCTTTTTCTCAAAATACTTTTTTTTTGGATACAGGGGACCCTAAAACATATATTTCCGGTGAAATCTCGGAATCGAATTTTTTGGTGGAGTGCAATACATTGTCTATACACTATGTACATTGTGTCTATAGAGAAAGTAAACAACCTGAATATTGCATATTTATCGGTGTTTCAGTTAGACGTGGATATGACCCTGAATGGTATGTACACATCACAAGGATGAAAATATAGCTTCTTTTTTGACACATCAACATAGCTACACACATGTGATCCTTATATACAATACCTCTCTGACTCTCTTTAGAGTATACCTTGCCTCTGGTTGAAACACTAGTGAACGTATATAAAATGTTTTCTAAGGTAATCAGCTCGTATTCAAACTCAAATTCATGAAGTTGTGTTGAATCTGCAATTAACTAATTTCAAATTTATATTTGTTCAACAAACACGCTGACATTTCACAAACGAAGTTCTAAACAGAGAATGATATTTTATTAGCTGATTGATAATGAAGTGCAAAGGTCGATCGAGCCTATAATTTGCAATAACTGCTATACAGAATGATTCAAAATATTTTTACAATATTTGGGGATGGATTCCTTACATCGAAACAAGAAAAGCGGTTCATATAAACATATGCTCTAAGACCCTTCGTTATCGCGTTATAAATGTATTAATTAAAGTTTACATTCAACGGCTTTACGAATCCAATTCAACGATTTCATTTATCGATACACTTATTTGTAGAAGTTTTGACCATTTGTCTGTTTGTTTACATTTGTCAGTTGGGTATTACATTTTCCCAGCACGCCTTAAAGTTACGTCTACAGGGATTTTATTCAGAACACTCTCCCAGATTTACTAGAAGATGTGTCCCTACAAATGAAAAGAAACAGGTGGTTTATGCACGATGGGGCTCTAGCACATTGTTCGAGATACTAGCAATGGTTGGTATCTACAATGACAGATTGATAGATAGAGGAGAAACAGTCCCATGGTCTGCATGTTTCCCCGACCTCAATCCTTAGATTTTTATCTTTGGGGCCACCAAAAACTATTGGTTTATGCATCCTTACACGATTTATGCATCCAGGAAAACCTGGAAAACCATTCAGCAACGACAGGGAGTATTTGACAGTCACTGTTTCGACAATTGCAGGTGTGTCTGGACACAAGAAGAAGACATTTCCAGCGTTTGCTAAGACTGGTGTTTGTGTTGAACAGCTAACAAGGCAACAAGGTGAAAAGTAGAATAATGTGCCACTTTAAAATTTTTTGATTAATAACATTTTGAACAATAAATCGAAAATAAACGGTTTTGAGACATAAGTTTACATACATTTTTTTTTCTTGTATTGTTGTACGGAACGAGTCCCCAATCTTTGTAAACGTATTAATTTTGAATCATCCCGGGGACTATCAACTCATTGTTTGGGGGGTAGGGGCTCAATATCCGATGAGACAGATAATCATAATGGGAAGGTCCACATCAGCTAACTTGCTGGTTAGTATGAAGGAGAAGTCCACAACGAGGGAACTGTCCTCGCTACCCAGACTGACTGACAGGAAATCTCTCAGAAGATGTTCTAAAGACAGAACAAAGAATGTAGAATCTCAATGGCTAAAGAGGTGGAGCAGATCTGCTGCTGATTACCAATTACCGAAAGTCATGAGCCATGAGAAGGAAATGTCTTTACATAATTTACCCAACTACGAGCCGAAAACTCGCACTGGGGCGGGCGATTCAGCCTGCTCCAACCTTCAAACGAACCAACCTGGAATTAGTAGCCTCGGATGTAAGAGTCATTAATACAGAAGAGGAACAATTACTATGACAATTTAGCTCAACTATTAAAGCGCCAATGCAATGGCAATTTCAACCAATCGCGGTCATCTGACTGGAGCGATATTGTCGAAACATCTTATCGCAGCTGACGTTCGTTTGTTTAATCTCCTGTCTTGGTTATAGGTAACAACGTGACAATCCAGTCAGCCAACCTTCAATTTAATTAACTATCAGTTCCACGAGTATACTTTCAATTAATTCAGTTAGAAATTTTATTTAAACTTTTATCTAGTTTATAATGTATTTGGTTCTAAAAAAGAGTGCAAACATACGCTGTTACTTTCTCTATACGTACTATGTGCATAGTTTATAGAAAAGGTATTGCACTCCACCAAAAATTTCGATACCGAGATTTCACCGGAAATGTATATTTTAGGGTCCCCTGTATCCAAAAAAAAGTATTTTTAGAAAAAGGTCCGTGTGTGTCCGTGTGTCTGTGAACACGATAACTCAAAAACGAAAAGTCGGTAAAATACCAAACTTGGTATTTAAGTTTAGTGTCTTCCAGGGATGCGACACGAAGATTTTGAGAAAAATCCCCCACCCCAAACTACCCTTTACATGGAACTTTTTTGAAAATTTTGATTTTCTAAAAAATGGCTCTAACGATTTTGATTAAAATATCATATATTAAAGATATTTACCTGACAAATAAAATGTATATTTTGAATTTTCTGGGAATAGCCTCTGAAGACTTTATTCTAGATGAATTTTGCATAAGTACTAAACCGTAAGAGATGGACAAAAACTTAACACACAAAAAATGTAGAGCGCGTTAAAACACACAATTTAAGTTCTATACGTGTTTTCGTGCATTTGATCGTTTTTGAGATATTCCTTTTTCTTGGTTTCAGCTATGAAAAACTTATACTTTTCTCATACGGGAATTTGTCAACTCCTGCCCAAAAAAACAAAGGGACATCAGTCACATAGCAACCAGCTTATGGCTTTCACTTTAACCTATGGTACTCCCTTATTTCGCTTCTACTTACAATAAAGCAAGAAATAAGACTATTTCGGCTAATTTTTCTCGATTAGCATGAAATAAATAAAAGATAAGCTTATTAACAATAATTTGTTACATAGATATAGAGAAAGTCATGTGAATGGAACACATCAGATTTTTGTATTTCTTATGTACGAGACGAGTGCAATAACCTCAAATAAAATAACGTTTGTTTCCAAACTTGTATTACTTATTAAAATTTAAAATAAAATAATTGTTCCACATTTCTATTATTGCTATATATATATATATATATATATATCCGTATATTGCGTGTAGACACGGTGGGACCATATCAAAATTCAGGAGGCAGTGAAAAAAAATAAACATTCAGTTAATAAACATGATCGAATGGTGTCATCTATCATTTGAGAACTAATGTAAGTATTACAATCATAACCTGATAAAATCTCCCTTCCTATATATTACAAATTATTAATAATCTATTTCGCTGAATTGTCTTATCAAATACAACTCGTGTTGTCATCTCTTGGGACAATTATTGACTCCCGTTGCTTCGTTCCGGTCGCGAATAATCGACAAGATGAAGACACTCGTGGTATTACTTATGACACTTTTCGTGTCGCATTCCTGGTGGAAGGTGTTGAAATTAAATACCAAGTTCGATATATAACCAACATTATATTTTATCTGACATATGCTGTTCGCAGACACACACACACACAGACACACACAGATACATATCTTCTTCAAATACTGTCCTTTGGTGGATTAGAGTGTCTCGATATTCCGCCTTCTTAACATAAAAGTTTTCGGATTAATGCAACGCTTCCTTTCTTTACTACGCAGTGTGAAGTGTAATGGCCTCGACAAAGTAATATAAGATTTAATAACGTTTTATGGAGTCAAAACACAAAGCAAGAGCTTACAGGATATTCAAGAGACGTGAATCACAAACGAAATAAATTTAGGCAGCACTGCTGAAATAGGTTACTGAATTAAGGCTTGGGTTGGACAGCATCAAACAAAACCACAGCAAAGGGCTTATAACTTGCCTATTGACCACACATAACGTTAGCGGCAACACTGATAACCAGATTATAAAACACATACTCTCTGCAATAATCAAAGATAATAAACAACATGAAAAGAGAAGATTGCAATTCAAATTATTAATTAATGAATGCACTATAAATATATAGTGTTTTCACTGTTTAACTATAAAACATCTACTAATGTATTAATTGATAAAAGCATTATGCTACTTACTACTTTCTCTACACGTACTATGTACATAGTGTGTAAAGAAGGTATTGCATGCATTCCACCCAAAAATTCGATGCAAAACTTCACCAGAAATATGTGTCCGTGTTTCTGTGAATACGATAACTTAAAAACCAAAAGTCGTAAAATACCAAACTTGGTACATAAGTTTAGTATCTATCAAGGATACGACACAAATATTTTCAAGAAAACCCCAAACTACCCTTTAATGGAAAATTTTGATTTTCTCAAAAATGGCCCCAACGATTTTGATTAAAATACAGTATATTAAAGACATTTACACGACAAATAAAATATATATCTTGAATGTTCTGGGAATAGCCTCTGAACTTGTCTTTATTCTGTATGAATTTTGCATAACTAGTAAACCGTAAGAGATATACATGATCTCGTTAAAACATGTTAATTTATCTCATATACATTTTTTGCATGGAGTTGACCATTTATTAGATATTCCGTGCCATTTGTTTCAGTTTTAAAATACTTCAATCTTTTCATTTGCAACTCCTGGCAATGCAAGGAAACGGATTTCATCCAAATAGCAACCACTTTTAAAAGATTTGACTATCGTTTTAACCTAGTGTGTGCCATTATTTCCCTTCTACTTATAAGAAAGAATTCCTAATAATGTTTATCTCGATTAGCATGAAGTAGACAGAAGAATAACCTTTTTAAAAATAGTTTGTTTTGAGGTGAAAAGAAAGTTATTGTGAATGAAACATATAAGATTTTTTTTTACTTTCTTTACCATTTGCCTAGTAAAATAACGTACCTAGATAACGTATTGCACTCCCATAAAAATTCGATATCCATATGTCAACGGAAACAATGTTTTGAGGCCACCTAAATTAAGGCAAAACAGTTTTGGCAAAATGTGTGTATCTGAGTAAGATAGCTCAAACATATGTTGGATAAATTCAAAATCTGGTATTATAAACACATCGCCTTCCTAAGGTACAAATGAAAGATTTTCAACATAATCAGCCCCATTCGAAACCATGCTTTACAAAAACAAGTTTTGGAAGTTGTATATTTAAAAAAATGGCTGTAAGGATTTTTATTAATATGATGTATGTTTAAGATATTTCTATTATAACATTAAATGTGTAACTTGGACTTTCTACTGTTAGCTTGAAAGCTCTTCATTTAGAAAGAATTTTGTATATAAATTTATGTAACTCGTAAACCAAAACAGCTTACGACATTTATTCCAAGTAACAGTTTTTAAGACAACAGATATGTCCCAGGTATCCGTTGTTATTGGACACTTAATTTCCTGAATGCTATCACCATTCAGATGTTTCTCGAGTTTGATGGCAAGAGTGAAGTATTTTAACGGCAGCATACAGCGTTTAGCTTGAACCTGATTCCCGGCGTTGCTCTTCCTCGTGCTCGGCTGGTCTGCTTCCTGCAGAAGGCTAGAATAGTTTCTGGGAATGCGAGATCGGTAGAGCATGAGTTCGAATCTTGGTAAGGACGTTAACGGAGATCTTATACCCCCGCCACTGAATCCTTGCACTTGACAGTTGGGAGTTAAGTTGGTGTCACAGCAAAAAAAAAGAAAAAAAAAAACTTGAAAAGCTTTACCCGTTTGACTTTCTGAACCAATCACAACGTAGCATTCCAGTCGGTCTGACAACGGAATCTAGATGCCGCACCGTTGCAATATCTGGTTACTTCCAACCACTTGCTCAGTTTGTGAACTCCTAACATGTGTGTTAAACTGTTCTGAACAAGCTACGTATTATTCGTTATTATCGCTGACAGTGTTGTTGGTGTTTGTTTGTACGTGAGGGAACATAACGAGACTTTCACAATTACAGAGGTCGACAGACTTTTGTGGCGAGGGTGGACGCGGCTTCATGCAACAAGAAAGTGAATCCTGCGCACAAAATAATACTAAAAGGACAGGAATTAGACAGAATCATCAGAGATCGTGAACTACTAATGATATGTCTTGGTGACGATGACGATGTTGATGACAATGAGAATGTGACGACATAGACTTGGATGGAATTGAGCCATTAAAATTCTAAACCGGTGAAAATCACTTTGTTTTACCTTTCTCTCTTTGTAACAAGTTATTTTGCATTAATTTGTTCAATATTGACGTAAATAGTAATGTATGTTACATACGTTACAGTATCACTGTTATTTTAAATTAACATCAATAATAACGAATTAGTTTCATTATTCATCGGCTTTCATTTACTATTGCACTGTTTATGTTCGTCTAGAGAGATTTGTAATGAGCTGCTGTTGCTTACTAGTTAATCTGGCAAAGGCAGCAGAGCCAACCTTACGCGAACTGTCAAGTGCAAGGACTCAGCGGCGGTGGAATAAGAAGCCCAGTACTCAGCTTCCTCTATTGACTTTACTGGTGAATCAATAAATTACACTTTATATCACAAAGTTTCTCATAAGTCCTGGTTGCAGCTATGAAGATTTGATTTTTCTAACGGCTGACTTTGTAACTTCGAGGTCTCAAAACGCCCAACAGAATCCTCTGACGCCAATTTTGTACTACGCCCAAGGGACTTACGACACACTATTATTCCGGAGGTAATTCGGAATCAAGACGATAGAATTGCGCGCTGCTCGCTAATTACCTATCCGCCGCATTTAATGATTTTGCGACTTACTAAAATTTAAACTTAAGCCGCACGGTTTGCGCGCGTGTTCCCGTCCCGTCTGGACATTGCTTCGCTGCCAATGTCTTCCAGAAAAAGTGCGTGCAACCCTGATTCCTGCTCCCTTTTTATATGAATTTGAGATTTGTAACGTTCACGCCTTTACTTTTTCGGGCTATTTTTGGCGTCACCTTATTCCCGTCACACGATTCGTCATGTAACACTTCTCCGTTATTTTGCACAAGTTCATCGGCCTGCGTGACTTTAGTTCACCCTGCAGTTACGAGACTTAATTTAAACAAAGATGTTTCCGTTTTCATCCTCATTGAAATATGAGCGATTCAAAGTGAACTTGCTACTTTTACAGATTCATTCCAGCCAATTCTTAACTTCAACACTTAATACTATAAACTAACTCAAAAGCTTCTCAACTATTTACATACTCCTCACACATGTTTGCCCGCCTGGATAGTGTGGTGGTAGCGTGTCAGCCTCACATTCAACAGGTCGTGAGTTCGAATTCACTTAGGGTGAGTTACCCGGATAAGATTTTTTGGGGGTTTTCCTTATCCTGAGAAGACGAATGTCGAGTAACTTTAAGCTCCATGGACCCCAGATCATTTGAGCATCATTTCACCAATTTTAATCAGCGTGCGATATGACTAACCAGGTTAAAGGACGTTAAGCTACAAACAAACATATTTATATTAATACTTAACCAGCTGACATCATTTTAATATACAGGGCTATGTTTTGTCTCAGTACAAGAACATGTTCCATGACACTATTTCTGCAGATGTTTATTTCTATTAATCTGAAGTAGATAAACAAATATGTTGTGTTAGAATACTTTCTAGAAGGTATATTAAATAATTGATAATGCGTAGAGAAAGTCATACGAATGTAACTCAGAAAGCCCCTCCTCCTGTTTATATCCTGCACAATGTAGTTGTTGCTCGGGGAAATTGGTACCCAGAATTCTTTTCTACAGATTTGCTGACGAGTTTGGAATCTCCCAGCGGATAACTTTGATGAGGATGTTTCCTCATCATCGGCCAAAGACAGAAAATCTAATTAGCATCAGTCCCCGAAGCTTTAAACATTCTCATTGGCGTTTCAGCCCAAAACTATCAAGTAGATTTGTTTACGCTAATGCAACAAAACATGAGTTGTATTTTGACGACATGCAGACATTTTCCAAGAGACTGGTAATGAGGCTGGTATTTTCTTTACCCACAGCGGCATTAACTAACTACCCTTGTGGCCGCAGAAACAGGGATCAGCAAACTTTCATTTATGACTTTTAAACTCACTGTAGAATACAATAAACAAAAATCCGATGCGTTCCATTTACATAACGTTTTCTGCATTTCTGTAAAAATTATTTAATAAGCTGATTCTTCCATCTACTTCATGCTATCGAGATCAACATTAGTAGAAGGGAAATAAGAGACTATCCTGGGCTAAACTGATAGTCACATGTTTTAAAATAGGGTTACTACGGGATTGAAATCCTTTTTTTGCATGACCAGGAGTTGATAAGCTCCTCTAAGAGAAAAGTTAAAAGTATTTTAAAACTGAAACCAATAACAAGGGTTATCTCAAAAGCAGTCAACTCTACAAAAACAATGTATGTGAAGGTAAAACAAGACACTCAATTGTAATATTGCCAGTATTTCCTAGTTGTTCCCGATTCCTGTTCCTTCCTATTTCCGCGTATTTTAAGTATTAAATCTCTCTGTTCCGGAATTATTGACTATATTTAGATATGAAAAATGAATTTTGAAGTATATGATCATTTTGGGGAAACCTTTCAAAATGGGATCTTAAAGTTTTTTCTATTCCTGTACAACACTTTCAATAATGTGGATGTAGTAATACTGGAATAAACGTTATCTAAATATAATATACTATATTTGACACATTTAACCTATATAATTATTTGGTAAAAGAATACGCACGTGAATGTACGCAGTAGAGGCATAGATATCAAAGTTTACACACATTGCACTGGTGTACTGAATAATTCTGAACAAATGGATAATGAACTCTGTAAATTTAAAGATGGCGACAGAGCCGTTTCCACATCTCTTCCTAAAGTATATGGTAATGGATATTCGCCTGCTATCAGCCATCCTGCAACTTGTAGGGCTCTTTCCAAGTTGGAATAAGACTTGGAGTTCTTGTTGCCGTTAGTTGGCACAGTATATGGAAGGACCTTAGTTTTATTTTACTCATTTTACCCCTCATCAACCAATCCAATTCACCCCTCATCAACCCTGACCTGTTTCGTTCTGCCTCTGGTGGCGAGTCTGGTGTGAGCTCTGGGATTAAGATCCAGTCAGTTCCTGCATGTAATTGCTTTGAGGATGAGCCAGGCTAACATAGACGAACACTGTTTGTTAGCCAGACAGCCTGGAGGTGGGCAAAATTAAGGGGGAATATTTCTGTAAGCTTAAATTCTTCTAATATCCTCAGGTGTCTGTGATGGCCATACACACGATTAAGTATGGAATATAGTTATTTTCGACGCCATAGATTTCTGAAGTGTAGGGAAAGAAATTGTAAATTTACACCAAGTAACAGGAAGTAACATTGTATCAAATCTATGAAAGTGAATAACTTAGTGGAATGGAATTTCTCTTTTCGTATTAAATCTACCGTTCATTTGTTTACTATAGGACATATATAAGTATGTCCACGCCCTTATAATAAAATCAGATTATCAAAATACCAGCACAGCTTACGCCGAAAGGCAAGTGGAACCTCTTATTATAAAAATCTGACTTTCTCTACATCTCTGCAACAAATTATTGTTAAAAAGTTTATGCTTCTATTTACTTCATGCTAACTGAGAAAAATTAGCAGAAATAGACTTATTACTTGCTTCCTTATAAGTAGAAGCGAAAAAAAGGGAGTGCCATAGATTAAGGTGATAGTCAAAAGCTGGTTGCTTTATGACTGAAGTTCATTTGTTTGTATGGACAGGAGTTGATAAATTCCTGTATGAGAAAAGTATGTTTTTCATAGCTGAAACCAAAAACAAGGGATATCTAAAAAATGATCAACTCCACGAAACAAATGCATATAACATAAATTGTGAGTTTTACGAGTTATGCTCTACATTTTTTATGCAGTAAGTTTTTTGTCCATATTTTACGGTTTAGCAGTTATAGAAAATTCCGGAAAATGTATCCAGAATAAAGTAGTCTTCAGAGGCTATTCCCAGAAAATTCAAAATAAACATTTTATTTGTCAGCTAAATATATTTAATATTTGATATTTTAATCAAAATCGTTAGCGCCATTTTTAAGAAGATCAAAATTTTCGAAAAAAGTCCCATGTAAGGGTAGTTTGGGTGGGGGAATTTTTCTCACAATTTTCGTGTCGCATCCCTGGAAGATACTAAACTTAAATACCAAGTTTGGTATTTTACCGACTTTTCATTTTTGAGTTGTGTTCATAGACACACGGACACAACACACGCACCTTTTTCTGAAAATGCTTTTTTTGGATACAAGGGACCCTAAAACATATATTTCTGGCGAAATCTCGGTATCTAATTTTTGGATGGAGTGCAAAATCTTCTCTATACACTTTGTACATATATACTACGTGTAGAGAAAGTAAAAACTGATTAAGTTAACAATGTGCTTCTTCAGTTTGTAAGAAAAGAATCCTTCAACCTGAGCTATGTATGCCATTGGGTGTAATGTGAATACAAAGGTGTATCGACTTCACAAACTTCCTTCCACGTTCCACAACATTTGAGATATCAATAGAATTTAAGGAACAAACATGCTGAAGCAAAATGTCAGTAGCACCTGCTTCTGATATCCGAAACTAATTGATCACTGATTGATCGGGGATAAATTCACCTGCAGTAGTTTAACAGCCAAGAAAAAACGTCAAAGTGACTCTTAAACATTATACCGTGGACAAACTATATTAGGAGCGCAGCTGAGCCGAAACATTCAGTTGTTATGGAATAGAATAATCAGTCATAAACTGTTCTAGACAGGACCATCATTACCGTCCATCTTGTGAATAACAGGAGCGGTAATAAGAAAATTGCACTTCTTCGAAACGTTGGTGTCAAGCCAAGTTTTTACCTGGCTAGAAGCCCGAGAAGATCTTGAATTAACACGTCGCCAGGAAAGCTATAGTTCTTATTTTAACATTTATACTGTTCACAAGCAACGACACATTTTATATGTGTTTTGTTTATATGTGCAACGATGTGTTCCTTTCACACGACTTTCTGTTCATCTGTGCAACAAATTATTGTTAAAAATCTTATTCATGCTAATCGAGTAAATTAGCAGAAATGGTCTTGTTACTTGCTTCCTTGTAAATAGAAGGAAAGTAAGGGAGTATCATAGACTGAAGCGATAGCTTCAGAGTTTTTAAAAGCTGGTTGTTATGTGATCGAAGTTCCTGTTTTTTATATTATTTTTTTATTTATTATTTCATTTAACATCTAAGGTCATATAGGGAGCTTTCCACTTGAAACAACTCGTTTTCTGTAGGTTCTTTTATGTTGGTTTAAATCATTTTGTTTTACTCAAACACGCACACATTCCATCTCACATACAAACTTCCAGACTTTGTGGGGGATAGGGAATAATTCTGACTAGAGAAAAATTCCCCGCCACAGCCGGGAATCAAACCCGGGACCCACGTAATGTTCCTTTGTTTGTGTAAGCAATATATGTATTTTAAAACTGAGGCCAATAACATAATATATCTGAAAAAACGTCAAACTCCACGAAAAAAATGTATATAACAAATTTTGAGTTTTAACGCGCTCCAGGTTTTTCGTCAAATGACGCTTCGTCTACCTCTTACGCTTTACCAGTTATGCAGAACGCTGCAAACTTTATCTGCAAGAAAGAATGTTTTCAAAGGCTATTCCCAGAAAAATCACGATATACGTTTTAATATTCCTTTAATATAGTTAACATACGATATTCTAATTAAAATCGTTAACAAAATTTAAAAAAAGTTGTCCATGAAAAGGGTGGTTGGGAGTGGGGGTGGGGGTGGGGGTGGGGTTGGGGTTGGGGAGGTGTTCTTGAAAATCATCGTGATGCTGAGCTTAATACCAAGTTTGGTATTTAAAAGATTTTTGGTTTTTGAGTTATGCTGCCCACATATACATATACACACACAAGCTCACAGACCACATACACACACACACACACACACACACACACACACACACAGAGGCTGACAGGCACACGGAGGGCATTTTTCTAAAAATTTTTTTTGTTTTTGTTTTTTTTTTTTTTTTTAGTCAGGGGGTCGCAAAACATATATTTCAGGTGAGATGTCAATATCAAATTTTCTGGGTGCAAAACAATACCTTCTCTATAGTATTATGTATATACGTAGTGTATGTAGAGAAGGTAAAAATCAAGATGTTCATGAAAGTAAGTCGAATAACTACTCCTCAGTAAAATGCAGAAAATAATATTGTCAATTAAGTTTATGTTGATGACGTCATATAAATAATAATAATAATAATAATAACTATAATAGTAATAATAACTGTAATAGTAATAATAACTATAATAGTAATAATAATAACAATAATAATAACACTAATAATGAGAGTAATAATAATAATAGAACAATGTTTCCTTTATGTATAACGTACCTTTCGGAATACTACACTTGACGTATTCGAACAAATTGAAAAAAAAAAAAAAAAAAAAAAAAAAAAGAGGTTAAGTTTAGTTGTATTTGCATTACGCCATACCAGAAATGATGCTGTATGTACACTACTTCAGATTTTTACTTTCTCTACACTTCTATAAACGTACTGTATAGAGAAGGTATTATCCCCTATATCCAAAAAAGCATTGGTAGAAAAAGGTCTCTGTGTGTGTGTGTGTGTGTGTGTGTATGTGTGTGTGTGTGTGTGAACACGATAACTGAAAAACGAAAAGTCCGTAAAATACCAAACTTGGTATTTAAGTTTAGTATCTCCCAAGGATCCGACAGGGAGATTTTTCTGTAAATACTCCACTCCCAACTTCCCTTACACATGGAAAAAGTTTAGAAAATATTGATTTTCTCAAAAATGGTTCTAACGATTTTGATTAAAATACCGTATATAAAAGATATTTACACAACAAATAAATTAAATATTTTGAACTTTATGGAAATATCCTTTAAAGACCTCTTTATTACTACACAAAACACGTAGGTCGTTGTAACACTGACTTTATGTCATATACTTTTTTCGTGGAGTTGACCAGTTTTGAAATATTCCTTGTAATTGGTCTCAGCTGTAAAATACTTTAACTTTTCACATAACATGGGAATTTGTCAACTCCTGGCAATGCAACGGATTTCAACCACATGACAACCAGCTTTTAAAATATTTGACTATCGATTTAGCCTGGTGTATTCCTTTATTTCCCTTCTACTTACAAGAAAGCATTCCTGTTGACATTTACCTCGATTATCACGAAGTGGAGGAATAAGCTTTTAAAGAATAATTTGTTACAGAGGCGCAGGGACAGTCATGTGAGTGAAACATATCAGATTTTTACTTTCTCTATACGTACTATGTACATGTGTATAGAGAAACAAAGAGGTCCATGTGTGTGAGTGTATGTGTGCCGTGTGTATGTGAATACGATAACTAAAAAACGAAAAGTCGGTAAAATACCGAGCTTGGTATTTAAGTTTAGTATCTTCCAGGGATGGGACACGAAGATTCTGAGAAAAATCCCCCAAACCCAAACTACCCTTCATATGGAAAGAATTTCCAAATTTTGATTTTCTTAAAAATTGTTGTAACGATTTTGATTAAAATACCGTATATTAAAATAAATGTATATCTTGAAATTTCAGGGAATAGCCTCTGAAGACCTCTCTATTCTCAATGAATTTTGCGTAACTGCTAAACTGTAAGAGATAGACAAAAACCAACCACATAAAAGTCTAGATCACGTAAAAAACCCACAATTTATGTCATATAGTTTTTTTTTTTTTTCGTGCAACTGATTATTTCTGAGATATTCCTTGTTATTTGTTTCAGAGTTAAAATACTTAAAACGTTTATCACACGGAAAGTTGTAAACTCCTGGTCCTGCATAGAAACGGATTTTAACCAGCCAGCATTTAACGGATTTGACTATTGGTTTAACCGTGTATTCCCTTATTTTCCTTCTACTTACAAGGAAGCACGTAATTAAGGCAATTTCTGTTCTCGATTAACATTAAGTAAACAGAAAAAATGCTTTAATAATAATTTGTTACAGCGATGTAGAGGAAGTCATATAACTGGAACACAGCAGCGTTTTTACTTTCTCTACACGTACTATGTACATAGTGTATAGAGAAGGTCTTGTAATGAACTCAAAAATTTGATACCGAGATTTCAACGGAAACACATGCTTTGAGTCCCCCCAAAAAGCATTTTTAGAAAAAGTCCATGTGTGTATGTCTGTGAACAGCATAGCTCAAAAACGAAAAGTCCGTTAAAACCAAAGGTAGTATTTAGTTTTGGTATCCTCTAAGGATGCGACACGAAGATTTTCAAGAAAATCTCCCTACCCCAACTACCCTTTACATGGAACTTTTTTCGAAAGTTTTGATTTTGTCAAAAACGACTCTAATGACTTTGATTAAAATAGAATATATCAAAGATTATTTACCTGAAAAATAAAATGTATATCTTGAATTTCCTGCGAATAGACTCAAGACTACTTTATTCTGGATGAATTGTACGTAATTTTGCATAAGTGCTAAACCGTAAGAGATGGACAAAAACTTCCCACACAAAAACTGTAGAGAACGTTATAACACAATTTATGTAATATACTTTTTTTTCCCTGGAGTTGATCGTTTTTGAGATATTCCTTGTTATTGGTTTAAGCTTTGAAACATTTATACTTTTCTCATACAGGAATTTGTCAACTCGTGTCCAAACAAAGAAAGGAACTTCAGTCACATAGCAACCAGCTTTTGACTATCACTTTAACCATGGTACTCCCTTATTTCACTTCTACTTACAAGGAAGTAAGTAATAAGACTATGGTACTCCCTTATTTCACTTCTACTTACAAGGAAGTAAGTAATAAGACTATTTCTGCTATTTTTTTCTCGATTAGCATGAAGTAAATAGAGGCATAAGCTCTTTAATAATATTTTTTTGCTGAGATGTAGAGAAAGTCATGTGATGGAACATATCAGATTTTTTTCATAACTTTTAAAAATTAAGGAGCATAAACTTTCTTACATTGAAGCACAAAGCTTATCATTATGTCAGGCGTCAATTTATTATTTGTAATGAGTGTTGTCATTAACTCACTTTTTGGTATTCTCGATCCGGTATAAACAGTTTACTTGCTTGTTCTTTTGTTTCACTGGCATGATGTGGGTGCTTATATTCCTGACCTTGGCCTATGAAATGCAGGAGGTTGCAGTCTTTGCTTCTTTAGGATTCTTCCTCGGAATTAATGGAGCCACGCAGGTCGTTTATTCTCTTCTACTTTCTTCGAATTCTTTTTCTTTTTCGTCTACAAGGGTTTCACTTCATGAAGATGAATGAGCTTTTATTCCTTTGCTTTGAGAGTAATGCTTTCGTTTTCTCGTTTCCCTGAAAAATTACAGCAACCTGAAGATGCTGCACTGGCCGTGCTCGGTTATTAGGGATATTGCTTTCAACTGTCTTACATTTCCTTTGGCAATGCGACGATCGCTGCATAATGTTCTTTTATTCTTCAATTTAAACCAAAAGATCTGATGCGTTTCATACACATGACATTCTCTTAAAATAATTCTTGTTAAAAAGCTTATTCTTCTATCTACATCATGCTAATCGAGATTAGCATTAGCAGAAATTCTCCTTATTACTTAGCCCCTTGTGAGTAGAAGGAAAAAGATTTGATGTGTTCCATCCCATGACTTTCCCTATTTCTCTGCAACAAATTATTGTTAATCAGCTTATTCTTCTATTTACTTCATGCTAATTGAGAAAAAAAAATAGCAAACATAGTCTTATTACTTGCTCCTTGTAAGTAGAAGCAAAATAAGGGAGTACCATAGGTTAAAGTGATAGTCAAAAGTTGGCTGCTATGTGACTGAATTCCCTTATTTGTACGGACAGGAGTTAACACATTCCTATATGAGAAAAGTATGTTTTTCAAAGCTGAAACCAAAAACAACGAATATCTAAAAACGATCAACTCCACGAAAAAAATGTATATATCATAAATTGTGTGTTTTAACGTGCTCTGCTTTTTGGTGTGGTAAGTTTTTGTCCATTTATTACGGTTTAGCAGTTATACAAAATTCCGTAAACTTGATCTAGAATAAAGTAGTCTTCAGAGGCTATCCCCAGAAAATTCAAGATATACATTTTATTTGTCAAGTAAATATCTTTAATATACATACGATATTTTAATCAAAATCGTTAAAGCCATTTTTAAGAAAATCCAAATTTTCGACTAAAGTTCCTTGTAAAGTTAAGTTGTGAGTGGGGCAATTTTCTTGAACATTTTGGTGCGGCATCCTTGGAGATACCAAACTTAAATACGAAGTTTGGTTACCAATGGTCTTTTCGTTTTTGAAGTATACTGTCCACAGGTACACACACAGACACACACACGCGCGCGCGCACACACACACACACACATATACACACACAAGGACCTTTTCCTGGAAATGCTTTTTTTTGGATTCAGGGTGACCCAAAACATGTATTTCTGGTGAAATCGCGGAATTGATTTTTTGGTTGAAATGCAATACCTTCTCTATACACTATGTACATAGTACGTGTAGAGAAAGTAAAAATGTAATGTGTTCCATTCACACGATGTCTTCCAGCAGTTCGGTAAACAAACCTTTAATCAAAACATTAATCTGTTATATACATCATGCTAATTAAGATAAATACAAGCAGAATTAGTATAATTACTAAATCCTAGTAAGTAGAAGGGAAATAAGAAAATGCACAAGCTAAAACGATAGCCTCGTCCCTTAAAAGTTGGTCGCTATGTGAAATAGTTGAAAGTCCAATCTCTGTGCTTTCCAGGAGGAAACAAACAAGAAACGAGAACAAAGGTGTCTTCCCCTGTGAGAAAAGTTTAAATGACTAAAATTGAAATTAATAATCCGGAATATCACGAAAACGGTTAACTCTACAAAAAATGTATACAATAGAAATTATGTTTTAATAAGATCTACATTTTTTGTGTATAAAGTTTTTGTATATCTCTTAGAGTTTGCCAGTTACACAAGTCTCCTAGAATGAAGAGATCTTCAGAAGCTATTCCCAGAAAATCCAAGATATACATTTCATTTACACACGGTATATTAATCAAAATCGTTTCACATTTTTCAAAAAAAAAACAAAATTTTCTAAAACTGTTCCATGTAAAGGATAGTTGGGGGAGAGGGAATTTTCTTGAAAATATTTGTGTGATATCCTTGGCAGATAGCAAACCTAAATATCAAGTTTGGTATTTAACGGTCTTTTAGTTTTTGAGCTATGCTGTCCACAGGTGCGCGCGCATGCACGCACACACACTCACTCTCATACACCCAAACACATACGGACAGTTTTCTAAAAATGCTTCATTTTGTGCTCAGGGTGACCCAAAACCTATATTTCCGGTGAAATCTCGGTATCGAATTTTTGGGTGCAATACAATACTTTCTGTATACTCTTTGTACACAGTACGTGTAGAGAAAGTAAAAAGTTAGGAGGTCAGAACACATGTTGTGGGGCAGCTGAAAGCGTGTGCAAAGAGATAATTTACTGGGTCCCGTGTCACGGATATCTGATGATGTAATCCACAACGGGAGATCTTCGATTCAAACCTCGCCAGTGCTCATAACTGGCAAACGCCGGAGGTACGTAAACTCATACCAATTATTATTTCATTTTATATAATTTCGTAAGTAGTAAGAACAAGCGTTAAACACTATTAAACCAACTGATGTGTTCCATTCACATCTCTACTTCTCTGTAACAAACTATTTTAATAAGCTTATTCTTCTACTTATTTCGTCATAATCGAGATAAACACCAGCAGAAACGGTCTTATTATTTAGTACCTTATAATTAGGAGGGAAATAACGGGATACACTAGGCTCAACCGACAGCCAAATGTTTTAAAATGTATTGCTATTCGTTTCTTTATGTGGCCAGGTGTTGACAAGTGCCCGTATGAGAAAAGCTGAAGTTTATAAAACTGAAACAAACAGCAAGGTATATCTCGAAAACGGCAAACTCCACGAAAATATGTAGATATATGATATAAATTGTATGTTTTAAGGACATCCTCATGTTTGTATTGTAAGTTTTGGTCTATCTCTTACGGTTTAATAGTTGTGCAAAATTCAGAAAAAATCATCCATAATAAAGAGATCTTCGGAGGCTCTTTACAGAAAATTGAAGATATATATTTTATTTATCATGTAAATATCCTTAATATACGACATTTTAGTCAAAATCGTTAAAGCCATTTTTGACAAAATAAAATGTTCCATGTAAACGGTAGTTGGGGGTGGGAGAATTTTCTGGAAAATGTTTGTATCGCATCCCTGGAAGACAGTGAACTTAAATACCAAGTTTGGTATTTAAGGGTGTTTTGGTTTTTGAGCCATGCTGCCCACAGACACACACACACACACGCAAACACATACATACGGTCAGATGCACCCACTCACATTTTTCTAAAACACTTTTTTGTATTCAGGGTTCCAAAACATGTATTTGTGGTGAAATCTCTATTTCGAATTTTTGGGTGCAATACAGTACCTTTTCTGTATATTATGTACACAGTACGTAAGAAAAAGTAAAATATGTATGTGTTCCATTTACATACATTTTTCAACCTGTTCTGCAAGCTATTGTTACAAAAGGTTATTCTTTTATCCAAATGACGGTAATAAAGATAAAAATTAGCAAAAACGGTCACATTAAACTAAATCGACAGCCAAATCCTTTAAAAGCTGGTCGCTAAGTGATGCAATAGAAATTTGGTTCACTTTGAATGGCCAAGCGCAGAAAAAAGACATATGACACGAATTAGTCATTACCGTTTGAGAAAGGGATTTAAAATTGAAACCAAAACGCAGGAATATCTGCACAAAGTTCTGCACAAACTCTACAAAAAACAAACAGAATCATTATATAAACTGTGTGTTTTGACGATATCCACATTTTTGTGTAGCAAGCTTTTGTCTATGAACTTATGTTTACCAGTTATACAAAAGTCATCCGGAAGGATATGGTGTTCGAGGTTATTCGCAGAAAATCTAAAATCATCATAAAAGACATGATGAAAATATTTTAAAGATATGAAATGTTAACAAAATCATTAGAACAATTTTTGAGATAACCAAAGTTTTCACCTTTCTACATGTTATCATTTGTTTGTTAACGACGCTGTTAATTGCCATGACCATATCAGCGGTGCAGGAATTTCGTCCCGCAGGAGTTATTTTACATACCAGTAACTGGAGCTGTCACTTTTAAGCTCACTGAAAAACCACCGATCTGGGCCGAGTTTGAACCCGCGACACTGAGATCAGAACAGCGCCTAACCAACTAAGGGGCACAGAATATATAAAGAGTAGTTAGGGTCAGAAGATTTTTTTGAGTCAATGGATAAATTTCACAACACCCCTTTCTGCATATAATTTCCGAATTAAATAAGAAATAGCCAGTGTTACATTACGGTTGAGTTAAAATATTGCCTAGTTTACCAAATGGCCTCTCTTCTAAAAAATCTGATGTGTTCCATTCAGATGACTTTCTCTATCCCTCTGTAACAAATTATTGTTAATAAGCTTATCTTTTTTATTTATTTCATGCTAATACAGTAAAATTACCAGAAATAGTCCCATTCCTTGCTTTATTGTAAATACAAGCGAAATAAGGGAGTACCATAGGTTAAAGTGAAAGCCAAAAGCTGCTTGCTATGTGACTGATGTTCCTTTGTTTGTGTGGACAGGAGTTGACAAATTCCTGTATGAGAAAAGTATGTTTTTCAAAGCTGAAACCAAGAAAAAGGAATATCTCAAAAACGATCAACTCCACGAAAAAAATGTATATAACATAAATTGTGTGTTTTAACGTGCTCTACATTTTTTGTGTGTTAAGTTTTTGTCCATTTCTTAGGGTTCAGTAGTTATGCAAAATTCATCCAGAATAAAGTAGCCTTCAGAGGCTATTCCCAGAAAATTCAAAATATACATTTTATTTGTCAGGTAAATATCTTTAATATATGATATTTTAATCAAAATCGTTAGAGCCATTTTTTAGAAAATCAAAATTTTCGAAAAAAGTTCCATGTAAAGGGTAGTTTGGGGTGGGGGGATTTTTCTTAAAATCTTCGTGTCGCATCTCTGGAAGATATTAAACTTAAATACCAAGTTTGGTATTTTACCGACTTTTCGTTTTTGAGTTATCGTGTTCACAGACACACGGACACACACACACACGGACCTATTTCTGAAAATACTTTTTTTGGATACAGGGGACCCTAAGACATATATTTCTGGTGAAATCTCGGTATCAAATTTTTTGGTGGAGTGCAATACATTCTCTATACACTATGTACATAGTGAGTACAGAGAAAGTAAAAATACATCAGATCAAGCGACTGATTCCATCTAGCTGCTAAGATAACTTTCTCTACTCTTTAAGAACAGTGGATGAATGTACATGTGTATATTTTATGTAGAAAATAATAAAATAAATTAATGTAGTTATTACAAAAGCAATTGAACATCAAAAAATCTGATGTGTACCATTTACATGACTTTCTCTATATCCCTGCAACAAATTATCATAAAAAGCTTATACTTCTATTTACTTTATGCTAATCAGAAAAAATGAACAGAAATAGTCTAATTACTTGCTTCCTAGTAAGTAGAAGCAAAATAAGGGACTACCATAGGTTAAAATGGTAGTCAAAAGCTGGTTGATATGTCAATGAAGTTCCTTTGTCTTTTATGGATAGGAGTTGACAAGTTCCTGTATGAGAAAAGTATGTTTTTCATAGCAAAAACCAAAAATAAGGAATGTCTCAAAAACGACGAACTCACGAAAAAAATGTATAGGACATAAATTGTGTGTTTTAACGTGCTCTACATTTTTTGTGTACCATGTTTTGTCCATCTCTTACGGTTTAGCAGTTATTCAAAATTTAGTAAAATTCATCCTGAATAAACTACTCCTCAGAGGCCATTCCCAGAAAATTCAGGATGTACACTTTATTTGTCAGGTAAATATCTTTAAATACGAAATTTTAATCAAAATCGTTTGAGCCATTTTTGAGAAAATCAAAATTTTCGAAAAAAGTTCCATGTAAAGTGTAGTTGGGGTTGGCGGGATTTTTCTCAAAATCTTCGTGTCGCATCCCTGGAACATACTAAACTTAAATACCAAGCTTGGTATTTTACCTACTTTTCGTTTTTGAGTTATCGTGTTCACAGACACACGGACAGACACACACACACACGCACGCACGCACACACACACACACACACACAAAGTTATTAATAAAAACTATATCTTTAAGGCTCTTATGCCGTAGTCGTAGTTAAAATGCAAACCATACGTTTCGCCGACTTCTACGGTGGGCATCTTCAGTGGCAGTCACTGTAGGAGGTAAATGTGATGCTGGAGAGGAATGCACGCTATTTATTCTCATCATTTAGCCCCCCCCCCCTAACAGGTGATAGCGAGAGCGAAGCTCAACCAGCTGTTTGCTTACTAATACCGGTTTCCACGTATTACTTATCCGGTAACCATCGTCTTGAAATTTGATTCTTATGGCCCTCTGAAAACACGTGCTCCGCAATTGCTGAATGTTCTGGCTGCATTAGGCGGACCTGACGTTGATATGCTGTTACACGTTTTTTAATAGTCCTTCCGGTCATGGCGACACTCACATGGTATTTTGTAGATCCCTGTAGTGCTTAGTGGGTCCCTCAGAGCTTTCACTGAACCAAGCAAATTGCCTATCTTGTTTGTCGGTTGTTTAGCTTTTACTTCCTCTATACGCACTGTGTACAGTGTACAGAGAAGGTATTGTGTCCGAACAAAAATTCTAAACCGAGATTTTACAGGAAATATATGTTTTGAAATGCCCTCAGTTCAGAAATAGTTATTTATGATAAAAGTGTTAAAATGGTGTTTTATACTGTGGATAGGAAGCTACGAACAATATAAAACAATTTTAGCATGTGTCATACACTAATTTTAGATAGTCCTCAACATTTATAGACATATTATAATTATACATAGATTGTGTTATCCATTTCACGGAGTTCATGAATGAGGTCTACGATATTCAGTTGTTGATTTGCTTAGCATCAAAGCTGACAACCTGGGGATTTACTTGTACAGAACGAAAACATTCTAAACAACGGAGGCAGTGTAGCAGTTGTAGTTTTGGATATGTAGAGTCAAACTCAAAAATTCAAAGCCACAGATCTCGCGGTCTCAACATGCCGGCAAAGCAATAACTTTTTCAGCTGACTCGCATGTTACCTGGTAAATCACAAGGTGATCTCAAATTACGTTTAGATAACATACTAACATACCCCAATGGCGACTTACTTTAAACACCAGGATTCATAGCATAGCCAACTACTGTGGGCAATTAGTTATACGTCTTACACACGGCTTGTGTGAAAAAACAAATTAAATCAATTCTAATCATCCGCCGATTTTACGGATCGATACGAGCTTGCAGAGTCACTGCCTACTTGAATGAGGCCGTGGACGCACAAACCAAAGTTTGGAATGTTATAATTTTATGACACACAGAGACAGAATTTTCTACTTTTAAGACTACTGACATCTGATAAAATACCTACTCTTAGCATCAATTGTCTAAAACATCATTTTTAGAAAACGGTCCCTGAGTGAGTGTGAGTGTGTGTGTGTGTATACGCGCGCCTGTGGACAGTATAGCACAAATACGAAATGACGTTTACTACCAAACTTTGTATTTATGTTATGTATCGTGACACGAAGAAAATATCCCCCCGAAACCACCCCTTACAGGGCAACAGTTTTGAAAATTTTGTTTTTCTCAAAAATGGCTCAAACGATTTTGGTTAATATACCGTAAATTGAAGGTGTTTACATCACAAATAAAATGTACACCTTGAATTTTCTGGCAATACCTTTTTATTCTGTATGAATTTTGCCTAACTGATAGACCGTAATGAACAGAAAAGCTTACTACACAAAAAATGTTGATCTCGTTAAATCACATAATTTATGCCATATACATTTTCCTTATAGAATTTCGATATTTCAACATATTACTAATTAGTTTCAATTTTAAACCACGATAACTGTTCTCAGGCAGGAAGCCGCCTTTCATCTTCTCTTTCTAGTTTTACTGTTAGCCATGCAAAGCGAACCGAACAGCTAGACAAAGTCATGTTAAAGGAACACATCAGGTTTTTTAATTTCTCTACACATACTACGTACCTAGATAGTATATAGAGAAAGTATTGTATTCCACCCAAAGATTCAATACCGAGATTTCACCGGAAATACATGTTTTGGGTCCCCCCAAGTCCAAGAAAAGCATTTTTAGGAAAAGGTTCGTGTGTGAGTGTGTGTGTGTGTGTGTCTGTGTGTGTATGGGCTACATAGCTCAAAAATGAAAATTTCATTACATGCCAAACTTATCTTCCAATGCAGCACGAAGATATTCAGGAAAATCCCCCCACCCCAACTGCCCTTTAATGGAACTTTTTTGAAAATTTTGATTTTTAAAATATCGTATATTAAAGATATTTACCTTACAAATAAAATGTAAATTTTGAATTTTCTGGGAATAGCCGATGAAGACTACTTTATTCTGGATGAATCTTACGCAATTTTGCATAATTATTAAACCGTAAGAGATAGACAAAAGCTTACCACACAAAAAATATAGAGCACGTTATAACACAATTTATGTAATATACAATTTTTTCCTGGAGTTGATAGTTTTTTAGATATTCTTTGTTATTGGTTTAACCTTTGAAATACTTATACTTTTCTCATAGAGGAATTTGTCAACTCCTGTTCATACAAACGAACTTCAGCCACATAGCAACCAGCTTTTGACTAACACTTTAAACTAAGGTACTCCCTTATTTCGTTTCTTCTTACAAGGAGGCAAGTAATAAGACTATTTCTGCTAATTGTTTCTCGATTAGCATAAAGTAAATAGAAGAATAAGCTTTCTAACAATAGTTTGTTACAGAGATATGGAGAAAGTAATGTGATCAGATTTTTGTAAATGGAGCACCTCATCTTTTTTCCTGTTACGCGTATGAAACAGGCGTCGTGCAATTAAATCACTGAGCATCCATGAGATGGAAACTGATTCGCTGTCCTTATAAACCTGTATTGCTATAAGGGAGTTAGCCTCTCGTATTTAAATGCAGGCTGATGAATTACCCTTCTGTGTATAAACCTGTATTTCTAGTGAAATCTTGATATAACATGTTTGGATGACTACAAATATACCTGCAGGGAAAGTACTAATAATTATCTACACTACACACTTTTCGTTAGGCAGAAACAAAACACTACGAATAATAGTTATTTACATTATTAGTGGCTTAAATAGACTATTATTTGTGAATGGGATGTTTAGTACATAAGCGCGTAAGTGTGAGTCTTCTAATTTCTAATGGGTAAATTATAGTCTAATGAGCCATATATAATACAAAACGTTTTATCCTATCCTAATATTAACTGAAATACTCTTATATCTATTAATATTATTAGAGTCGTCATTACAGAAGTTGAATATTAGTCGTGTCGTAGGAAGTGTTTCGTTCGTTGCTGCGCAACAGAACCAAAATAAGCAGTTCTAATTGTTGTAACTACAACAAATACATCAATTAATGAATGAAAATGAATATTCTCGAAGAAGTTTTAGGTAATGCTAAAAAAGCTACGATTAGTTTGTTACCCGACAAGTGGAAGGACCTATATTACAAGGAACTTTCATCATCTAAAGAAGTGAGCTGCCAAATGAGGTAAAACAATTTATACTTACTTTGTTTCACGATCAAATAAATACTCATTACTTTCTCTACACTTGCTATGTACATAGTAAATAGAGAAGGTATTGTAATGCACCCAAAAAATTCGATAACGAGATATCACCGGAAATAGATACGTGTGTTAGGCCCCCCTCAATTTAAAAAAAAAAAAAAAAATTATAAAATGCGATGTGTGTGTGTGTGCGTGTGTGTGGTGGGGAGGGGGGGAGCATAGCTCAAAAACGAAAAGTCTATTAAATACCAAACTTCGTACTTAAGTTCAGCATCTTACAAGGATACAACACGAAGATTTTCAAGAAAATCCTCCCTTTTCAACTATCTTTTAGATGGAAATTCTTTCGAAAATTTTATTTTCTCAAGAATGGCTCTAACGATTTTGATTAGAATATCGTATATTAAAGATGTTTACTTGAGAATTAAATATATTTCTTCAATTTTCTGGGAATAGCCTTAGAAGACATATTTATTCTGGATGAATTTTGCGGAATTTTGCATAACTAGTAAACCGTAAGAGATAGACTAACACTTACTCCACAAAAATGTAGAGCTCGTTAAAACACACAGTTTATATTATTTACACTTTTTTCGTGGAGGTGACCGTTTTTGATATATTCCTTGTTATCGGTTTCAGTTCTAAAAACGTATACTTTTCTCATACGGTAATTTAACAACTCTTGTCCATACAACCAAAAGAACTTCCATCACTAGCAACCGACTTTTAAAAGACTATCGCTTTAGCCTATGCTACTCCCCTATTTCCCTTCTACTTGCAAGTAAGCAAGTAATAAGACCATTTCTGTTATTCTTTTCTTGATTAGCATGAAGTGAATAGAAGAATAAGCTTTTAAGCAGTAGTTTGTTACAGAGATGTAAGGAAAGTCATGTGATTTTTGTTGTTGTTTCCTAGGATTTACGAAATGTATACATAGGATAGTATACAGGTAAGTTACTTAATACCGCAGGGCTCATGAGAACCTCCAGCAATCTCAGAGAAGTCGCCAGCGGCTTCTTGAACAAGGTCAGGACTCCGTTGATCAATCACAAAGCAGAAGGTAGTGCACATAAATTTTATTGTTCACTGGGATTGGAAACGCAAAATGGGCGTGCAAAGGGGACCTTTTATTGACTCGTAAAGGACGACAGTAAAAGAACGTGGAGATGCTATGAGGATAACTGAGAGTGCTACTAAAACATTTAAATGCGTTATTCCTCCTAGATTGTTAAAGAAGTGCACCATTGTTATTTAAAACAAACAAAATTATACTGAAGTATGTTCAAATGGACAGATGCTGAGAGTATTGAACTTGATTGAAATAAACAAACTTTTAGTGCATTTCCAAAATATAATAATCTGATGTGATCCATTCACATGGCCTTCTCTACTTCTCTGTAACTAATTATTGTTAATAAGCCTATTTTTCTATTCACTTCATGCAAATTGGGATATACACTTTGCAGAAACGGTCTTATGCTAAATCGACACTATTTTTTTTAAAATACCTGTTTTTTTAAAATGCGTTTTTTAAAAAAAAAAATATATACGAGGTACGTCCAGAAAGTAAGTTCCGTTTGGTAATAAAATTAAATTGTGTACAATACAGAATAATTATTTATTGCACAAAATTCTACAACCATTAAACTACTTTTCCACATAACTGCCGAAATTTTGTCATAGTATTTGTCATAGCGTATCACAACTTCATAGAAGTTTGCCGCCTGAGTCTTCAAAAAGTTGGAAACATTTTCTTTCAGTTCTTCGTCATTGTTGAAGTGTTGACCGCCAAGGAAAGACTTGAGATGAAAGTCGCTAGGAGCGAGGTCAGGACTGTACGGAGGATGGTCAAACACGTCCCAGCCAGATCCCTGTAGGAGGTTTTTCGTCACATTTGCAGTGAGTGGTCGTGCGTTGTCGAGAAGAAAAACAACACCTTTTGACAGCAATTCTCGGCGCTTATTCTGTATAGCGCGGCGCGATTTCCTAAGTGTCTCCCAATAAACATCTGCTTTGATTGTTGGACCACGCGGTAAGAAATCAATGAGTAATATGCGTTTCCAGTCCCAGAACACTGTGCACATCATTTTTCGAGGTGTCAAGATTTGTTTCGCCTTAACCTTTGTTGGGGATGAAGTGTGCCTCCATTCCATTGATTGCCGCTTACTTTCAGGGGTGTCGTAAGAAACCCAAGTCTCATCTCTTGTGACTATCTGTGTCACAAATTCTTCGCCGTCTTCATCATAACGGGTTAAAAACTGAAGTGCACTACCTATCCGTTTTGTGTTGCTCAGTAAGAATCTGGTCATCAATCGCGTGAACCAGTTCTTCTGTAACCAAAGATGGACGCCCACTTCGTTCTTCATCGTGCACTTCACTACGTCCTTCATTGAACTGTCGGACCCATCTTCTCACCATTGAATCACTCATCGCATTTTGTCCGTAAACTTCGATAAATTTCAATTGGTTTCACTTTCCTAGAATTCAGAAAACGAATCACACATCTGATTTCAAAAGCGGCAGGATTTTCAATCAACACTGACATTGTAAACAAGCACAACAAAGCGTGTGTGGCTGACAGCAATCTCAAAATGGCGCACGTTTCTTCTCCTTGATACAGAGCGTCTACCGCGCATGTGCGGAACTGCGATCACAGCGCTGCAGCGGAGATAAATTGAAACGGAACTTACTTTCTGGACGTACCTCGTATTTATTTTTTTGCGTGGCCAGGAGTTAAGACATTTCCGTATGAGATGAGTTTTTAAGTATTTTAAAACTGAAACCAATAACAAGGAATTTCTAAAAACTTTTACTGCAGGAAAAAAGTATGACATAAATTGTGTGTTTTAAAGAGCTCTACATTTCTTCTCTAGTAAGTTTTTGTCTATTTTTACGGTTTACTAGTAATGTATAATTAAAAAAAACAATAAAAAGTTTTTCAGAGGCTATACCCAGAAAATTGAAGATATGAATTTGGAAATATCTTAAATATAAGAGATTTTAATCAAAATCGTTAGAGCCATTTTTGAGAAAATCAAAATGTTCGAAAGGCTAGTTGGAGGTGGGGAGATTTTCTTTAAAATCTTGTGTCGCATCCTTGAGACACACTGAGCTTAAATATTAGGGGGTCCCAAAATATGTATTTCCGATGAAATCTCGGTATCGAAATTTTTGGTGGAATACAATACCTTCTCTATATACTACACTCTATACACTATGTATTTTAATCAAAATCGTTTGCGCCATTTTTGAGAAAATAAAAAAAATCGAAAATTTTTCCATGTAAAGGATAGTTTGGGGTGGGCGAATTTTTATCAAAATTTTCGTGTTGCATCTTTGGAAGATACTCTCTTACGAACCAAGTTTTGATATTTTACCGAACTTTCGTTTTTGGTTATCGTGTTCACGGACACACACACACACAGATCTTTTTCTAAACAATCTCGGTGTCAAATTTTTGGGTATAATGCAGTACCTTCTCAATACGTGTAGAGAAAGTAAAATTTTGCATACATAATTTTAAACAGTGGTGCTTTGTTTTCGCATTAATTCTGTGCTATTTTTCAGGCGACATTAGTAAGTAATTATATGAAATGAAAATAAACCGAAAACTAAATAAGATTGTTGGTGAATTCGCTTATCTCATAATTGAAACGTTTTAATTTAAAAGGATATGACGAATAGAATCACGTCCCAAACATCACCGAACTACAAGTTGAGACGTTTTCGTTTTTCAACTAAGTTATAGCAGCAGAGAAAAATCTCTCTCTGTCAGAACTTGATATCGATTGTTAAAGACATTGAAGGGAGAATAACATGTTCTTATAACAATAAATGAGACATATTCATGTTTTTGCTTCCATGGCACATATAGAGAAGGTTTTGCACTCCAACCAAAAATTCGACACCGAGATTTCACCGGAAGTACACGTTTTAGGGTCCCATGTAACCAAAAGAAGCATTTTTACTTTTTCTACACGTATTTTGTACATATTGTATAGAAGAAGTATTGCATTCCACCCAAAAATTCCATACCAAGATTTTATTTTTACATTTCTTTACACGTACCTCCTATGTACATAGTGTTTGGAGATGGTTTTATATTACATTAAGAAATTCGATTCCGAAATTTCACCGGAAATACATGTTTTGAGATCCCCTGAATCTAAAAATGCATTTTTAGAAAAATATCCGTATGTGTGTTTGTCTATCAGTATGTGTGTGTGTGTGTGTGTGTGTGTGTGTGTGTGTGTGTGTGTGTGTCGGTAGCATAGCTCAAAAACGAAAACTCCTTTAATATAAGACTTGGTATTTAGCTTCAAGGTTGCGATACGAAGATTCTCAAGAGAATTCCCCCCAACTACGCTTTACATGAAATAATTTCGAAAATTTTGATTTTCTCAAAATTGGCTCAGACGATTTATGGGTAATTAAAATGTCGTATATTAATGACATTTACATGACAAATAAAATGTACATATTCAATTTTCTGGGAATAGCCTCTGAAAACCTCTTCATTCTGGATGATTTTTGTATATCTGCCAAACGGTAAGAGACATACAAAAACTTACTACACAAAAATTTAGATATCATTAAAACACACAATTTTTGTTATATACTTTTTTGTACAGTTAACGGTTTTCAAAGTATTCCGGATTATTCGTTTCAATTTTAGCCACTTAAACTTTTCTCAACAGGAGGAAATCGTTCTTCTTCGATTGGAATCTCAATTGTTTCGCATAGCGACTATATTTTAAAGGACAAGACTATCACTTTAGACTGTGCATTTTCTTATGTCTCTTCTACTAAAAGGAAGCTAGTATAAAGACTAATTCAGCTTATGTTTATCTTGGTTAGCATGCATGGTGTGGATACAGATCAATGTTTTGAATAAAAGGTTTGTTTGCGGAACAACAAGAGGACATCATGTGAACGGAACACGTTTGATTTTTTGCCCTCTACTTACAAGGAACCAAGTAATGAGGACAATTTCTGCTGATGTTTATCTCGGTTATCATGAAGTAGGTAGAAGAATAAGGCTTTTAACAATAATTTTTACAGAGATGTAGAGAAAGTCATGTGAATGAAACACATCAGATTTGTGTACTCCGGAATGTTTACATTATTTTAGGGAATTAAAATATAAAAGTCAATTATTTGTGATTTGTATTGAAATTTCAGTCATACATACCCTTAATAATCGGAAGTACGATGATAGTAATGGATGATATCCCTGCCATCTATATTACCATTGTGAGTTTGCAGCATTTAACCCTCCTGTTGGTTTGTATTCTCTGTTACAAAATCACTGAAAACAAATGAAAGATTAAGAAACAAAGGCGACTTAAAACAGTATGGCAGCAAAGGCGCATCCGCCTGATAAACATGACACAACGCAAAATCGGCTTTATTAGAATGTACAGTGTTGGAGATTGATAGGGAAGGGTAAAGAAAATGTACAAGAGAGATAAAGTGGAGATGACAAACCCCGGGGCGCCGCATATGTACACAATGCTAGTGTTAGCGTTGACACACACATTTTACTCTTATCTGTTGTGTGTCTAATTACAAAACTCAAACAAGGGCCCCGTTAGCATTATTCCGCAAATTATCTTCCTTCCTGCCTCTTTTGTTTGAAACACAGAGAAAGAGAATTCATCCCTGAAATAGGTCCCAGCAGACACCGGCCCTTTCACAGTACTCCAAGGGCCAATTCAGCCCTGATTAATGCTCGCGTTCATTGCCAAGTGAAAATAAGTGTGCGAATATTATAGCCAGCCAACACTCGAAAAATAATGTGTTCATTATCCTAGATTGCCTGATGTGGACTTAACTAGAAATACACTATTAGAACACTTTAAGTTACAACAGTTGACGATTGATAACGAAGTTAATTGTTAGGCTGAGAGTTTGAAAAAAAAAATCTGTTCTGTTCCATTCACCTGACTTTCTCTACATCTCTCAAAAAATTACTGTTTAAAAGCTTATCCTTCCATCTACTTATTGATAATCGAGATAAACATCAACAGAAAGTGTCCTTATTACTTGGTTCCTTGTAAGTAGAAGGGAAAAAATCTAATGTGTTCCATTCACATGATGTCCTCTAGCTGTTCGGTAAATAAACACTTCACTGAAAAAGTTAATCTGTTATCACATCATGCTAATCAGGCTAAACATAAGTGGAATTAGTCTTATTACTAGTTTCCTTGTAAGAAGAAAGTGATGGTCTCGTCCTTTAAAAGCTGGTCGCTATGTGAAAGAATTGCTTGCCGAGATTAAAAAAACGAGAAACGAGAAGAAATATGTCTTTCCGTTTCAGAAAAGTTTAAGTGGCTAGAATTGAAACCAATAGTTCGGAACATCTCGGAAACGGTTAACTCTACAAAAAATGTATATAATGTAAATTCTGTGTTTTAATGAGATCTACGTTTTTTGTGAAGTAAGTTTTTGTCTGTCTCTTACGGTTTGTCAGTTATACAAAAGCCATCCAAAATGAGAGGTCTTCAGCGACTATTCCAGGAAAATTCAAGGTGTACATTTGAATTGTCATGAAATATCTTTAATATACATTATTTTAATCAAATTTGTTATATCCACTTTTGAGAAAATACATTTTTTTAATAATTCTTCCATGTAAAGGGAGGTTGTCTCAAATATTTTTGTGTCATATCCTTGCAACATGCTGAACTTAAATACCAACTTTGGTCTTTAACAGACTTTTGCCTTTCGAATAAAGCTAGAGCTACAATTTTGGATCATTGTTATTTTACCTCACCTCAATCTCATGTCAGCAGTTTCTATGGCTATACCCTTTTTAACATTAAGAATTGCTCTGCATTCAATTTGTAACTCTTTTCAGACAGTTTCCAACCCAATTTTGATGATTTTGCGTATTAAACACGCCGTAACATTTAAAGAACGTCACACAAAATTAAATTTTATTTAAGCTATAATTTTATTTTATTAAATATAAAGACTTTATGATGTACACAATTAATACTGCAGCTTGATCAATTTGCATCGTTTGCTTATACATTTAAATATCTTAGTTCGGTATTAGGATTACAAGACTCATTTTGTATATATGCAGCCATATTGTGTACTGTTTTGCTCTCTAATGCATACGAATGGACAGTCTTTTTTTGCTTTCATATGTGTTTTATCACCAAAGTTTCATTGTATTTTGATAGTTGTTTGAAGTTCATTTGTGATTAAATATCTTTCAATTATAAATTTCTTTATTCATTCTATACTATGGCTTCTAATATTCACCAAGATTTAATTTCATGATTTGCTTTGATAATAATATTAATTTTCTTTAATTCTTAAACACGATAATATCTCAAGTTTACATTTTGGATACTAGCTATTCAGTTTTTTGGATATTTTAATGTATTATTTTGTATTCAGAATAGATAAGAAGATTTATTAGTTATCTTTATATTTCCCTTACTTAATAAATGCACCCAGAATTCCTGGCTTAAAGATCTTGGACTATTCTTTTCATGTTTTTATGTTGAGGATTCTTAATATATAAATGACGAATGTTTAAGTTGGCATAATGTACTCTTTGTATTCCCTTTGTTTAATAGTTCCATTTTTACTAAATAAATGAGTGAAAACGACATGACGAGTTTTATTAAAATCTCAACAGAAGTGGTGTCAAAAACTCGGGAAAACTGAACGATTATTCACGTCACTGTTAATTACAAAGAGCGTTTTGTAAGATCGTTAACGAAGTTCACGATACTAGCTCCATTAAACAAATTAACCTTGTGTTTTTCACTTCAAGATACCGACTTCTCCATACACAACAAAGAGCCATACACTGCAGATAAGTGAAAAATAAGTTAATAGACTACAATGACTTTCAAATGGGATGAGGTTTGTCCTTGAGAGCCACCAGGCCGGCAGCCAACCGGAATGCTGCTCTATTGACATACTCGAACCCGTTTAACTGGGGAGTAACGCAACAGGCAGATTTGCAAGCTCAGTGAACGAGTGAGAGGAAAATATGAAAAGAGTCTGGGTAGCGACCTGGAATCGTAGAGCACAACAACACCTCTCATTCGCTGCAGAGTAGAAGTCTTCTCATTTGAAAAAACTTTATAGGTATATAACTTTGAAGCAACTGCACACTATATCACAAACTACAAACTGTGTTGCTTTAAAACAACCATAAAGTCATCTTATACTATGACGTTAAACGAATAGGTATATCAGCTTTGGATGAAACAATGGCTACGAAGTAAAAGGAACGATTAGCGACAGCTAACGAGTACTGTGAAACTGCTTCAAATAACGAGATGGCACCATCTCGGTTGGATAAAGTAAAGGGTCCACTTAGCGTCCCAATGCAGATAAAGGCGATACCATGGTCTTACATGAGATGGAACATTATTAGCTCGCTTACAGCCAAGTTTCCAGAATTTATCTACCTTAAATTACGAGATCCACGAGTTGGTCGGTGATGAGGAGTACGTATGTGAACGCTACATCTAACCAATTCATGACTCCGCTGAACATGACACCAACCATTAAGCTACCAGCGATTAGTTCGAAGCATTCCCTGGAGATATTGAGTCTTGACCAAGATTTTGGGAACAATTTTACTCGTCGGTGGACAAAAACCTAACAATGTCCACCCTCAATAAACTCGTCTTCCTTCATGGTTACCTAGACAAACAAAAATTCTGGTGGATGGAATATCGGTGACTGACGAAACTTACGAACAGACGAAACAAAACTTAAAATTACATTATGGAGAAAAAAATAGGATTACTGAAGCTCATCTCGAGTACTTGGAGGATCTGAAGCCTGCACTGAGCGACACTCCAGAGATACTGAGTACCTCGAATAGCCATGCCAAGAACTGATCCAATTATTAGAGGCATTTGGCAAAGCCGTACACGTCTACGTGAGGATAAGGAAGGCCTAAGATACTTTGAGCCTTCTCAGACAGTATTTGTCGTTGCAGTCTAAGTAACAGAGAAAGCATTACTGTCAACACCAAGGTCACTGGGGTCAATACCGTCAGCAAATATCCAATTTGCAGAAACGCACAGATTTACTGAAGAGAATAAACAGGTGTTATGTTCGACAATGCAACAAGCGAGGCAGAGTATCTTGCTAAGAGTTTAAGAACGAGCATCACGTGTCTAGTTGTGTAGGCGAAGATGAAGGGAACATTTCCGTGACGACACCCAATTTCACGTTGCTTCAGACGGCTCGAGTATGCATAATGAGGCACGCTAAATACCAAACCGGGTATTTAAGTTCAGTATCTTCCAAAGATGCAACACGAAGGTTTGCAACAAAATCCCCTCCCCCCATACACCCTTCACATGGAAAAGAATTCGAAAATTTTGATTTTCTCCAGAATGACTAACGGTTTTGACTAAAATCTCTTATATTTAAGATACTTATATGACAAATAAAATGTATCTCTTGAATGTTCTTGGAATAGCCTCTGAAAACCTCTTTATTCTGAATAATTTTTATTGAATTTTGTATTACTGGTAAACCCTAAGAAATAGACAAAAACTTATCACATAAAAAGAGTAGATCGAGATAAAACACACAATTTATGTCATATACATTTTTCTCGTGGAGTTGACCGTTTTCTAGATATTCCTTGTTATTGATTTCAGCTCTAAAATGCTTACTTGTCTCATACGGGAGCTTGTCAACTCCTGGCCACGTAAAGAAACGGATTTCAATCCCTTAGCAACCACATTTTAAAACATTTCAATTTCGATTTATCCTGGTGTATTCCCTTATTTCCCATCTACTTATAAGGAACTAAGTAATGAGATCGTTTCTGCTAATGGTTTACCATTAAATAGAAAGCTTATTAACAATAATTTGCTAGATAGATGTAGAGAAAGTCATATGAATGGAGCACATCAGATTTTTTTTTCAGAAACAGCGACACATTTAGTTATTATGATGCACGTTTTAGAACCTGAAACACTTTTAAATAAATGTTGAGGCTACCACCTGTCACAAATAACCCTAACACAAACTGATGGTGGCGCTCCCAGTTTCAGACAATGCTGTTGTTATAAGAAGCAAGCCAACGGGAAAATAAAATGCCAAGAGCCGCGCGAAGTCACGTCACCATCAGCGACGCATAACCTCGTTTCTTTTGTTTGTAGCACAGAAAGTGAATCTTGACTTACAAACTGAATTTCACAGCTAAGAGAGAACGCTTCTTTTTTGCCCACTTTCTTTCCCATCAAAGTATTGTATGACATGGTGCTTATGTTCATTTGATAATAAATGGCATCGGTAATAATACCCATTAGAGGAAGTTCTAAAATTCACATTTTCCGTTCGATTCATTTCAGCAAGAATTATATGTAAATCATATTTTATGCACATTTTCAATTAGTTACTGATTCATTATTTTTAGTGTGCTGAAAAATCGCTCCAATATCACAAGGCGAATGCATACACATACAACGAGATTCAGAAACGTATATTTCACGTGAAATCATCATATCGAGTTTTGGATGAAATATAAACTTTCCTTTTAATTACTCAAACGCATATGATGGAGACACCCAAACATGGTACTAAGACTTCACAAGAGTTGCCAGATTTCAAACGAGAAGATTGGTGCACCTGGAGATCTTTATTCTGGATGAATTATTTCCTTTGAATTACTCCAGTGCAGATGATAAAGAAAGTCAAAGTTGGTACTAACACTTTACAAGGGTTGCCAGATTACAAAGGTTATAGTTTCCTGTCAACCAAGAAAATTGGTGCACATCGAAATCCTTCTTCTGGATGATACATAAACTTTTTTAATTGCTCAAATGCAGATGATAAAGTCAAAGTTGGTACCACCACTTACAAGGGTTGTCAGATTACAAAGCTTATAGTTTCCTGTGAGCCAAGAAAATTGGTGCACATGGAGATCTTTCTTCTGGATGAAATATAAACCTTTCTTTTAATTGCTCAAATACAGGTGATAGAGAATGCCAAAGTTGGTACTAATGCTTCACAAGAGTTGCCAGATTCCACCAAGAAGAGTGGTGCACATGACATATTTCTTCTGGATGAAATATAAACCTTCCTTTGAACTACTCCAATGCAGCAGGTGATAAAGAAAGTCAAAGTTGGTACTAACACTTCAAGAGAGTTGCCGATTCCAAAGGCTAAAATTTCCTATCAACCAAGAGGATAGGTGCACATGGAGATGTTTCCTACATGAAGTTAGAATGGAGTTTTAGGGGATCAGGATAAATACATAATTCAAATACTGGTTAGGCTTAGGCTAGAATACGGTTATAAATCGGTGGGATGTCTTGTCTTAATAGACCTATTGTGAATACCACCCTCCAGGGGAAGGGATGAAGCGAGGGAACACCACGAGTCTAAAGCGCCAAGCAGACAGGCCGATAAGACGCGCAAAATCCCAACAATCCCAGGATCGAAGACGGGTTCCACTGCTGATGCTGCCTAGAAAGGATAATCAAGGACACGTCGACAACCAGGCATCCCTTTAGTGTTCACGGGCAGTATTCTTTTCTTTGAGAGAGCATCTACGCCATCTGTCTGACACCGTCATACTACGAACCTAGAAGTATACCTAAAATATGAGATGGAAACGGATATAGGCGAGTGTGATGGAAAAGAAATCGTGGTAGGAAAAAAAAATCCAGCATTCGCCTAACGATCCGAAAAAATAGAAAAACCCATTGGTCAAAATTGGCAATGCCAGGGATCAAACCTGCAACCCTGAATTTGAAGATTAGTGTACTTACAAATAGACCATAGAGCCACAGTTTAGTGCTATAGAGTGATTTATGTAGAACTGTCACATTTGTTTCTTTAATTATTCCGTTGTAAATTCATTCAATGACCCAATTTTGGCACCAAATTAAGCAGAATGTTCTGAAGTTTCAATTCCTTGTCACTAGACACGCAGATGTTTATGTTTTATTCCTAATTGCATTGTTAGCAGCTGTTTCGACATTTTGTTCCTGAAGTCAACGTGAAAATGCAGTACGATATAGAGCCAAGTCAATGATATTTTTAGCAAGATGGGGCTACATACCATACATTAAATGAATCCAAGAACCTAATTACATGTTTCTTTGACGATCGGATAATTTCCAAGAACCTGTGGCCACCGAGATTACCGGATTTGACATCGCCGGACTTCTTTCTATGGGGTTACTTAAAAGACAGAGTTTACGCAACACGTCCCCAGACATTGGACGATCTGAAACACAACATCGCAAAGGAGATTCAAGCTATTGACAACAGAGTCCTCCAACGAGTGGCCAGTAACATGGAACGACATGTTGGGTTATGCCTTATGCAGGATGGCGGACATTTGCAACATTTGCTACAGAGGTAAATAATCTTCCAAAATTGCTCTATAATTTGTCGCTAGCATAACACGTTTTGAAACAATTAATGAACGAAATGTGTCAGCTCTATATAAACCACTCTGTAATATTGCTACACTAGCCACATACCACGTGTGTCTTCTCAATCAGTTTTTACGATATACTAAGAACCAAGCTCAAAATACCGCTACAACCCTTCCTCTCAAAGATTTTCCCTAGAGAGCCTCTACACAACTGATCTATTCTCATCAGCCCTTTCTCTTCGCACGGGTGAAATAATCCGAAACAAATACTTTATATGTCACATCTCTTTAGCAGGAATGATTTCCCTTAAGACTATCAACGACCTTTTGTGCATGAAAATGCCTCGTGAGAGAAAGGTCATGCATTGTCAAGTTTGGGCTCAAGTACAGCCCCAGGACCCTCGCGGAACAGACACAAGGAGTGTGAGCTTCATAAAACTTGACAGTGTGTAATTTTCAGCATTCAAAGGTAAGAGAAACGTTCCTAACGATAGAGGACATAGATCAAAAGGAGAAAATTATGCTACTGAGAAGTTTAAAATTATTTAACACTCTACGATCATCAACTTGATTTTATGAAAAATGGTAAGATTATTATCCAAAAGGCTTGTTGATATAATACAGCATAATTTGTATGCAGAAATTATAGAATCTGAAGAACCACTGAAACGTTACTATCACCGCAGAGGACAATATTAAAATTGCTTTCAAAATATCAAGGAAAGAGTACGAGTTAAGTTTTTTCTATGCTGTTAACTAACTATAGTAAAGTGATGTTAGTATATTTTGAACATAATTTAGCTCAACTATTAAACCGCCAATGCAATGGTCGAGATTAGGCAATTTCAACCAATCGCGGTCATCTGACTGGAGCGATATTATAGAAACTTCTTATCGCAACTGATATTTTATTATTTGGAATCTTGTCGCACCTGACGTTCGTTGTTTAACCTCCTGTCTTGGTTATTGGTAACAAGGTGGCAACCCAGGCAGCTAACCTTCGCTTTTAATAACTGTCAGTTGCACACTTGTACTTTCAATTAATATAGTTACAACTTTTATTCAAAGTTTTATCCAGTTCATAATGTATTTAGTTAAAAAAAAAGGAATGAAAATAATCAATACTTGTATTTATAATGTATGGGATGCGTACAATAACCTCAAATAAAATAATTGCTCCCTATTTCTATTGTTGCTATCTATATTTGTACATTGCATGTATGCACGGTTGGAAATATAATTTAGAAGATACTGAAGAAAGAAAAAGAAAGCAAAAAAAAAAAAAAAAACATTTGGTAAATAAAATGGTCGAATGCGTCATCTACGATTTGTGAACTAATGTATTACAGTCATAACTTTATAATATTTCCCTTCCTATTTATTTTAAATTATTAATAATCTACTTTGCTGAATTGTCTTATCAAATACAACTCGTGGCATTGCTTATGATAAAAGGAAAACAAGGATATTCTCAACATTGTGGGCAATTTACTCTACAACAGAAATGTCAAGGACAACAAAAGTATTAGAAATACCTACTACATGATGAATAACATTCTTGAAACATATGTCTGAAACTTAGCAGGTCATTTGTTCTAATAACCTTCCTTATATACAACAAATTATTTTTTCTAACTCATCTTTTCATCAGTGTTCTAAAACAATGTGATGTGTACCATTCACATGACTCCCTCTAGCTGTTCCGCATATAAACTGTCCTTATAAAAGATTATTCTTTTATCTACATCATACTAATCAAGTCAAACACTGCCAGAATTGTTCTTATTACTTGCTTCATTTTAAATAGAAGGGAATACACTAGGATAAACCGACAGTCAGATATTTTAAAACAGGTCGCTATGTGAAAATATTGAAATTTGTTCTCTTTGCTTGCTATCGCCCTCCGTGGTGTAATGGTTGCCATGGTAACTTCCTATACCTAAGGTCGAGGATATATGGCGGAGGAGGATGATTTTTTCGGGCGTAAAAATACTAAGCATGGCTTCCTTCGGAAGGGAAGTAAAGCTGTTGGTCCCGTGTCGTAGATTTGAGGCACGGAAAGAACCTCAAGTCTGAGACCCTCAGTAGTTAAAGAGCGTCCATAAATAGAACTCCATTCCATTTCATTACTTGCTGGAAGTAAGCAAAGGAGAGACGAAATGAAAGATTTCTCCCATTTGAGAAAAGCTAAAGCAACTTAAAACTGAAACTATTAACTCGGAAAGTATCGAGAACGTTTTACTCAAAAATGAATAAACAAACAAATAATATAGATGGGTATTTGTGTTTTAATGAAATCTAAAGTTTTTGTGCTGCAAGTTCTTGTCTATCTCTTACGGTTGGCCAATTAAACAAAAGTTATACAAAGTAATCCAGAATAAACAGGTCTCAGAGGCTATTCCCAGAAGATTCAAGTTATACATTTCTTTTGTCATCAAAATATCTTAAACATATGACATTTTCATAAAACTCGTTAGAGACATTTTCACGAAAATAAAAAAAAAAATCGGAAAATGTACTATGTCAAGGGTAGTTGAGGGTGGGAGATTTTCTTTAAAATATTCGTATCACATCCTTGGAAGATGTTAAACTTAAATACCAAGTTTGGTATTTTACTGACTTTAAGTTATCGTTCACAGACTCACGGACACATTGACACACAGGAAGAGACGCAGACACACACACACACACACACATAATACCAAACTTGGAATTTTATGTCAGTATCTTCCAAGGATGCGACTTAAAGGTTTACCAGGAAAATCCTCCACCTCCATCTTACTATATATGGAACATTTTCCGAAAATGTTTATTTTCCCAAAAATCACGATAACGGTTTTTATTAATATGCCATAAGTTTAATATATTTTCGTGACAGATGAATTGCATATCTTGACATCTCTGGAACAAGCCTCAGAAGATCTCTTCTGGGTGACTTTTGTATAATTTTGTTTAACTGGTAAACTGTAAGAGATTGACAAAATCTCACTGCACGAAAATGTAGATCTCATTAAAATACACGATTCATGTCATATAGGAGGGCCGTTTTTTTTCAACCTCTGATAGGCTTTACATAAAGACAAGTTCATAGAAAACAATTATTTTATTACTAAAAGTTTTGCACGCTTATGGTTACTTTACAACATAATCACCGAACAGATTGAGACATTTATCGTATCTGTGCACAAGCTTTGCAATACCCGCTCCAAAAAATGTTGCCGCCAATGATTTCAAATGAGTATTGACGTTGGTTTGAAAGTGCTACCCTCCTAGCCACGTCTTCAGTTCAGGGAAAAGGTGAAAGTCGCTGAGTGCCAGGTCAGGACTGTACGGCCGATGATCGAAAATGTCACACTGAAATTGTTCAAGGAGCCGATGGGTTGTGCCAGCAGTGTGTGGACGAGCGTTGTCATGGATCAACACAATTCCTGAAGTCAGCATTCCTCTTCGTTTGTTTTGAATGGAGTTCCGCAAAAGTCGTAAAGTACGAATATCTTCACAACGTCAATGCTCATTTGAAATCATTGGCGGCAACATTTTTTGAAGCGGGTATTGCAAATCTTGTGCACAGGTACGATAAATGTCTCAATATTTTCGGTGATTATGTTGAAAAATAACCATAACTGTAAAAAACTATTAGTAATAACATAAATTGTTTCTAAGAACTTGTCTTTTATTTATAGCCTATCGGAGGTTGATAAAAAACACAACCCTCGTACATTTTTGGGTAGCGCTAACCATTTTCGAGATGTTCCGAGCTATTGATTTCCGTTGTATGCTAATTTTTCTGAAATAGGAATGACATCTTTCTTTTCGTCTCTCACGTTTATACTCCTAGCAAGCAAAGAGAACCGAACGTCAATTGTTTCACTACACGACCAGCTCTCCAAAAATTTTGCTTGTCGCTTATGCCTAGTGTATTCGCTTATTTCCGTTCTACTTAAACAGAAGCAAGTAATAAGACAAATTTGTCCACCTGGGTAGTGTGGTGGTAGCATGTCTGCCTCACATTCAAAAGGCCATGTATTCGAATCTCGCTTAGGGTGAGTTACGCGGATAAGGTTTTTTTTCGGGGTTTTCCCTTATCCTGAGAAGACGAATGTCGAGTAGCTTTAAGCTCCATGGACCCCGAGATCATTTGAGCATCATTTCACCAATTTTATTCATCGTCCAATATGACCAACCAGGTTAAAGGACTTAAAACTTAAAAAAATAAAAAAGAAAAGAACATATCAAAAATAAGACAAATTCTGGTAATGTTAATCTTGATTAGTATGATGTTGATAAAGAACAATCTTTTGTAAGACAGTAACAATTTATATAGCAGAGAAGAAGGTGTGTATTCCACCCAAAGTTCGATATCGACATTTCACCAGAAATACGTGATTTGTAAGAAAGTAACAATTTATATAGCAGAGAAGAAGGTGTGTATTCTACCCAAAGTTCCATATCGAGATTTCACCAGAAATACGTGTTTTGAGACCTCCTGAATAAACGATCATGTTTAGAAGTATGTATTATATATATATTAATATAGCTGAGAAGAACGGTCCTTTGTATAAAAACAGTTGGTATTTTAATTCAGTATCTTCCACGGATTAGACACGAACATTTTAAAAAAAAATCCCCCCACTCACAATTATTCTTTAACCTGAAGCGTTTCTCGCACACTTTGATTTTCTCCAAAGTAGTTCTTTAACAGTTATTATTAAAATGCCGTACGTTTAAGATTCTTATGGCAAACGAAATGTATATATTGAATTTTCTGAGAATAGCTCCTGAAGACTCTTTATTCTGAATGACTTTTGTATAGCTCCTGTATAACCGTAGGTGATAGACAAAGAAGAATGTAGATCCATTTAATTTATGTTACATAATTCTTTTGTAGATGTTTTTAACCGTTTCCGAGGCTTTTAAATGATTTGGTCATTGCTTTAACCTAATGTATTACCTTATTTGCCTTCTACTTACAAGTAATAAGACCAGTTCTATTGATGTTTATCTCGATAGATAAAAATTATCTTTTGTAACAAAAGTTTGTTTGCTGATCTACTAGAGAAAGTTATATGAGAGGAACATGCCGATTTGTGTTGTTGTAATGGACGAATACAAAAATTGGTATAAATACAGCTTCCGTTTTACCTTAAGTTGAGTTCCCGCCTTGTGATTGTCAAACCAGAGCTATAAATTCAGACTTGAGATTATTTTAATCAAATTTACAATATGCTTCCCACAAAGTGGTGTTTTTATCTAATAAAGGACTAATTTAAAGATAAGTTTTATTAGGCATTTGTAGTTATTGTAACAAAATTATATTAGATTAATTTCTGAGAAAATGATACGTGGCAAATTTGTCCCGCATAAAGGGTATTTTTCTATAACTTCTACTGTTGCATTCTTGGAAGTCGCTGAACTTAAACACCTTGCCAGACTTTAAGGGTGTGTATTACTGAAATTTTATCAAAAGTTATAAAAGATCAATTGTTTTATTTTAATTCCATCAAACAATTGAACCATTCCTGAATGTAAAATAGGTAAAATTGTCCTTAACTGGAGCGACAGCAAAACATTATACTGAACTCGGCAAGAAAAACTTCAATTTGACGAAATCGAATTTGTGCAGAAAGAAAGAAGCAATGAAACAAGAAACGGACAGAAAAATCAGCAGCAGAGGAAAGAAACAGCAAAGCTGAGGGTCCAACCTATCAACGTAATCGATTTTAATGTGAGTCTTGCATTCAAATACTTCCTTGTTTTCTCGCTATTGATACCTTCAGATGCATTTTTCTTCTTGTAAAATGTTCCTTACGGAGCAGCTTTTCTGTGAAACAAATAAACCTTGCTAAGTATGTTCACATAAATACAATAAATATGAGCTGCCCTAGGTTTTACTGTCAGATGTATTTAAGCACATGTTTTCATATTCGAACATAAAAAAGATATTTTTATTACAAAAAAACACGCTCATAATATTAAAAATGGTTGGAGCTTAAATCAAAGAACACACGGAGAAATCTAGGGCAATTTCAAAAAGTAGATGTATTGTAAACATAAGGTTAAGAATATTAGACCAACATTTTAATTTAGTTGCCGCAAGGGACTTTTTACTGAAGTGACGAAAACATAAACAAATCGGCCATAACCTCAAAATCGTTAGAGCAAAATGTTGAAATTTGTTCAGCAACTTATTTGAATTATATTACATCTGTGGTAAAAATTTCAAAAGATCAGCATTATTAGTTTTAAGTTTCAAATTTTCAGTCCTTAATACAATTTTCATAGATTCAGGTTATTTCCCAACAATTATTTCTGGTGAAATTTATTTTTGGAACCTCTGAGTGGAATACAATACTTCCTCTAACTTCTGTAGTTACGTGGTGAAGAAACTAAAAATGGAACACTCTTGATAGTTTTAAAACGCTAAAATCTATATTTTAAAAACATCTAAGGATAAACAAGTATATCTGTTTCTGGGTAGAAGTAAGAGCTCCAGTAAATTCAAATGCTTTATTTGATGAACAATCCTTAGAACAAATGCCAAAATGTAAATGTTTAGGATTAGATTTGGGGCTATACAACGGACGGGGATCCTCATCATTTAGACCTACGTAGATCCGTTGTGGCCACAATTCCTTGGAGAAAGACATGAAATGAGAGAGCCGCAGAAAGCTACAAGTCCCAGAATGACGGGCTACAGAGACGCGCGGAAGTCCCTAATACTTCTAGACTCGAATTAATTGGGAGTGGTGTCCACTGAGATGTCTAGAGAGTGCGATCAACAACCCTGGCCAGACACCTCTCTGGTGATTCGAGGCCTCTGACCGAAATCTAGAAACCCATCTCAAAAATGAGAAGGAAAAATAAATATATTTGTTAACAATGCTGTCAATTACCAGGGTCATATCAGCGTCACCAGTGTGCTGAAATTTTGTCCAGCAGGAGTTCGTTAACATACCAAAAAAACCTAGTGTTCGCCCAATCGCATTTTATAGGCAAATAACACAAGTAGTGCAATAAACATTTTCAGTAAAGAAATTGCACTTAGTTTACGAGTAATCAAGGATGCACCAGAGTGAACAATAAAGACCGGACTGTAAGTTCATTAACCATTATAGAAGCGTTGAAAGCAAATGTTGATAAAAGGATTAAGAAAAACCGATATTTCACTTTGGACGCCGTACTTGGATGAAAAAGAAAACAGAAATAAAGACCTCAAAGTGTCAGTGACATCTGGCTCAGATCTTTAGCGTGAAACAATACAACATCAGTGTTGAAAAGTGACAATAAAAATCTTGATAGCAAAGTCGATTACATTGAAAAATAGAGTAGGGTACTGTAGCCATGTGTTGATAATTTTCGTTATTATTTAGTTATGGCAAATCGTCTGTCACTTTCTGAAAGGTGCTCATGATTACAAGGAAAGTGGCCAGCATGAATTCTGTACACCGGATATTTCGTTTTTATGGTTAGCATTTCCTTGAACCCTCATGATTTCGATCTTAAATATAAAGGAATGCAGGAGGGACGGCATTTTCCTGCGTCCTCTTTTACTAAAACCCCAGAGTCACTCGAGTGAGCTCGGGAGTCGAGAAAAGCTTTTCTTAAAGATGAACTATCACAGACTCAAGCAGCTTGGGGTCCTACAAACTTTAACTGCTTCTAGTTTTCTCCGTGGGACTCAATACTATAGATTTACATTATAATTTTGTTAAATCTGGTTGAAAATCAAAGGTTTTAAATAAGAATCAAGAAAGGTATGAATCACTTTAATACCGCCACTTAAAATTTGGTAACCACCACCAGGGCCATAAGTTGATAAATGTAATAAACAATAATTCTCTCTGAATTTTATCTTAGCAAACGGTATTGAGTATTATTTATGATTACTATACCCATTTTATGTTTTATCTACTGGATTAGTACAGATTTTCAAGTATTTTTGAAACAGGTTTTATATTAACGTTATTATTACTATTACTATTATTATTATTACTATCATAACCATCGTTATTATTATTTCATTATAAAATTGCTGAACTGCAAAACCAGTTAATTATTATTAAGTGGAAAATCACATGAAGAATTTACAATTAATAAAGGTGTTAGACAACTATGTAGCCAGACTTCATATCGTTTAATAAGTTGGAGGGTGGTAGCCATAGTTTTTAAAATGTTCCACTATATTAAGAATTTCTAAAGAAAAATATGTTTAAGTAGTTAAATGGTTTCCTTGACGATTAATTATTGTAATAATAAGCGATCAAAATCCCATAAATTTATTTTGGAGGAACAAGTCCTGGTCATCTATCCCTATGAGTGCGAGGGAGATGGTCATGTTGTACAGGGGTAGATGACCCTTATGGGTTTCGAGGAAAAAAAGGTTTCTCAGCCAGTCAAAGAATATATTTCTGCTTACACATGCTGGTATTTCAGGCATGTAGACAACTGAGGTATTCTATCTTCCAATTCCAGTTTTTACCCTTTTATTGTGGAAACGGGAGGAAGAAATATCCCTTAGGAATTACAGAAAGCTGTAACTGTAATAGTTTCTGAAGATGTCACCATTGGGATCACTTTTCACTTGACGATTATTCAGCTGTAGACCTGTTTCAGCCATGTTAAAAATAGCTGAATACACATTTCTCTTCTAGGAGACTTCATTCGTTTCGTTTCTCGATTGGTTCTGTAGGAACGTCTTCGGATTTATGTAAAGAAAAATCAGGATGCCTGAATAGAAAAAGTCCAGCCTGTCCTATCTCTTTATTAAACTTGTATTTCCCTTAATTCCGTGGAATTGTTTCCTAGAATGCCAAATTTATCTCTTGTTAGAGAAAACCCATGCATACATTTTTAAAAACGCATATTGAAAAGCTGGCGATATCTCCCGGAATGTTGTACGCCATCTCTCTCATTTGTACAGCCGAAAAGGTGATAGTCCCCAAAAAATCTGATGTGTTCCATTCACATGACTTTCTCTATATCTCTGCAACAAATTGTAGTTAAAAATTGTAGTTATGTGACTGAAGCTCCTTTGCTTTTGTGGACAGGTGAAAAACAGTTAATTTGTATGAGAAAAGCATAAATTTTTCAAAGCTGAAAACAATAACAAGGAATATCTTAAAAACGACCAACTCGACAAAAAAAGTGTATGTAAAATAAATTGCTTATTTTAACGTGCTCTACATTTTTATGTGTTAAGTTTTTGTCCATCTCTTACGGTTTTGCAGTTATGCAAAATTCCGTAAAATTCATCAGAATAAAGTACCCTTCAGAGGATATTCTCAGAAAATTAAAGATATACATTTTATTTGTCACGTAAATATCTTTAATATACGATAATTTAATCAAAATCGTTAGAGCCATTTTTGAGAAAATAAAAATTTTCGAACAAAGTTCCATGTAAAGGGTAGTTGGAGGTGGGGGAATTTTCTTGAAAATCTTCGTGTCGCATCCTTGGAACATACCAAACCTAAGTACCAAGTTTGGTTTTTTACAAACTTTTCGTTTTTGATCTATGCAGCCCACAGACACATACACACACGGACATTTTTCTAAAATTTTTTTTTTATGAAGGGGTTCTCAAAACATGTATTTCCGATGAAATGTCGGTATTGAGTGCATTACAAAACCTTCTCTATACACTATATACATAGTACGTGTAGAGAAAATAAAATAACTGACTATGTGGAAAGTAAAAACAGAAATAAACAGGCGGAAATGCTACTATAGACAGTGCACGTGATCAACAATCGATAACAAGGAATGAGCGCTTGCCGGCTGCCGAATTTCAAAAGAATCACTTCACAGTTGTGACAATGAGAGTCATTGGTCATCTCTCCCAGAATTACCCTACTATACGAACGACATTTTTAAATAATGTAATAAGCATATATGGTCCGGATTTTATTAAACTCGCAAAATATAACAAATACTCCTTTATTTGGGGAGGATCTCAATTTCTATCCAAGAAAGCAAAGAGGGGATACAGAATACGATAAGTAAACCAAAATATACTGTTTGAAGAATGCAGTTTAAACATTTTACTGGATAAGAGGAAAGCTATAGCTTTCTTAGGAAAGAATCTAATTATAATCAAAATAATAATAATAATAATAATAATAATAATAAACATCGTTTTAGAAATATAGCCATTACATTGCCTTTGTTTATAATAAAACCATTAGTATTAAAACACGTTTCAATACATATGTAGCACAATTTTCAGAGATTAAAAATTACATTTTTGAAGACTGAATCAGATAAAAAAAAAATAAAAATGGTATGTTCCATTCATATGACTATCTCTACATATCCGTAATAAATTGTTTTAATAAGCTTATTCTTCTATCTATTTAATGCTAATCGAGATAAAATTAGCAGAAACGGCAGTATTACTTAGTTTCTTATAAGTAGAAGGAAATAAGGAAATATGCTAGCCTAAACCGACGTAAAATGTTTAAAAATATTGTTCTTATGAGAGTGAAATCTTTACGTGGCCAGGAGTTGGCAAGTTCCCTTATGAGACGGTTCAACTATTTCAAAACTGAAACAACAAAGAATATCTTGAAAACGGTCAACTCCACGAAAAACATGTGTGTTTTAACATGTTTTATCTCTTACTGTTTAGCAATTGAGCAAAATTCAGAAAAAATCATCGTGAATAAGGAGTTATTTAGAGGCAATTCCCAGAAAATTCAAGAATTACATTTTATTTGTCATGTAAATATCTTAAATATAAGAGATTTTAATCAAAATCGTTATGCCATTTTTTAGAAAACAAAATATTCTAAGTTTTTTCCATGTAAAGGGTAGTTGGGAATAGGGGAATTTTCTTAAATGCCAAGCTTAGTATTTTACCAACTTTTCGTTTTCAGTTATCGTGATCACAGACATACGGACGCACGGGTACACACATGACCTTTTTCTAAAAATGCTTTTTTTTTTGTATAAGGGACCCTTAAATGTATATTTGCGGTGAAATCTCGGTATCGAATTTTCGGGTGGAATGCAATACCTGCTCTACACACTATTTAGGTACATAGTACGTGTAAGAATGAAATCCTCGTTCAGCTCCACTGCATTGTATTTTCAAATACCAAAAAGGAAGACACAGACATTTTCAGATCAGTTCCTTCTTTTGTTCTGTCCTGTTCAATGAACTCAATTAACTCGATTGTAAAATGAGTTAGATCCTAACATACGAGTTATGTGCATTCCCTACTTAATTAAGTAAATATGATATGTACTTTTAAGGTTTAAACTGTGTCCATTAACGCAATTTAGTATTGTAATGAACATTTATTACAGTAATTAATGTAATTTAGCAACAATAATAGGGTTTTAAGCACCACAACCGCCTCTCTGTTAATTACATGCAGCTACAATTCAATCATCTTCTGAATGCAGTTATTACAATTCTGTTTTGCATTATGAAACCGAATGTTTTCATTTCATTGGCAATTAAAAGGTTCAGAAAACATAATTTTGTTTTGACGGAATAAACAGAGCAATGGTAAATTTCCGTAAACAATTTTAATGTCACAGCTGGGATTTGATCCACGGATCTTCCGCTTTCCGTGAGGTTACTCTAACCCCTAAGCAATTATAGAGGAAGCTAGGCTAACAAGCAGACATACTTTGGTCGTCTCCTTAGCTGCTTACCAAGCGGGACACCTGGGTTCGATTCCCAATACCGGTGTGGGGATTTTTCCTCCACTGGGAGACCTGGTCCGGGGTGCACTCAGCCTCCTGAGGTTCCTGGAGGGCCAATTGAGGAGCTACTTGATGGAAAAGTAGCCGCTCCAGGTCATGAGAACCGCATTAACCGGCTAGGGGTGGGGGATTCGAGACGCTGACCACATCTCACCCTCCAATACTGCACCCTATCCATGACATCTGTCACGGGCCGAGTTGGAGCCCGCAGCGGCCGGGCGGTAGACCCAGGTTCCTTGTGAACTGTCGTGCCATGGAGTTATTTATATACATGCATACTTTGGTCTGGCAGCAGCTATGAAGACTTTACAAAGGATTAAAGTAAAAGGTCTGCTGTGAGACTGGCATATAGTTTTCTCTAAAAAATGATGGCCTTCAAACGGGACCGTTCCCCACTGCCACTGGGTAATAACCGTTAGCAAACAAACGACGAGCCCGTATTAGTGGTGAGAGGTAACGTAGGGTTTCCTGGAGACTCGAAGGCTTTGCTTGCAATTCGAGACTCGCACCTCAGTTAGGGGACCAGAAAGTGGAAGACTCGCCAACTGCGAGTTTTGGCTTCCAAGAGCAAACTACCTAAATCCAAATTTCAAAGTCACGGGTTATCATGTTCCGAAAAATACTGTACATATTGATGAATATAGGCAAGTTTTATCATTCTTTGGAATTTAGGTGTGGAGTAAGAATCTGGAGGAGCTGTTTTGCTGGGGTCCATACGACAACTCAATCCGCAGGATTCTGAACAGTGCTTTATTGTTAATGGAGACAAATGAGAAGACCAGGCACGTCGGTGTTGTTTTCCTGCTGTGACTAAGATAGCGGTGGCCTGACACCTGCCACTCAAGTGGATATTTCTCCAAATGCATAGCGGTGTTTGGTTTAAGTTCCACAGAAATATGGTACATATGCGACTGACTTCTGGAGGAAGATTGTCTTAGGGGTTCCGGACGCCATGAAATTGCCTCAATTTGTTATAGTAGGGTTTCCATCTAGTCTCCCTGGTCATATACGGATCGTATTAAAACATGAATAAAGACTTTTTCTTAACTGATATTAGAAATAGACCTCCCTTCACAGTTCTCTGCAAAACAGTAGACTGTTTCGATGCTATGTGAAGTACTCGAGTTAAGTACTATAGTTTGGAAATGCAGACTTTACATGCCTTTCTGAAAGAGGTTGAAGTTTCTGGAGATATGCTGATGCTCTCGCTGGATCAGTAACCATTGCCCTACTGAAAGCAATCATATTGTTCATCAAGACCAGGAATTTTAGTATGAGATGTATAGGAAAATCTCGTATATGTGATATCCCGTACACAATAGTATCAATGCAGATTTGTGGTAGTTGATCCTGGCACCAGGGGAGTTGCAGTAAGTCTCAAGTATGCTGGGAATAAGCAAACATTCCTGACAGTCTCGCAACCACATTACCACATCATCTGCATAAGCCCATACCATCAAGGGAGGTTGTGATGCACGTGTCCATGCTGAAGCGTGGCATGTGTGTCAGCCGCAACAAGGGCTAAGCTTAAGGCAAAGTAAGTCATTGTCAGTGGATGATCTTGCCGTAGTGAGGATTCTGTGCAAACACGGTTCACTTAGGCATCCGTTTACTTGTATGAGAGATTTCATGTCTAGGATGTCCTTCCGAAACAGAAGGTGTTCAACACAGTACAAGTATCAGGGCCGCTCAAACTCTTTCACAAGCAGGGCCACTAACTAACTTAAACGATTGGTCGCGGACCATATAGTATTTTATATAAATGTAATATTTTTTGGAATATAAAATCAGAAAAAAGGGTATAAAATTATAAGTACTGGTGTTTAATATTATATGATGCGTTAATTTCTGCAGAACTTGGTTAATAAGTGTAAAACTACAAATCATAATTACTTACCTAATGAGTAGTATGAAACTGGTGTTTTGAACTTCACAAAGTTGCCGATGTCTGGTTTTTGCTTATACTCAGGAATATATATGGTTGTCTCCTTAGCGCGGTGGTAGCGCAGCTGCTTGCCAAGCGGGAGATCTGGATTCGATTCCCAGTACCGGCATGGGGATTTTTCCCCTGCTGGGAGACCTGGACCGGGGTGTACTCAGCCTCGTGAGGTCCATGGGGGGCCAATTGAGGAGCTACTTGATGGAGAAGTAGCGGCTCCAGGTCATGAGGACCACATTAACCGGCCGGGAGGGATTCGAGGCGCTGACCACGTCTCACCTTCCAATACTGCACCCCATCCATGACGTCTGCGGTAGACCAAGGTTCTTTGTGAGCTGTCGTATATATGTGTGTGTGTGTGCGCGTGTTGAAGCAAACATGGAGATCAGTGCTGGATATTTGTCTTGTGACCGTAATTTTTAGGATCTGGGAAGGTCACTAGGACTGAAGGCATTGCATTGTCACATTGTAGCAGCTCTCAACATCTGAAGTGAAAGAAGATAAAAGTAGACAAATTTCAGATTCCAATTTTACAAAATCGGCGAACCTATTTACAAATTCTTCTTCAATGTTCTGAATTACCTTTACAAATAAATAAACAGCAAAACATGCTTCAAGATATTGCTCTTTAAGGACAAGAAATGTTGGAAAATTTGCTCAATTCTTCAAAGAAATTTGTCTCTTGAACATTTTTAATTTCAGTTGAAACGATTTAATAGCACAGTATGCATCACGGATAAGTTTTTCTTTGCCTTGTAGTGCCAAGTTTAAGTCGTTCAAATATCAACCAGAAATGCTAAGCACAACAACCACTCCGTGTCACCTGACAAACGCGTTTTCTTCTTCATCCAGAAATTCCCAAATTTCCTCCAGAAATTCCCAAATTTCCTCCCACAGGGAACAAAATCTAGCTAAACTTTCATCACGACTTAGTCATCATATCTCTCAATAGTAAATTTCGTTTACTACGAATGAAGTTATTTTATTTCTGAAACCGCCTGGATAACATCACGGAGGTTACCTGTGTTCATACATAATGTCTCATGATGTATAACGCAACTCCTAAACTTGCCACCATAAGGCTCGAATTTTTACTTTCTCTATACGTACTATGTACATAGAGTATAGAGGAGGCATTGTATTTCACCCAAAAAATCGATACCCGGATTTTACTGGAAATAGAAATTTTTGGGTCCCCTAAATAAAAAAACACTTTTAGAAAAAGGTCGTGTGTGTCCTAAGACAGTACATATCTTGTCCCGGGGCTAAGAGTTATTCAGAAGGGAAATATAAATCATAGCAATAATATAAATTATACCAATAGGGGACAAATGTAGACATTTGAAAACGGGCAGGGAAGAAAGATCTCAAACACGTCTAAGCAGCCGAGTTGTCACGAGCTGGTAGCACCGTATACCGTTAGGGTAGAGCATTGACTCGAAGAGGGTGAGAAGACACTGCCCGAGGGGAACATAACGGGAAAAGAGAAAATGTGATATTTGGGGTCCGTGGTGAAGCCGAACAGGCTACATTTAGCTGTGAGGGAAATAATTATTTTAATACTGACCAGAGAACGGAATAAATCACCGCATAAAAAGTAATAAGTAATAATAGTTGCAGTCGCGTGAAACATAGTTTAACAGTAGAACATTTAGGAGGAATACGTGTGTGTTCGACGGCGGAAAAAGGTCGAATTAATTGAATAAATCATTTGTGTTTTACCACCCCTGAATAGAGTTTCCATGCTAACAAAATCCTGAGAGAGGGTACCCACATATCCACACCATCCCAAATAACCAAAACCCGAACCCGGGATACGAACCCGTAACCACGTTACCGCCGCAGTCCCTGTGTCTGTGAACACGATAACTTAAAAACAGAAAGTCGGTAAATTCTAAGTATATAAGTTTAGTATCTTCCAAGGATGTGACACGAAGATTTTGAGGAAAAGGCCCTTACGCTTCACATGGAAAAATTTTCGAAAATTTTGATTTTCTCAAAAACGGCACTAACGATTTTGATTAATATACCGAATGTTAAAGATATTTACATGACAAATAAAATATATATCTTGCATTTTCCTGGAATAGCCTCTGAAGACCTCTTTATTCTGGATGAGTTTTGCTGGATTATGCATAACAAGTAAACCGTAAGATTTAGACAAAAACTTACTACACAAAATCTGTAGATGTCGTTGAAACACTCAATTTGTCATATATATTTTCTTTCTGAGATATTCCTTGTTATTGGTTTCAGATTTAAAACACTTAAAACTTATCTCAAACGGAAAGTTGTAAACTCTTGGCACAACATAGACACAAATTTCAACCACATGGCAACCAGCTTTTAAAAGATTTGACTATCACTTTATCCTAGTTTATTCGCTTATTTTCCTCCCACTTACGAGAAAGCAAGGAATTAAGACAGTTTCTGTTAATGTTTATCATAACATAGATAGAAAATATGCCTTTTAATAGTCATTTGTTACAGCGATGCAGAGAAAGTCATGTGAATGGAACACATCAGATTTTTCAGAACGTGACCCTCGGCGTGATTTTGAAGTTTGGGAAAGCAGTTTGCGGTTGGAAACCAACCCTCGTAGTTGCCAAGTCTTCCACTTACTCGTTCCTTTAACTGAGGCGCGAATCTCGACTTGCAGACAGTCTTGGAGTCTCCAGGAAACAGACATTTTACTACGTTGCCTCTCACCCCTAGTAGGTACAGGCTCGTCTTTTGTTTGCTAATGGATAGTAAAGGGTAGTTGAGGGTGGGAGGATATTCTTCAAAATCTTCTTGTCGCATCATGAAGTTAAGTACTAACTTTGAGTTATAGTTTTCACAGGCACACGGATCTCGGTATCGAATTTTTGGGTGAAATGCAATACCTTCTCTATGCAATATGTAAATAGTATTATAGAGAAAGTAAAAATAGGAAAAGAAATTGTTTACTCTTAACAGTAATTGATAGGAAAGTAATTAAGATATATTAACAATTTCTACAAATTTTTTTTCTCTTTACAAGATATTTATTACAATGCAAGTGTGTTCTGGTGGTTAGTATGCTGACCGTCAAATCAAGAGGTCCTGCATTCGATATCCGGTCACATGGTGCGATTTTTTTCTTTTGCCAGGATTGTTTCTCATCCAGCAAAGAGTCTGGAAGTATGAATAAGAGAGACAACGTCAGTGGGTGTGATTTAATGCAATGATGTAAAGAAATACCATCCATCTGTACAACGAGTGAACATCAACTGTTTTAAAGCCGCCGATTGTCATTTGTGAATGCTAAAGTCGGGATACAAATGGAAAAAGATTATCAATTTGCAATTTACACACAAAGTATACACCTCAATAATAATACCTTTGAGGCACGGCTGCTTAAATTACTCATTTTCTTCTTCTTCTTCTTTCTACGTGCAACAGCCTTATTAGGCCCCAATGAGTTTTCTTCATTTGTTTCTATCCTGTGACTCCCTTTTCCAATGGCTTACTTTAAGGACATTAAGGTCATCTAGCCATCTTGTTGCGGATATTCCCGCCCTTCCTGTCACGTAGAGTGGATGAGTAGAGATCATCTTTCTAATTATTGCACTCAGATCTATAAAGATGCCCCAACCATCTCAACGTGTTGGTCTTTATTACTTTGATTATGCTTGGGTTTATATGTATACAAGTAGTATAATTCAGCATTATAACTACCACTCACCTTTCACCTAGACGGCCCGGGTTCGATCCCAAGCGACCGCATGTGAGATTTGCGGTGGACAAAGCGGCGTTGGGGCGGGTTTTCTCTGGGTTCTCCGGTTACCCCCGCCATCGCATTCCACCGGTACTCCATCTTCATTCATGTATCATTTGTGACACCGCCTGCGGTGCCATAAGTAGTTAAAGCGGGCGTTAAACAGTACAAAAAAAAAACATTATAACTAATTGGCCAAGAAACTACATAGAAAATGAACATCACGTTAAACCACACAATTTATGCCATATACGCTTTTTTCGTAGAATTGACCATTTCCGAGATACTCTTTGTTATTTGTTTCAGATTCAAAATACTTAAACTTTTTTCACACGGAAAGTTGTAAACTCGTGAGGAAAGGATTTGGCTATCGTTTTAGCCTAGTGTATTCAATGATTTTTCTTCTACTTACAAGGAAGCAAGTAATTAAGCAAATGTTTGCTAATGTTTATCTCGATTATCATAAGGTAGAAAGCAAAATATGCTTTTAATAATTTGTTACATCGATGTAGAGAAAGTTATGTGAATAGAACATGTAAGATTTGTATTGTTGTATTTCCAGTGCCATTTTGTTTTCACTTGTTACAATGCTTCCAAGGTTTTTGAATTGTGTGACAACTTAAACTTTTAATTACCAATTGTGATATAATTTCCCTTTATCGTTTCATTTGTTTGTAGGTACTTTGTTTTTTCTTCATTTATTGTAATCCCATTTTCCTAGCTGCCTCTTTAAGTTTCAGATGCTTCTTTAACTGCTCTGATATCTACATCATCTGCAAATACTAGCAGATCTAGTATCTATACCTGATTCCCTATTTATGTTTTCAAGCGCGATATTGAAGGGAGTGTCACCTTATCGGGGCCCTTTTCGTCTGACAATTGATTTCGAAGGTCGTCTCCTTAGCGCGGTGGTAGCGCAGCTGCTTACCAAGCGGGAGACCTGGGTTCGATCCCCAGTACCGGCGTGGGAATTTTTCCCCCGCTGGGAGACCCGGACCGGGGTGCACTCAGCCTCGTAAGGTCCCTGGGGGGTCAATTGAGGAGCTACTTGATTGAGAAGTAGCGGCTCCAGGTCATGAGGACCGCATTAACCGGCCGGGAGGGGCTCGAGGCGCTGACCACGTCTCACCCTCCAATACTGCCCCCCATCCATGATGTCTGTAGTGGACCGAGATGGGGGACGCAGCGGCCGGGCGGTAGGCCATGGTTCCCCGTGAGCTGTCGTGCCATGGAGTTAATTGATTTCGATTTCTTATTCAGGAATTCACATTCCTTGGTGTTGCTTTCGTCAAATTTACAAATCTTGGGGGGATTTTAAATTCTTCCATTGCCTTAGTTTTGCTATCATATGTAGCTTTAAATTCTATAAGCAGGTGGCTAGTGTCTATTTTAAACTCACGCAGTTTTAACTAGTTTAAATTGCTCAATTAGTTTTGGAACTTGTTTCTCTATTGTTTTCGTTGTTTTGAGTGAAGTTACAGTAATGTATTTCACTCTTTCGGAGATCCTTTTCTCCTTTTTAAAACGAAAAGGAGCGGAAGTGACGAAAGTAGGACACCATAAGCAATGCAAATGAGTCCTAAGCATTACCTGAAATACATTAGAAGCTCAAAAGAACGAGTTCTTTCATTGCAGCACAAATTTATAAATAGAACTTTGCTTTTACTTTTGCACGATACAGAGCACACGTAATTTCTTATCTTTGAAGAGATTTCCAGGTAAATTAATATTTTAATCAAATACGTATTTTATCACAAACTATTTAATTGTGAGCAAACATGAAACATGTCTTGTCTAGCAGATAATACGTGTATGTTTCTAGAAACATGGTGGCCCAGACCAAATAATGTTGATACAGACAAAGCAGATCCCTTCCTTGTAGTGCTAGCCAATTTGCACCCAATCTACTTGTTTGATGGAACCTTAATAGTCCATTATCGGAAGCTCATTTTCATGTTAATGGAACTCGGGTCCACCAATTACAAAACACCTGGTAGCTCCTCACGCTCTTATTGCTCACGACAGTTGAAAGGAACACTAAATTGTATCTATCTAAACAAAACCTGACAATATTTCAACTTGAAACTTTAATGATTAAGCTTTTTGTACAAAAACGGTAATTTCCCATGTTTGACTAAACAAGAAACTTTTTGTCAGTTTCAAAATGAGCGTTAGAAACTTTTAACTAAAAATCAGTTATGTTTACATTACTTTCTCTAAGCAACATTTATTACTTTCTCTACACGTACTATGTGCATAGAGTATAGAGACGGTACTACATTCCACCTGAAAATTCTATGGGTACCGGAAATATAGTTAGGTCCGCTGTATGCGGTACTACATTCCACCTGAAAATTCTATGGGTACCGGAAATATAGTTAGGTCCGCTGTATGCCAAAAAAATAAGCAATTTTAGAAAAAGGCCCGTGTGTGTGTGTGTGTGTGTGTTTCCGTGGTTCTGAACACGATTACTCAAAAACAAAAAGCCTTAAGTTTAGTATTTTCCAGTGCTGCGACACGACAATTTTGAGATAAATCCCCCCCACCACGCAAACTACCCTTTTGATGGAAATATTTTTTACCATTATGATTTTCTAGAAATGGTTACAACGGTTTTGATTAAAATACCGTATATTAAAGATGTTTACATGAAAAATAAAATGTGTATCTTGATTTTCTGGGACGGCCTCTAAAGATATTTTTATTCCGGATGGATTTTGCGGAATTGGTAGTTCGTAAAGAATAGACAAAAGCTTACTTAATAAAGATGTAGCTCGTTAAAACACAATATTTATGTTACATGCATTTTTTTCGTGGAGTTGGCGGTTTTTGAGATATTCTATGTTATGGGTTTCAGTTGTAAAATGGGTGCTATACTTTTCTCATACGGGAATTTGTTTACTCCTGGCCATACCAACGAAGGAAATTCAATCACAAAGCCACCAGATTTTAAAACAGTTCCTATCTCTTTAGCCTAGTGTATTCCTTATTTCCCTTCTACTTACTAGGGAGCAAGTACTAAGACCGTTTCTGATAATTGATTTTCTCGATTATCATGAAGCAGATAGAAGGGTAGGCTTTTTAACAATAATTTATAACAGAGATGTAGTAAAAGTCATGTGTATGGAACATATCAGATTTATTTTTTCTATTAATTCTACAAATTATTCTTGAAAAAGCTTATATCTTTCTTCAGCATATATGTACAATGTGCTTAGTAGGTGAAGAAGGTATTGTAGTCCAGGCAATCTGACTTCACCGTAAATATATGTTTTAAAACCTCTTGACCCAAAAAGGCATTTTAGAAAAACCTATGTGTGTGTGTGTGTGTGTGTGTGTGTGTGTGTGTCTGTGTGCGTGTTCATGCATGAGTTAATGAACTTCAAACGAAAAAGGTGGCATTAAAGTTCAAAATCGTTCAAGAATGCAAGAGTAAGATTTTGAAGAAAATCCTCCACCCTAATCTACCCTAAACGTGGAGAAATTTTGACACTTTTCATTGTCTTAAAAATGGCTTTAATAACTTTGTGAAAGAACCATATTTTAAAAATGTTTTCATCACAAAATATATAATGTACATTATCTTATGGAAATAGCCTCTGAAGCACTCTTCATTCTGGACGAGTTTTGCATAACTGGAAAACTTTAAGAAATAGGTGAAAACTTAGTACACAAGAAATGCAGATCTCGTCAAAATACTCAGTTTATGTCATATACTTCTTATGGAATTACCCTTTGTGAGATATTTCTAGCCATTGGTTTTAAAATCTGCAATATTCGCCCAAATGGGAAATCAAGGTCCACTGTGCATCCCCTATTTCTCCTTAGGAATCATACTAGATAAAACCAGAATGTTTGTCCCGATTAGTATGAAATAGAGAGAAGAATAAGGTTTTTTTTAATAATATTTTTCTGCAGAATAGGTAGTGAAAGCCATATAAGTGGAACATAATATTTTTCGTATACTATCTATATGTGTTTTGGGATAAAATTTCAAAAGGAATTATTCTCTTATTAAATTAATGATTATTTAATAGAGACATAAAGTGGCAAGAGTGAAAGAATAGCGATAAATAGTTGGTATATCATAAAATACATATATAATATAAAAGTCACCAGTAACAATTCTATTAAGAGGCTAGTTAAGCGTTGAGCCAAGGCTGGAAGTCAGAGCAGCTGGGGAAAGCAATGACACACCACAAGGAATCCATTACCTAAAGTTTCAGTTCAGAATACAGCATTTTCAGAAATCAACATCGGCGCTGGGAAATACATGGTATTATTTCTTCAAATTAGAGAGGCAACAGAATATTTAAAACATCTGATGTGTTGCATTCACATGACTTTCTCTACATCTCTGCAACAAATTATTGTTAAAAAGCTTATGTTTCTATTTACTTCATGCTAATCGAGAAACGTTAGCAGAAATAGTCTTATTACTTACTTCCTTGCAAATAGAAGCGAAATAAGGGAGTACTATAGATTAAAGTGATAGTCAAAAGCTGGTTGCTATGTGGCTGTAGTTCCTTTGTTTATACAAATTCCTGTATGAGAAAAGAATACGTTTTTTAAAGCTGAAAAAAAGAAGGAATATTTCAAAAACGACCAACTCCACGAAAAAATTGATATAGCATAAATTGTGTGTTTTAGTGTGCTCTACATTTTTGTGCAGTACATTTTTGTCCATTTCTTACGGTTTAGCATTTATGCAAAATTTCGTAAAATTTATCCAGAATAAAGTAGTCTTAAGAAGCTATTCCCAGAAAATTCATGTATCAGGTAAATATTTTTAATATACGATATTTTAATCGAAATCGTTAGAGCTATTTTTCAGAAAATAAAAATTTTCGAAAAAGGTTCCATGTAAAGGGCACTTGAAGGTGTTTTTTTTCTCAAAATCTGGAAGATTTTCAAAATAATCCCCCCACTAAAAACTACCATTTACATGGAACAAATTTCGAAAGTTTTGATTTTCTTAAACATGGCTCTAACGATTTTGATTAGAAGTCCTTATATTAAAGCTATTTATGTCCGAAATAAAATATATATCTCGAATTTTTGGGGAATAGTCTCTTAAGACCTCTTTATTCTGGATGAATTTTTCTTAACTGCTAAACCGTAAGAGATAGAATAAAAACTCACTGCACAAAAAATGTACATCACGACAAAACACACAATTTATGTCCTTTACGTTTTTGTTGTAGAGATAACCGTTTCTGAGATATTCCTAGTTATTGGTTTCAATTGTGAAGTACTTAAACTTTTCTCAGACAGGAAGCGTCACTTTTCTTTTGTTCTACTCCTGGCCAAGCAAAGAAGTGATTTGCAAAGACAATCGCATAACGATAGCTTTTAAAACATTTGACAATCATTTTAGCATAGTGCACTCCCTTATTCTCTTCTACTTATTAGGAACTAAGTAATAACATTCTGCTAATATTTATCTCGATTAGCATTGTGTACAAAGAAGAATAATCTTTTGTAGAGGGCTTGTAGAGCAGCTAGAGAAAGTCATGTGAGTGTAAGACATCAGCTTTTTTGTTATACTGTTCGCACACACACACACACATATACACGCTTTTTTAAAACTGTTTTAATTTCGAGGTCCTCAAAACATGCATTCCAGTGAGATATCAGTGCAGAATTTTGGCGCCGAAGCAATCCCTTCTGTAATTACTATGTATGTCCTAATGAACTATGTATGAACGGTATTTTATATTGATAACATTATATGCTTTACACTCACTAGTAACTTCTATGGTTCAGCAGATATATCGACTTTCTAAACTTTTCTATGCTCTTCTCGACCTACTATTTTGGAGTCTGACGCAGCCAACTCAGGACAGCTGCGTCAGACTCAGCCATTTTTGAGAAAATCAAAATTTTCGCATTTTTTTCCATGTAAAGGGTAGTTTGGGGTGGAGGGATTTTCTTGAAAATCTTCGTGTCGCATCCTTGGAAGATACCAAATTTAAATATCAACTTTGGTATTTAACAGCTATTTAACAGCTATGCTGTCCACAGACACACACATACACACAGACACACATAAGCATACACACAGGGACCTTTTTGTAAAAATGATTTTTTTGGACCCAGGGGGACCCAAAACACGTATTTCCGGTGAAATCTCGGTATCGAATTTTGGGTGAAATGCAATACCTTCTCTATACACTATGTACATAGTAGATGTAGAGAAAGTAAAAATGGCACACATGGCTAAATGGGGAGAACTAAAGCGTAATCCCATATGGAGCGCCCCTCGCATTTTTATTTTCATTTGTATTTTCATTCAAGTGTTTATAAAAGGGAGCAATAGTCAAAATTTCAAAAGCTATAAGCTGGCCTTGAAACTACGCAACATTTCCATAATATCGCAAAAACAGTTGAATATTGACTGTTCTTCAGTAACTGGCATAATATTGAAAAGTTTCAACCGACAATATGGAATATCTTGAAAATGATTGATGCCAGAAACCAGCCTTTAACATAAATTATTTGCCATAAACTTGTCTATAATTTATTGAACTTAAGTTTTTCTATCTATCATGGCATACTGGTTGTGTAAAATTACGTTTGAACTTAAAGAAATGCACAGGTTTTTCGCAGAAAATTCATGTAAACAGCTTAAACGTACGGGATTTTAATGAACTGGAGAATAGTTTTTCAAAATGAAAACAAGGATCCTTTTTATATAACGCGTAATGTCGGATAGAAGAACTTTCCTGAAAATGTCGTATCCCATTCTTGGACGTTGCTGAATTTAGTTATGAAGCTTAGTAATCATCGGATTTTTGGTTTTGAGTTATATTGCACACACAACACATTTTTCTCTTCAAGGGAATCTAAATGCATTATTTCTGGTGAGCGGAATCCTTTTATTAGCTGATAAGAACAACGTTTTCGCAAGAGGACTAAATCTAATGTGTCATATTAGTATGGGTGTCTCTACCCACTCTTGTATAAGCTATTCATAGAAACTTTTGTACTTCATCTTCTTGTTAATCTAAATAAACTATCACTACATATTTTACACACAAGATATAAGAAGATTATGAGTACCAAAATGATAAGGGGACAGCACTATTCACCACTGCGACTTTTTTAGCCTATTTTCTTTCCCAGTCTTGCTCTCATCGATCCATAACTCAGACGTTCGTCATGAAGAGTATCAGACTCTGGACCATGATGAGTGAAAACTCCTCCAATTTTGGAAATTGACTCCCAAAAATAAGAGCTCTTAGATGAGAAAGTGCTGGGTACTCACACAATAGATGAGAGGTGGACTCATCTGCCTGTTGACACCATCAACAACGAGGGCCACTTCAATGGATGCTTCAAGGGCCTCTGGCTCGACCCAGATGGGTAAGAGGACGAGTTCGGTTTTCATACCGGGGGTAATTCTCAGCCCCCCCCCCTGTAATGCCAATGCAAGGAACCCCTTTGCAACTTACCGTTTACGTATTTGCCTGCAACATAATTTAGTGTAAGTGAAGGCCACGTCTTGTTAAATCGGCACTAGAATACCTTGTATTGCCGGCGAAAAACTTATTGAATTGTGACCCTGACCGCCAACCCCGCTACCGGGCCTAGCTTATCGGAATTTGTGATATGATACTTTGCCTACTTAAAGTCACAGCAAGAAAACTTTCTACAGTCTGTATCGAAAGTGTTCCGCATATGTTTGTATTCAAAGTGGGCAGTAAATAGTGCTCATTTTATTTATTTTATTTTTTTAATCTTGGTCTCTACGTCTTTCAAAGTTAAGTGGCAAGGTATTACTTAGATCAGAGAAATAATTGTAAATGTCCTTGACTTCATGAAAAGAGGCAGAGATAAGCAGAGATAAAGGAAGAAAATGTATGTTCCCCGAGTTCTTCAAAAGCCTGTAGAAAGTGAATGAAAGTGTAGCCAAGGTAACTGATATTTTACTGAGTTCCGTTTCCAGGGTTCTCAAAGATAAGAAAGAAAGAAAAATAAAACTTAATATATAATTTTTAAATTAAAAGATGTGGAACAGTTGTGTCGCCAGCGAATTGCAGAAATTGGCAGGTCAGAATGGGAAAATGTCTGTTGACATGTTGAGAGCATTGAAAATCATTAGAAAGAATTTTAGAAAATCAAATAGAAAGAATTCTAATCCAGGATAATGGTGCAAAAAGTCGCAATAGCGTTGATGATGACAATGACGTGAGCGAAGACGAAGGACTGTCGGGTGTGGAAGATTGACGTTGTTTATATAGTAGGCCATTTGTATAGATGTTTTGTAGATATGAATATACATATGAAAACACATGTTTATCAGTGTAGCGCATAAAAGGTGACAGATATTTGACATTGACAGGCACTCTTCCAGCATGCATGAATCGACTGGTGAACTGCTTATCTGAAAGTACAACTCGCTTCCTAGCTCTCATTAAGATTTTCACATGTCCAGATCTTTTCAGGCAAGTTTTTTACCTTTCTTTTAAGGTTCTGTATTCGTTATTCTATTAGTTATTGTCACAGTTTTATTTCAATGGACAGAAATAAAATGACTGGAAAACAGGAAAAAACAAATAGTGAATTGCTATTTGTAAAAGCTATAAACATTTGTAAAGTAACCACTAACAAAGACTCTCCGGGAAATAGTTAACGCCACAATAATTATTTTATATCAGTTGTGCATTTAATCATAGTCTATATTTTTCCTCTACAAAATAATAATGTGACTGACGGAGCTTATCTGAATGTGACCCTCGACAGAAGCCGACTTTTTGTTTTACCAATCACCGAGGTAGTTCCTGGGGCTTATGCTTTGTTTCTACGATGCTAAGGCGGCTATCGGGCGCTTCACATTGCACTTGGGTCGCAACGAAATCCTACTGAACCTATGGAGGAGAAGTTGCCGTCAGTGAGACTCTCACAGAAGTGCTTCCACAGTGGAGCGAACTAATGGAAACGGCGCGGGCGTGAAACGTGAGAGGTTACCGAAGCTGCGATCTTCCTGGGAGTCTGTGTGTCAGATTCGGTGTTAACCCAAGGGAAGCTGATGTGGCTCATCTTGATCGGCTTGCTTCATATTGCGTTGCTGCTCGGGACGACCAGCTCTGAGGAAGGCGCTAAGTGACGCTGTTACTGTCCAAGCTTTATAGGCACCGTGCATGGACCAGAAAGTCGTACTGGTGGCGCCGCTCCGTGTCATGCTTTGTAGTTATTGTGAGGATAATTGTAGCGGAAGCCTAATGCGATGTAGATATTATTTGTGGTTTTCTGCCTATAAAGTGCATATGTGTCACTGAAAGTTCTGTTTCAAAATGTCAAAATCTTTTTGTACACATCCGGAAATATATTGGTAACATATGCTGAACTGTGGGGATATGCTGAACCTTTTGTTTCCGATGAAGTGAATGCTGCTAATTTTTGTTACGTGCTTTTGGTTCGCACTCAGATCTGAAAATAGGAATGAATAGTAATACGTACATAAAATACTTACATAAATATTAATAATAAAAATAAAAGTAATAATAACAAAAATAAAAATAATAATTGACAGACTATTCCCATAATGTGTCGTTTCATCTAATACAGTATTTAGAGTTTCTATATATTAACTTAAAACTTTTTTTAACTTAAAAACGTTGGCATTAATTTCTGAACAACATTATCCATGCTGCAGTTAGTTTTTAAGCATTTGTTAAGCTTTCTGCTTTGCGCTTCGGTTTTCCGCGTGGGAAAAGAATAAAAGGCAATAGCTGGCGAAGTATTCTTGTGGGTATTATTGCATCCTACAACACAGTAGTTAGTGTCCCTTTCCGCCTTCTTGTAGTGTTTACATCTTCAGGAGATTCGATACTTGACATCTTAGCATACGCTAATATTCTTAATTCACTGTCTCTGTTATCGTGTTGTTAGTAACCAAACTTGCCGCCAGAGTAGCGTGCACGGTGCGTAGAGCATGACAAACGATCAACCCACTGGCTGGTTGTACCACATGGGCGGCAACCGATCGCCTGGCCATTGAAGAGAAAACTACCGACCGCGATAAAAAAGGACTTCAAGACGAATGTGCAGCTCAAACACTTTCTGCCCTCAGAATAAAATTCTTGCACGGGTATGCATCAATAGCGTTGCCTGGTAACTCGAGCATTAACAATACGAATTTGGAAATGGGTAGTTATATTTATCGCAGCAGCTAGATGTGGCAGCATGTCTTGCCTACATATTGTTTTCTCTAAAATATGATGGCCCTCAAACGGGACCGCTCCTCCCTACCTACCACCGGGCAATAACCATTACTAAATAAAATAATCTGATGTGTACCATCCACATGACTTTCTCCATATCCCTGCAACAAATAATTCTTAAAAAGCTTATACTTCTATTTACTTTATGCTAATCAGAAAAAACTAGCAGAAATAGTCTTATTACTCGCTTCCTTGTAAGTAGAAGCGAAATAAGGGACAACAGTAGGTTAAAGTGATAGTCAAAAGCTGGTTGCTATGTCAATGAAGTTCCTTTGTTTATATGGATAGGAGTTGACAAGTTCCTGTATGAGAAAAGTATACGTTTTTCACAGCAGAAACCAAAAATAAGTGATGTCACAAAAACGTCGAACTCCACGAAAAAAATGTGTATAACATAAATTGTGTGTTTTAAAGTGCTCTACATTTTTGTGTAGTAAGTTTTTGTCCATCTCTTACAGTTTAGCAGTCAGTCAAAATTTAGTAAAATTCATCCAGAATAAACTACTCTTCAGAGGATATTCCCAGAAAATTCAAGATATACATTTCATTTGTCAGTTAAATATGTTTAATATCCGAAATTTTAATCAAAATCGTTAGAGCCATTTTTGAGAAAATCAAAATTTTCGAAAAAAGTTCCATGGAAAGGGTAGTTGGGGGTGGGGGGATTTTCCTCAAAATCTTCGTGTCGCATCTCTGGAAGATATTAAACTTAAATAACAAGTTTGGTATTTTACCGACTTTTCGTTTTTGAGTTATCGTGTTCACAGACACACGGACACACACACACACAAACACACGGACATTTTTGTGAAAATGCTTTTTTTGGATATTGGGGACCCTAAAACATATTTTCGGTATAGAATTTTTGGTGGACTGCAATAATTTCTCTATTCAGTAAAGTAAAAACGAACCTGCACTCGGAGCGAAAGGCAACGTAGTAAAATCTGATTCTTGGAGACATTGTTTGCAAGTCGAGAATCGTGCCTAAGTTAAAGGAGCAGTAAGTGCAAGACTTGGCAACAGCGAGGGTTAGATTCCAACCGCAAACTTCAAAGGAGATTGGGACAAGGTCATCATGTTCTGAAAAATACCGTACATTGCGTAGTAAACAAATCGACTACTACTAAATCTCAGACACAGTCGCTTTTCCATCGTGGCCCCTCACTGAATGTAGCATAGTACTGATTTCATTCAGCGTTATCAAGAGATTCTGCTGGAAGCACACCTGTGGCCTATCGCGAGCACTCTAGAAATGTTTACACTAGTATATATGCGAGGGTGTTTATGATTGAGATAGTCAGTGAGAGAATGTGCTAGTGAGTGTTTTTCTGATGCGAGATAAAACACTGGTAACACATTGCGTTTTATCAGAGAAGTGCTGGTATCACCAACGATTAGAGAAGCCTTGTGTTCGACGCCCCAGAAAGAGAAAAAAAGAACAGGCTGCTTCTTGCGTGTTTCATTGCGCAGCTACATTGCGAGGAATATTGACATTAAACAAAGTCACAATATCTTAAATAACATTAGCCTTTAACATAAAAGCGTTAAAGCAATTTTTGAAAACATTAAAATTAAAGAAAGGGTGTTCCATGCTAAGGGGAGTTTCGGATGAGATATTGTGTTTAATATCTTCATATCATATATTTGGAATGTGCTGAACTTAAAAAGCAAATTTTGTATTTATCAAACATTTAATATTTGAGTTATGTTGTACAAAGACAGACGGAATTATTTAATTGCTCATTTTTGTTCAGGATACATCAAAGCATGCATTTCTGGCAAAATCTCGATATTGAATATTTTGTGGAATGCAACTCTTCTACCACATGATAGAGAAATTAAAAATATCTGATGTGCTACAATCGCATGTATTTCTTGACCTACTGTAATTATTAACCTATAAATCTCTTCTGTGAATTATTCGTAAAAAAGGCACCTTCACAGGTTTTTGAGACATTTGAAACAGATCGACATTTGATCGAACCGGCTGCTCTGGCAAAGTGCTGCCACACCTAATGCTACATTCACAATGAAATGCAAGTGCAGACACAATGTAAGCGCAAGAGTTTGGACTCATATTATTTAATATAAGCATTCACATAGAAACACGCAAAACACATCGCAATGGAATGGAAGAGTTTGCAAGCTCCAAAATTTATCCTTGCGTTGCATGCAAAGAGGAGGAATTCTGCTTCTTTTCTCTATGCATTGCCTATGTATTCAGTAACACACGATCGCACTGCGAGACTTCACATGGCCTGCTCTTCTATTTGTCCGTGCAGTGCCGCGCCATCACTAACTTCCCTCAAGAGGATGCTTGCGAATCCTTCTTTCATTTAATGGATGTAACTAACATCTGGATTTTTTGGTTCTCATGAATCGAAGACGCTGAGACATAATTTTTAGTTCATTAAATGTGTAGCTTTATCACTTCCTGAAGTCTCAAGGCTTGTACTATTTTCAATAATTTTGAGTGAGCAATTATTGTGACGTCACTGCCGCGAGCGTCAGTTGTTAGTACGTAATTTTATAAGGTATTTATTTGTAAAAGATTGAGTGTATTTTCTTTTGTGGTATTGTTGGTTATGTTGTTCAACTTGAAACTTGTGGAGCGCTTGGAAGACATTCGCATCTAACTTACAGGTCTAGAAACCCGTGCCAACTTCTTGCGTCTGCGCTTATGCTACGTTACGTCTGCGCTTGCATCTCATTGTGAATGTAGTATAACAGACCTGTATTCCACCTTCCCCTTTCCATTGTCTTTAAAGCTGACTGAACTAAAGTTCTTGTTAGTTATAATACATGCTAACCAAAATTATTTACATACACACTCTGATGTAGCTACAAAAACAACGAAGCTAAGAGATATCTACCGTACCGAGTATGGTAGTGAAATATTTCAAAAGGAAAAGAATAACAATATCTGTACTTGATATGTTTACTTTCATCTTTATAACGACTTTAAGATCTTAGGCCATAAAGGTGCAATTTACTATTGGAAAAAATGACAATTATATCCCCTATTGAATTGTTGCATTGTTGTTTATTGTTAAACACATCTCTCTATACATATTATATATGCAATTTATTTATTATTTGTCCCTGTGATATGCAACACACACACATTCAGAACTTCCATGCTTCCAGAATCTATCTACGGAAAAAAAGGAAATAATTGTGGCGAAAGAAAATATTCCCACCTTACAGCTTGGAATTAAATCTCGGACCATCGATTTAAAGGGAGCATGTTAACCGCCAGACCACATTTACTGCAAGGGCAGATCGAAAAGTAACGCACGTTACTTTTTTCTGCCTTGGTATTACAGCTGGAATGTTACAACTTCACACATATAGTTTGAAGTTTTCACTCTTTCATGTAGAGTGAGCTACGCAACAAATATGGACCGCATGCTACTGTCATCCACGTGTGAAGAGCAGAGGTGAGGTTCGATATTTGTGGGTCAAAGGCCACAAACCCAGTGAAATTCACAGGGGCAGGCGTGGTGTGTATGGGAGCGATTGTATGGACCGTAGCAATGTCTTCAGGTGGTGTGCATCCTTCCAAGAGGGCCGTGTTAAGCTTAGTGATTCGCCACGCTCCGGGAGGTCGATAGAAACAGCAACATGTCTGTCAGAGGCATTGAGGCCGCAATTTTGAACGACCGGGATTTGCAACTGTGGACCTTATCGCAACATTTAAAATTGTCAATGATACACTGTACGGTAGTCTTCTGACACTTGAAATTTCATAAGCTAGCGTTCTTTGTGTGCCTGAGAACCTGACAGACAACCGCAAGGGCCAGCGAATGATGACAAGCTTGGATCACTTAACGCGGTATACCACAGAAGGGTATGACTTTCTGAAAGGAATCGTCACTGGTGATGAATCGTGGGCATTCCATTACACTACCGAAACAAAGCAGTCAAGTATGGAGTGGAAACGTGCTGGTTTCCTAGTAAAGAAAACATTCAAAGTGATTCAATCTGCTAGGAAAGTGCTTGTGACAGTATTCTGGGATATGTGTGGTATTTTATTGGTGGACTTTGCTATAATTCGGGGCCACTGTGAATGCTGCAGCTCACATTAAAACGTTGGTGAAGTTGCGTCGTGCCCTTCGTGACAAACGCCACACCTTTAATTCTGACGGTATCAAACTTCTTCATGACAAGGCTAGCCCCCATATTGCTGCTGCTGTTCGTTAGTGAGAAGCTCCAGCATTCACCATACAGTCCGGACCATGCGCCGTTTGATTTTCATATGGTTGGTCCCATGAAGAAATTCCTATCCGGCCAACGCTTTGCGACAGATGCGGAGGCGAATCAGCAGTCCGCACATGGCTTTACTCCAGGGAAACGGACATCTACGAACAGGACATATTGAAACAGGTATCACGATGGGATAAATGTGTTGAGAAAATTGGTGACCATGTCAGAAAGTAGGTAAAAGGTGCAAGTTTTTTGTTTTTTTGTTTTTTGTTTTTTGTTTTTTGTTTTTTAACTATTAAACCTTTTGTAAAAAAAATTAAATTGTGTTACTTTTCGATGCGCGCTCGTATTAATGCTCTTTACATGCACTAATAAAACAGAAGGGAAGAGACATAACAATATTCAGAAGTCTACAATGCTAGAAACTGCGATGATAACACAAGAGTAATTGTTGACGTTGTTATTTTCTCATTCTATGAAGAGACCAACACTTGTTCAATGAGTGTGAGGATGCAAGGAGCAACTGTCAGGTGTGTTTAACACTGCACATTTCCATTCACAATAAAACACAATCGACATTTTAATGTACTAGAGGAACTGTGTTATCCGACAATATGGACTGATGTATCAGCGCTACTTAAATAAACACAGAAAGCTTGGTTTCTAGCAAAACGTTCTTCGGCAGAGACCATTTTCCAGCAAACATTCGCTTTTGTATATGGAATTAGCTGATGTATTATGCAATGGTTCCCTCCTGTTTGCAGATATCGTGTTGATAATGAGGTTGTCTGGTACCCAGATGCATGGTTGTTAGTTTCGGTATGTTGATCCAATCATCATTAGAATTAATTGAAACGGCTGGGCAACTGTTAGGTAAAGTCTATTCTTTAAGTCAGCTAAAAACAGAGTATTTGGCAGTGTGGGAGCGAATTTGCTTGCTTTCTATGTTCCAGTTTAAGTTCTAATTTAATCTAATTCCATGTATTTTAGTTCTTGTTAAAGTAACAATTCAAGCCTCCTTCGGCATATAAATACATTGTAAGCTATTAATCAATTAATTACTTCCAATTTTCTGAAGTACTCCATGAAATTCTAATGGTGATATAGAGATTAGAAATGGCTGTAACTTTATTTACCACAAAAGAAAATCACAGAACCTTCGGAATTTTGTCTTATGAGAAAGAAATTCACCAGTTTCCATTAAATTATGCACCTCAAAATATTTCACAGTGTTCTCTAACCGAGCGGTATGATTCAGGCGGTAACGCATTTGTGTGCTACAGGGTTGAAATCCTGGCAGCCAACTGATTTTATTGGTTTCTTTGCTGTGTTTTTTTTTCTCGCAGTTTTCCTCAATCGCAAAGATAAATATCTAATTGTATATTTAATATCATGACCCAATCCCATCTTCAGTATAAAGCAGAAAAAATTAAAATAGGTGGTAATAGTGAATGCGGAGTCATCTATCCATAAATGATGAAAGCAGGAAAATCGCCAGGTATTGCAAAGCCGATGTCCCACGGTCAACATTTGGTCCAAATGTTTTTATACAACGTGAATGTTGTATACAATTTCTCCATTCCATTCCCACGGGAGTGAGTATTAGTCCAAATATTTCTCGCATGCACATGAACAGCTGATAGAAAATGGTGGAGGTTGCTGATCCATAATTATTTATGTTCGCTATCGCAAGCTTAGTTTAAGTAACCATTGCAAGAACATATTATAACAGAAAGAAAAAAGTAATAAAGAGGCGTTGGTGGACTAGACCATGGCTGGAATGTGGAAATGCAGGCAAAGGAAGAGGAGTACTACACATGCTACAAAATGAACTCGTTTCTGACTCTTGTTTGGAAAATTGCTATCCTTAGTTGAGGCAAAAATCACTCGCCAAGACACAAATATGAAGTAGTCCATACCAGCAAATCAAAGGTAGCGTTTTTATATTTTGTTGAGAAAAGAAGGTTAGGTACAAAGGGCTCCTACAAAATACATATTAAGGGGTTATAAACATCCGAATCATTTCACAAATCTCTGCCGCACAAAAATATGTGTATTTCAACCATTGCTCAGCTACTATAACCCTATTATTTAGGACAAAGTCTACAAGATACAGCCAAGTTTCACACTAACAATCACGTCATTGGTTGATTTCATACGTTTGCCCAAAAATTAGAAACCGCTGTATCCAGTTGTAGCAAACTGGAATTGGATTAAAAATTGTATACAATGAAATTATCCGATGTCCCACGATTCAATTTGTAGTTTGAAGAGTATTGGACTAAAACATTTGACCGTGGGACATCGGCTTAATGCTATCTGCGTATTCGTGTAGAAGCAGAGATGCAGTTGCCTGGTGTTAAGGTGCCTGGTGTCGAAGCAGCTATCCATCCCTCACGTATACAACACAAGTGCAGTTCCCGGTGCTAAGGCCTCTAGGACACACATCGAAGAAACTATCCGTTCGTCACATACTTAAATAGAGATACAGTTGTCTGTCATCATTAATTGTGCTACTGAAAAGGTTAACAGGCACTTTATCTTTCTCTATAGAAACCTCTCAGATGATGCTCTGATTATTCTGGGAAGCCGCTGACGTTTTGCAGTGCACCGATGTGCGAGCCACAAATGACAGAGAGACGTTCTTTTACCAGTTGTATCATAAATAAGTATTAGCGCCTCGCCACTTCTAGTCCACCTGGGGTGGCACTCGGACCGGCCGCATACCAGACACACCCAATGCAGAACTGCGATGAGAGATAGCGAAACAAAATGACACTTCCTGCTGATTAGTGTCGTGCACTGGATTTTCGGTGACTGGTGAACAAAACCATTCTCGCCACCAATCGCTGTACTACATTGTTATGGAATGCATACTTGGCTACCCTCTGAAATAATTATTTGGGAAATAATTAATGTAAATAGTAGAGCGTTTTAACAGCGGGGGACACCTCGGCTACTGCGACCAGCCCGCAACTCCCGGCGGAAGGGATGAGAGGAGGGGAAACACTGACCAGCACACAGGAAACGACGGAGCTAATCACAGAGTCGAAAGAAAGTCACTAACAGTTCACTAGATGACAACACTGGCAAGTCACGGTGGTTATATAGGCGCCCGGAGGCCGAAAGGAGCCCTCTCCTTCTGATGCTCTAAGTCTGCGAAGTTTGGGGTATGGCATTAGACTCCTAGCTTCTCAGGCTATAGCGGATACAGAATAGAGGACTCCGGTCAACCTATTCTGTATGTCGAAGTTTCCCAGTGAGGCTTCTACATGAAGCTTCAGTCCTCCCATACGTGGAGGATGTAATTAGGCGCCGGGCTCAGAAATTCTACACCAGATTCGGCGGACATGAGAACGCACTTGTCAGATCGCTGGGGGAGTACTTACCTACTGCACACCGATTCAGGCGCTATCGGGTTACCCGCATGACTTGTGTGCACCCCCGGTAGCAACGGCTTCAAACCAGCCAACAGCAAATTAACTGAAACACCGCTCCCCACATTGGGAGTGATCAATCAAAATTCTTCAACAAAAACAATTTAATCAAACCAAACACCAGCGGAGCTGAGGAAAGGATGCTGCTCACAAAAATTCAACCGTTCGAGGAGCTTATCTAGCGCAACCTCCTTAACATCATCACCCGAAACCTTAGTATTATTATCCTCCTCATTCCTGTGGTTAAGCCCCTACCAGGGTAGGTATACAGAAGCTACACCTAGTTTCACCACGAGTCTGCCAGATCTCGGACGGACGGAGGAAAACTCTACAACGGCACAAAGCCTTAACCAGCAAAACCAGGAGGAAGAGTGTCTCACTCGCAGTGTGCCATCTGCCTGCAAAACCTCAAGCCTCACCTGCGCCGACCTGAAAGCTGAAGAAGGGAAATAAAATGGAAAGAAACCCTGTAATGTACAATATCCCAGCATTTGCCGAAGCGGCCCCAGGAAAACCACGGAAAAACAAAGGGCAGAGTGCGCGGTCAACGGAGTTCGAACCCGGATCTCTCGAATGTCAGTCCCAGACGAAACGCCTGAGTCTCCTGACTGGGTATAATTAATGGAACTATGCTTTTTATTTGCAACAACTTGCTTTCTTTAGTGGAGGAAGCAATAAGAATCATCTAAAAGAAAACATTGGCTCATTTCGCAAATATTTGCTAGCTTACAAGTACATGTAGTATATAGCACACAAATATTTGTAAAAATACAACAAAGGTAAGACTTCTATGGTCTTTTTACTTTCTCTACTCATACTACCAAAGTGCATACTGAAGCCATTGCATTCCACCCAAAACGTCAATACCAAGATTTCACCGAAAAACTATGTTTTAGGGTCAACTGTATCTAAAAAATGAATTTTCAGAAAAAGGTCCGTGTGTGTCCGTGAACACAATAACGAAAAATCGGTAAAAATATCACACGTGGTGTTTAAGTGTAGTACCTTCCAAGGTTACGACACGAAGATTTTGAGAAAAATCCCCCTCTCCAAAATACCCCTTACATGGAAAGAATTACGAAAATTTTGATTTCCTCAAAAGTAACTCTAATAATTTTGATTAAAATACCGTACGTATATTAAAGATATTTATATGACAAATCAAATATATATCTTGAATTTTCTGGGAATAACCTCTTAAGAGCTCTTTATTCTGAATGAAGTTTTTGAATTTTCTTAACAGATAAACAAACTGTAAATCAATTTAAAACACACAATTTATGTCATATACGTTGTTTCCGGCGAGTTTACCATTTCTGAGATATTCCTTGTTGTTTGTTTCCGATTTAAGACCCAAACTTTTCTCACACGGGAAGTAGCATTGAAACGGATTTCAGGCACATGGCAACCGAGTTTTAAGAGATTTGTCTATCTTTAACCTGGTATATTCCCTTATTTTCCTTCTACACACAAGGAAGCAAGTAATTAAGACGATTTCGGCTTATGTTTCTCTGGATTATCATACAGGATAAAGACGAATACGCTTCTTACTTTTTGTCTACACGTACTGTGTACGTGTACATAGAGAAGGTATTGCATTCCACCTGAAATTCAATACCGAGATTTCACCGGAAATACATGTTTTGGGTCCCCCTGAATAAAAAAAAAACGTTTTTACAAAAATGTCCATGTGTGTGCGTGTGTGCGTCTGTGTTTCTGTGAACAGTATAGTTTAATACAAGACTTGGTATTTAAGAAAAATTTCAATGACATCCCCCCCACCCCCAACTACCCTTTACGTGGAAGTTTTTTCGAAAATTTTGATTTTCTCAAAAATGGTTCTAACGATTTTGATTAAAATATCGTATATTTACCTTACAAATAATATGTATATATTGAATTTTCTGGGAATAACTTCTGAAGACTTTATTCTGGATGAATTTTACGGTATTTTGTAAAACTGCTAAACCGTATGAGATACACAAATACTCGTCTCACAAAAAACGTGGAGCACATTAAAACACACAATTTATGTCATATACGTTTTTTCGTGGAGCTGACCGTTTTTGAGTTATTCCTTGTTTTTGGTTTCAGCTTTAAAAAACTTATATTTTTTCTCATAAAGGAATTTGTCAACTCGTGTCCATACAAACAAGGAATTTCTGCCACATAGCAACCAGCTTTTAACTATCACTTTAACCTATGGTTCTCCATTATTTTGCTTCTACTTACAAGGGAGCAAGTAATAAGACTTTATGCTATTTTTTGAGGATTAGCATGAAGTAAATAGAAGCATAAGCTTTTTAACAATAATTTTTTGCAGAGATGTAGAGAAAGTCATGTGAATGGAATACATCAGATTTTTTGAGGAAGCACGTAATGCACGTTTATCTTGTATGTACGTGAGGTTCTTTCTTCTCAGCTTGTCGACTTAGTTCAAAGAAAGCATAGTCAAGAATCGATCCACCTGTTACCACTTCAAGTTAAAGGCTACCTTTTCACTCCTTGTACCCATTATTCTTTCACTTTGCTTGCTTTCTTTTTCCCTTCACTTACCTTCCTCGGTATATACATTGTTTCGCAAACCTAGGCATTAAACTCTCGGAATTTTTTAAGCTTAGCAACACAAAGACAATAGCTCCCCCATATAGCAGCCAATAAATGGGTCAAGATTTTTCATTTTAAAAGGCGAAGTAAAAATGTGACCAGGCACTCACTGCTTTTGTCCTGGGCTATTTGCACTTTCTTCAAACGATAAAAGGCGCACAATAGCCGTGGTCGTTGACGCGTTTGTGTTGACATTCTGCCGTGAAAGGGTCCCGGGTTTGAATCCCGCTATGGGCATGAATGATTAGTGTTGTGTCTTTGTGTGCTATCCAGGTCTGTCCTCCTGATGGCCAATATGAGTAAAAAGAATAAAAGGCAATGAAGTTTACCTTGAAATTAAGAGCAACTATTTAGAGAGTAAGTCATCGAGAAATGAATACCTATCGTAAATGCGATAGAACTAATATGATTCTGAAAGTCCTCATGCACTTTGCTTTCTTTCCGGTTAAGTAACTAGGAGGGTAATCCAGAAAGTGACAGATGATTTGGTATAACTAAACAATAACGAAAGCTCTCAACACAAAACTTTCTTTACAAAATTACAGTACACACACCTTACTCTGTTTCTCAACACAATCTCATGTATTGTCACGTGGTACCGGTTTTTCAATGCCGAAGTTATACTTTTCTATCACCACAAGAGTTGTTCGTTTTTTTCCTTCTCTTTTGTTAGTTTGTCTGTTTGTTTTTTGAATGCACAAAATGTTCAGGCAATCGAATGTTATAGGTAGATGGCGCAAGTGTATGATGACAATTATTGATAGCATCTTGGGGACCGATAGCGGGGCACAAGCGAATACCAGTTTTATACCTACCGAGTAGAGACTGACCTGCATTGCCGACTGCACGGCAACTTGTAGTGTCTCTTTGGGAATGAAGCTCGGCGCTGTGCTGTATATTGCATTATTGTTTTACAGGTAATTAATGCCTATGATGCTAGTGCATGCTCTTCAGTCAGGATTGTAAAATCTCTTGCTTCAATTAAATGACATGAAGATTTGCAATTCATGCAGAGAGCTTTGCAGATGTATCTACAACAATAACACATATTTGGAAACATCTAACATTGAAATGCCTGAAAGCTGTCGACGAACTTGGGCAAACAATTAATCAGAGACCCGTAACACCTGTTTTAGACCATGTTAAAAGAAAGTGAAGACAGTGTTTGGAAAATCTGTCGCATTTTCAATAATGTGATAGGAGATGTTGCTACGTAAATAACTGCTGATGGAGTAGCTTACCCAAAAGTCGATGGTGTTTCTGTCCTATTTCCGTCTCTCCAATCACATCTTGTGGTGTAAAGCGAAGTTTTCACAATATAAAGCCTGTTTATGCCAATCGAAAATTCACTTTTGAGACGATACGAATGTATGTTGTTGTGCATTGTAATCTAGGTACCTTGAGAGGACACGCATAATGATGCTGATGATTTGTTGCACAACATCAATGAATGCAGTTGAATCCCGTAAATCAGTGGTATTTATGTTTACGACCCACCCAAACTCAATCGCCTTCCACTGCTAGTGACACATCACCACCACGCAACCACTGTCCAATTTTCCTTCTATTAGCACCACTACCTACTACGACATTGTCACACATCGCAACTATATACCATTCTGTTTCGCAATCGGTCCCCAAGATGCTATCCCTAGTGACAATGCAATGAACGAGTTTTCAGTTAGGAAATGGAGCATCATTTACGAGTAATCAAGGAAGAACCAGTATGCACGACAAAAACCGGATTGTCATCAATCGATATGGCCGAGTTGAAAGTAAATGTTAATGAAAGGATTCAGAAAAACATGTTGTTTCACTTCGGACACCATACATGATTTTTTTTGGGTGAAAACATTTCCCAACCTCAAAATGGCTCATCTTTGGCGATAGAAGAGGATTGAAAAGGTACAACGTGACAATAATTATCTTGATAGCAATAACGATTTGAGTAATAGAATAAGTTACTGCAACTTTGTAAATAAAGTTTTGTGTTGATAACTTTCCTTATTATTTAGTTATACCAAATCGTCTGTTACTTTCTGGATCGTCTATTTTATCTACTAATTGCCTTGTATTTTCATATTTTTATTAGGTCAGACATTATGATGGAGTCTGTCAGATGGAATCATTTCTTACTATGACACATTACTCTTGACTGACTGACAGATTGTTCTAACTCTCAAGCAAGGGGTGAACAGTTCTGCATCAGGTGTGTGATGGGCCCGGCTCAGTTCCGACCAGAGAGTAGCCTATAATTTACTATAAGACTCGGGTCCATGTGCACAACATTTATACTGGGCATGGAACTTATACCGTCGATACCTCGATATTCTCAAAAACTCGGTCCTATCGAAAAATGTTTAACACTTAAAGACAAACTTCGGATACGTTTTCTATTATTGGGTAATCCAAAAACGTCCGCACCGGCTGCACGGTGGTTCACCTGTCCGCATCCTCGGCGCTCGTTGCCGTCTGCCGGTATCATAGAAAGGCGCGGATGAAACCATGCAACATTTTAAAACTACTTTACTTATTAATGTTATTAAAGGAGATGCTGAAACTATCGACTGCCGTTGTCCATACATTTTTGCACCTCTTTAGGAAATTACCCATCACTCGCCGTAGTTCACTGGCAATTTTCTGACGGATATTTTGTTTTAATACTTTCAGGTCACGTGAGTTTGTCTTGTACATCTTATACTTCAAGTTACTCCAGAGATAGAAATCGCATGGGGTTAGTTCGCGAGACTGGGGGCCACAAACTTCTACTAATAATTGTGACCTGAAATACACTTTCAATTGGTCTAATTGAAAGATTAGATCACGCTGTCTGTTAGCTCTCTAAAACAAAGGGGACAAAACTGTATTCTGTCTCTCTCTCTCTCTCTCTCTCTCTCTCTCTCTCTCTCTCCTTCTCTCCGCTAATTGCGCACAATACACCACCTTTTTCGTCATGAATATTTTCATTAACTATATCAGGTCTCTCAGCTCCAATAACGATTATTTTGTGTACACTCATGTCCATGAAGGTGGAACCAAGTCTCGACATGAAAAATATTAAATGTGGGTCAATTTCGCCATTGTATATATTATTGAGAGCCCACTCACAAAAAGTGCTAACGTACGAATTATAAATAAATTCAATGCAGTGAAAAAAAAAATGCTGAGCTTTCAGAGCAGAAAAAGGCCGCGCCGTGGCCGAGTGGTCACACCATTCGTCTCTCACCTAGACGGCCCGGGTTCGATCCAAAACGAACGCATGTGAGATTTATGGTGGGCAAAACGGCGCAGGGGCGGGTTTTCCCCCGCCTTCACATTCCACCGGGGCTCCATCTTCATGTATCATCAGTGTCATCACCTGCGGTGCCAGAGCAGTAAAAGCGGGCGTTAAACACTACAAAAAAATAACAGAGAAAAACAAGTCAGCACCGTGACCTTGTGTACAGCAGCTGTGTGTTGGCATATTTCCGTGTTCGCAGTGGAAAATCACCGTAGAATGTTTCGGATGTTTTTGGGTCGCGTGTATTTTAAACTTTTAAATTCTGCATTATTGAAATCTACTAATTCCAAATATTTTGCCTTCTATTTTAGGAAGTCAATGTTCTACTGTGACACTGAATAAAACACGAATAAAGTGTGAAACTGTTTTGAAGTGGACAGTAATAATAAAAACAAAGTAATGAGCAATATACGCAGAAAATTATTTATGTTACAAGTGCTAACAATCTTATGTGTTACACTCACATGACTTTCTCTAGCTGTTCTACAAACTTCATACAACATATTATTCTGCTTTACACACTATTAATCGAGATAGACATTAGCAGAATGTTTGTATTCTTAATACATTATAAGTACAACGGAACCAAGGGAATGCACTAGGCTAAAGTGATAGTCAAATATTTTAAAAACTCTCGTTATGCGGTTGTCATTGCAAATCGCTTTTTTGCTTGGCCAGGAGCAGAACAAAAGACAGAATGACACTTTCTGTTGAGAAAAGTATGAATACTTCATATAAGAAACCAATTACAAGGAATATCTTGGAACCGGTTACCTTAAAAAAAAAGAAACATAAATTGAATGTTTTGACAATATCTACATTTATTTGTGCAGGAAGTTTTTGTATATCTCTTACGGTTTAGCAGTTCAGCAAAACTCGGGAAACTTCTTCCAGAATAAAGAGGTTTTCGGGGCTATTCCCAGAAAACTCAAGATATGCATTTTATTTTAATGTAAATCTTAAATGTACGATCTTTAGAGCCATTTTTAAGAAAATATAAAATTTTGAAAATTATTCCATGTAAAGTGTAGTTTAAGATAGGGAATTTTCTTGAAAGTCTTCGTGTTCCATCCTTGGAAGATACTAAACTTAAATACCAAGTTTGGTATTTAACAGTCTTTTCATTTTTGAGCTATGCTGTCCACAGACACATAAACATAGACACACACATACAACATAGACATGCACGGACCTTTTTCTAAAAAAATTTTGGGAATCAAAAGGTCCCGATAAAATATGCTTCTGGTGAAAACTCGATATTGAATTTTTGGGTGGAATACAATACCTTCTCTATCCAATATGTACATTGAACATGCGGGCTAGAGAAAGCAAACTATGTTTTATATACTGAGTAGGAAGCTTGCTGTAGGGAGAGTTTCGTATTCGTACGAACGATGTCATACTCTTATTTTTAGTCAGTTCTCAATATTTATAGACATTATAATTTAAATATATTATTTTCCTATTCCAAGGGGTCCATGCTTAATGGTCTGGGACATTCAGTTGTTGCCTTGCTGACATGATGACTTACTCGTACAGAACGAAAACATTCTATTCAACGAATGAAGTGTAGCATTTGTAATTTTACTCTCTCCGCTGCTTGCATAATTTTGTCTGATTCAGCAGATTCCATGTCGATAACACTCAAATCATACGCAATTTTATGGATCGATACGAGCTTTCAGAGTCATAGCCTACTTGAATGAGACCGAGGACGCATAAACCAAAGTTGGCTACATTGGAATGTTATGGTTTTATAAAACTGAGTGACAAAGTTTTCCCCTTTTAACACTACTGAGATCTGGTAAAAGATCTACTTTAGCATCAACTGTCTAAAAAACTTTTTCTCGTAGTGATAAGGCAGAAAATATAACACACTTAAAGAAGCATGTTAGATGCATACGACGAGTAAACTTAACTGAACCTCTATTAAAAAATAAATAAAAATGTTTCCCGTCACTTTCAAAATATGATGTTGTAACATCTGAATCCCACAGTATGTAGTTATATAGCTTTTACATCGGCCACGTTCAAATAAAATAAAGTTAACCAAAGTTGGTTATATGCGTTTGTACACAGAAAGTTACCAATAAAAATACTTATTCATTACAGTTTTTATAAAGTGACTATTAAGTATCGATGCTCAAAACCCGTATAGAGTATCCAGAATAACGGCATCGTTCCATTACTAATTTGTATAAAAACGGATATTATGATAATTATACAATAACATTCCCGGAATGTCTTCATATTTGTAACGCGTTTACAAAATTAACTGCAACTCATTGATCTTAAACAAGTACGCTCTATACCTAGTTACTTCGTCTACACATGCTATGTACATAGTGTTTAGAGAAGGTTGCTCCCAAAAATTTGTTATTGAGATTTCACCAGTAATATATGCATAGAGGCATAGCTCAAAAACTGAAAGTCCGTTAAATACCAAACTTGATATTTAAGTTCAGTATCTTCCAAGGATAGAAAACGAACTACCCTTTACATGGAAAATGTTTCGAAAATTTTGATTAAAATGCCTTATGTTTATGACAAATAAGTTGCCATTGTGTATTCTGTGATTTGTCAAAATGAACTGTATGATATAAAGTGTTGCCGACTGTGGGTAGGAGATGGTCTGGCGTTGAAAGCTCCGTGGTACAGCAATAAATAAAATGAATATAAGCACGTGATATGAAATGTTCAACGAATGTACATGACAATATCCGAACCGGAAGTTTATCACTAATCACACATGATTTGAAGAAGTTAATGGACAGCATAATACTGTAAGACAGACAAATAGAACGGCTGTTCATTTCCTTCTCCCACGTTTTTCATTCTTTGCTGGATGAAATTGTATCCAAACATCTTAGCTTAAAGAATTGGGGCAAGTGACTGCAATGTGGGCTTAAATAATAAACATTATGTGGAAAAATGTGGTGTGTTCCATTGACATGACTTTCTCTACATCTCTGTAACACATTACTGTTAAAAAGCTCATTCTTATATCTGCTTCATTCTAATCGAGATAACCAGTAGCAGAAATGCTTTCTTGTAAGTAGAAGGAAAATAATGGAATACACTGGGCTAATATTTTCAAATCTTTTAAAAGCCGGTTGCATCTCCATGAAATCCGTTTCTTTGCATTTCCAAAGGTTGACATATTCCCATATGTGAAAAGTATAAGTATTTTAAAACTGAAAAAAATAACAAGGAACATCTCAAAATTGGTTAACTCAACGAAAAAAATGTATACATAAATTGTGTATATTAACGATATCTACACATTTTCTGCAGTACGATTTTGTCTATCTGTTACGGTTCTCTAGTTATGCAAAATCCAGAAAAATTTATCCAGAATAAAGAGGTCTTTGGATGCTATTCCCAGAAAATTGAAGATATACATTTTATTTGTTCTGTAAATATATTTAATATACGGTTACATAATCAAAATTCTTAGAGCCATTTTTTGAGAAATAACAATTTTCGAAAATTGTTTCATCTAAAGGGTAGTTTGGGGTGGGGAATTACCCTAAAAATCTTTGTGTCCTATAATTGGAAGATACTAAACTAATATACCAAGTTTGGTATTTATCCGACTTTTCGTTTTTGAATTATCCTGTTCACGGACACAGGGCCTTTTTCTGAAAATACTTTTGTCCTTTTGGATACAGGGGATTCAAAAACGTCTATTTCCAGTGAAGTTTCGGTATTGAATTGTCTATAAACCATGTAGATAGTACGTGTAGAGAAAGTAAAATGTGTTTTTTTGGATACAAGGTTTTTCTAAAAAGTCTATTTTCGTTAAAATCTCGGTATCGAATTTTTGGGTGAAATGCAATATCTACCTTCTGTATACACTATGTACATAACACGTGTAGAGAAAGTAATAAAGCAAGCCTCAATCTAGTAAGTAAAATTTATTTGTTTATAAAATATTAATTTTAATGTATTAAAGTGAAACAATCATTAATTCCTGGATAACCGTGGATACTAGGCTCTTGGGAATAAGAGATTTCCTAGGCTTGTGGGGCATGGTGTTGATATAGCACATCCTATACCAGGTGGTTCACCTGTTCTTTATTATTTTTGGAGATAGACGACACTTCATACTCTGAAAGTAATAAGGTCGAAATTAACGTGCTTGTCGGCCATTTGGTAACCATGCAAATTTAGTCTGCTCTTCATCGGAAGGTGGACCTTAGCAGCAATAGTTACGTTCATTCCAAAAACATGTGCTTATTAACTGCTGTTACAGTACATGTTATAGCAATAGGATCGCTGTCGTGCGTACTACAACGTAAATTATAATGAATGAAGACTAAATGAACGGTTGAAGCTACAAAAAGGGGTCGTCAACAGTTATAGAGAGATCAGAAGCGGAGAGGGAGACATGTGGGACACTATACTTACAAGTTTTAACGCGCAATGATTGTAGCTCAACTGGCTAATTTCATGTTCCCTGGTCACCTCCAGCGTGTCAGCGGTTCGAATCCAACAGTCTGCGTGCAGTTTTTTTTTCTTCTCTATATATTATCCATCGAAGTGCAAAGTTAGTTCAGTGTGTGTCACTGAAATACTTTTAGGTGCAAACAAAAGGGTATAGGAATGAAAAACAAACCAAAGTTCATTTCAAGTGTTCTTCAGTATTCCATTCTTAATTTTCTTTCTAATTATTTTGAAAAAGAAACTTCACTAAGCCTTTAAACAATAAAGGACATTTTCAAAACGTATAAAGTTAACAAAAACAATTTCCAAATATTAGAACTCCTAACATATTATCGATTGTTCTTCGTAGTTAGAGAATGTCTTATCACTAAGTTTCATGTCAGAAACACTTTGTCTAGGGGATATTGAGTAGTTTGTTAAGTTATGGGATTAAACCTAATTTTCTTTTCAGTATTTGTGAATACCAAGTATTTGGCACAGTTTGTGATTGTCAGCTGGGTATTTTGTATATTTTCCTTTTAGAGATACCCTGAAAATGGGTCTGGTTCTCTAGTATTATCTGAAATACCAATGTTTGTTTTAAAACATTGTAATAATACCTGCATATTTAGAAGAACCTGAATCAATAGGCCACACATTTTTATCTGTTTCTCCTATAACTAGACTGATTAAGTTAGAATAAGCATAAATAAAGACAACAACAATAAAAGAAACAAATAAGCAAGTTAAAAAGTATTCGGATATCCCACCGAGCTTTGTGCCAAATCAGGAAGAAAGAAAGCGGGAAAAAGAATTGTGCACGTTTTGGTAGGATTCGAACCTGAATCGAGTATCTTAGAACTAATGTGCTACTGTTCAGCTATGGCTTTAGCGTCAAAGTCTATGTCGGTATACAGCAGATGGGTCGCGGGAACGATGTCTTCAGGTTAGACTGTAATCTGCAGGTTGCATAGAACCAGAGAATAAGGGACAGGTGTATAGTTGCTTTGCAGGCCTAGGGCTTATCAGTGTGTGAGCTAACGATTTGATTGCACTAAACTTCACACTTTTCTGTTGCAGCTGAATAAAATACTGCAATACAATATCCTCTGCACAAACTAAACCTTCTGAATCTTAATTCTCTCACCAGAGCGCGTCACTCCAGGGAAGATTCAAGTAAACAAATTAAAACGGAGCAGGAAGATGAAATATAAATGTGGGTTTCAGAGAGAGAATACGCTTCCTTTTTGCTCATATGAACGCGTAAGCAAAATTAAACAAAGCTGGGACGAAGAGTAATATTTTAAAGGTTTCTATTGCTGTGTCGTGTTGGGGCTGCGGGGCATGCGAGCGCAGGAGCTCACTGATTTCACGGCACTGAAAACCAGATTCAATTAAGCGCAATTTAAATGCATAGTGCTCATCACACGCTTGCAAATACATCATGCAAAATGCATTCGGAAACCATGCACATGTCTTGCAATGCATGAATTTGCTTTTTGCTCTCTTCCAGCTCTCCACTGGCTACCGTAAACAAACAAAAAAAAAATCAGATTTTATTATTAAACAGCTTGTTCTTCTATTTACTTAAAGCTAATCGATCTTCTCAACAAAAGATCTTCACTCAAATAAAAAACTGCACTCTGCTTTACACGACTCTATTAAGATCACTGCTTGTCTAGTTTGGGAGCAACCAGTGCTTTCCGAAATCAAACTTATCCACAAATTTCAAAACTAAATATTGCTAATCTCAACGAATGCACCATGGTTTGTCAGAAATAGTCAACTATTATCGGTGAGAAATTACCTTGTGATTGACATTCTGCTGACACGTGGCCGTCTCGGTACGCTGTTGCCCTAATATCTCGCTGTCCGTCTGCAGCGACACAGTTCCACTGCTTCCTTTAAAATGCCTTCTTCTCTCGGTAAGTTGAACTATTTTTCCCCATTTCTCACTAGTTAGCTCATCTATTTCTTTCCACACTGGGTCCTGTATTTCACTAAACGGAAAGGTTTTATTATTTCAGCTAAAGTAACCGCAACTTATCATGGCTGTAAGACATTTTCAAATCACAGTGTCACTTATGGTATTTCTCGGATGAGAACAAGAGCAATGTCCGCGATATATAAAAGGTAGCAACGATTATAAATGTAAATCCTTGCGGAGTCACTATGTGTAACATAACCGAACTTTTCACAGAATGAAATCAAACAATTGATCAGTCATGCATGAGAACGCGCGCGTATATTTCCACTGAACCACGTAGATGTTGCAACGCCGATGACATCACGTCTGGTTATGTATTCTTACACTATGATTGGTCAGCAACCTGACACACCCCACTAGTGTCAATCACAAGGAAATTTCTCACCAATAATACATAGGGAACCTGGAATCAGCATCATTCAACAGTCAATTTCTTCACAATCCGAACAGTTTTACAGCAAGCTAAAAGACGTCTCAGGAGCCATTCACTATTCTCTTGGCAGGAAATCTACTCGTAGGTATCCTACTCGTATCAGGAGTCGCCTACCACTGGACCAGCTCTCACAACAAGACTTTTTGGAAATTAAAACAAATTCACTTATTATGGGGGGGCCCAATGGGGCCTACCGCATTTCAATGTTATTCATGCATGTATCTGTAGAGCGTACATGCGCTGATTCATCAATAAACCGTTAAAAAAGAAAAAAAAAAAGCTAATCCATAAGAAATTAGCAGAGTCTTATTACTTGCTTCCTTGTAAGTAAGCGAGAAATAAGGGAGTGCTATACGCTAAATCGATAGTAAAATCTTTTAAAGCCCGGTTGCTGTGTGACTGAAGTAACTTTCTTTGTATGGACAGGAGTTGAGAAATTCCCGTATGAGAAAAGTATAAGTATTTTAAAGCCGAAACTAATAACGAGGAATATTTAAAAAACGGTGAACTCAACGAAAAAATGTATATAAATGTTGTGTGGTTCAACAAGATCTTCATTTTTTAAGCAAGTCTTTGTCTATATCTTACGGTTCACCAGTTACGCAAAATTCCGCAAAATCCATGCAGAATCCAACATGTGTTCAGAGGCTGTTCCCAGAAAATTGAAATATACATTTTGTAATGTAAATATCTTAAATTAAGAGACTCTAATCAAAATCGTCAAAAACCATTTTTGGGAAGATCAAAATTTTCGAACTTTTTCCATGTAAAGGCTAGTAGGGGTGGTGGATTTTCTTCAAAATCTTCATGTTGCATCCTTGGAAGATGCTGAAGTTAAATATCAAGTTTGGTAATTAACGGGCTTTTTGATTTTGGGAAATGCTGCCCACATACACCGACACACACGGACATCTTTCTAAATTACATTCAGGGATTCAAAAAACATGCATTTCCGGTGAAATCTCGGTATCGAATTTTGGGTTCAGTACAATAGCTTCTCTACACACTAAGTACATAACACGTGAAGAGAAGGTATTACATGTTCAATTCAGGTTCATTTCCCTATTCTTCTTAAAAAGGCTTGTTTTGTCTACTTTTTGTTAAACGAGTCAAAATTTCGTTTAATATTTGGATATAAAATATAAGGACACAGTAGGTAAAGCCATAGCCAGTTTTTAAAAGGCGTTGCGCAATTGTCTTCAAAACGAGATGCATAAACACGAAAAACGAATAGCGACTTACCACTACCAAAAGATAAGGTTAAAAATTCAAACAAATAACAATATCATCTCATGTATGGTTAACGTCTAAACCCTGGGTACAAAACTGGAAGTGAAACTGGGCCGAACGGGGTCGAACCGGATTTTCGGTCAAAAGGAACTCATCCTTTATTAGACCAATACCGATACATGGCCATACAATAATCACATAAGTAAGGTAATATGTGACAGAGTTTATAGCCGCCCACACAACCTGGCACCCCAAAAACAAAAACATCCACTTACTAACAGTCCATACACCGCTAGTACCTAGACAACACTAAACCCAAAAAGCACCATCTCAAATCGAAATGAACTACCTGCAGCCCCTACCATGGCTCCCCATACTTAAAAATCGCCCTCAATCACCCCAAACTTACACCTGAACACAAAAATAAATCTCAATCACCCACAATATAAAATCATATCAAACCAAAAATATTTCCAGCGCTATCCCGAAAAGAAATACAAAAACACTACGCAAAAATCCTCAACCACAAAAATTACCCCAACTGTTCCCAAATCAACATGTCACCCTGAAAACGAACAAAAATCCCAAACACTAGAATCCCACAGTTAGTTAAATATAAGTGAATGCAGCAACTAATGGACTGCAAGGAATTTCAGTAATGATTAATGAAACCCCAGAAATGTAAAAAAGAACCTAAGCATAGAATGAAAAAATGAAAAATGACTGAAAAATCGGCTAAATGATCAAAACTAATGAAGCATGCAAGGAGGGGTCGGGGGGATGACGAAAGTGCAAAATCGAAGAAAAAGATATTGCAATTTCTTAAAAACAAAAGCCGAAACTAGAGTAGGATTGAAATTGAATAAAATAAACTTTTCAATGAATACAGAACCTAAAATTTAAGAATGGCTGAAAAAACAGCTGATTAAAGCTGTAAAGTAGGAAAGGGTTCGGGAATAGGTTCTAAAACGAAGGTAAAAATATTGAAATATCCTAAAAATAAAAGCTAAAACTAAAAAAGGGGTGAAACAGAATAAAAATGCCTAAAATCAATAAACAGAGAAGGAAAATATGAAGCACCAAAAATAATAAATAAATCGAAAAAAAAATAACGTGAAAAAGTAGGAAATGAAAAGATATTAAATGTAATAAAACAAACAAACCAAACGAAAAAATGTAAAATGAATGCAAGAAATACCTAAGATGTTAAAATGCAGGAGGGAGAAATGAGAGAATGTTCGAAATAACAAAAATCTGATGTGTTCCATTCACATGACTCAAATTATTGTTAAAAAGCGTATGCTTCTATTTACCTCCTGCTAATTGAAAAAAAAAAAAAAAATAACAGAAATAGTCTTATTACTTGCTTCCTTGTAAGTAGAAGGGAAATAAGGGAGACCATAGAGTACAGTGATAGTCAAAAGCTGGTTGCTATGTGACTGAAGTTTCTTTGTTCGCATGGAGTTGACAAATTCCTATACGAGAACATTTTTTTCAAAGCTTAAACGAAAAATAAGGAATAGCTAAAAACGATCAATTCCACGAGAAAAAAAATGTATATAACATAGATTGTATGTTTTAACGTGCTCTACATTTTTTGTGTGGTAAGTTTTTGTCCATCCCTTACGGTTTAGCAGTTACGCAAATCTCCGTAAAATTGATCTAGAAGAAAGAAGTCTTCAGAGGCTATTCCCAGAAAATCAATATATACATTTTATTTGTCGGGTAAATATCTTTAATATACGACATTTTAATCAAAATCGTTAGAGCCATTTTTAAGAAAATCAAAATATTCGAAAAAAGTTCCCTGCTTGGGTGGGGGGGGGAGATTTTTTTGAAAACTTTCGTGTCGCATCCTTGGAAGATAACAAACTTAAATACCAAGTTTGGTATTCAACGACCTTTTCGTTTTTGAGCTATGCTGTCCACAGACACGCGCTCACACGCTCACACACACACACACACACACACACACACACACACATACGCATGGACCTTTTTCTGAAAACGCTTTTTTTTTTTATTCAGGGACCCAAAACATATATTTCCATTGAAATCTTGGTATTGAATTTTGGGTGGAATGCAATACCTTCTCTATACGCTATGTACATAGTACGTGTAGAGAAAGTAAAAGATAATAAAATTGAAGTGGAATATAATTAGTCCATGTTAGAGTCTGCTTCAATTTTATCCTTGTGTTGGGAAAACACTGCACAAACGAGAATTGAGGTAGATGAGGAGATTGCGGTTGGAGAAATTGTGAAAATGGCATTGCCGTTGATATTGTTGCTCTGCTGGGTATGGTGTGGGTGAAGGACAGTTGCATGTGTTTTGGAAGTTATGGGTTTATAGGGGATAAAGATACAGGGTTGTTGAAAATTGCGACAATGTGTAAGAACCATCACAAATTGATATCTAATTGTTGTTGTGCGTTTCAAAAGGGGGTGGAGAGCGGATTTAATTCCATAATTATGAATGTGAGGGGTTTGAGAATTGCTTTTGAATGCTTGGTGACAGGTGATAGGGTTTGGGGAAGTAGAACGGTGTGGCAATCACAATTATAGAAATTTGTCTTGGGGAAAATGGAATGCCCGCAAGGATATAGGGAACGTGGCGTGCGAATACGTTAAGTGAGGCGCAACGGAGACAGGTGTATATTTAACGGAACACCGGTGAAATGCATAGGCGAGAGAACGTAAGTACAAGAGTAATCATTGATGGACTGTAGCAAGTTAATAGATAAAATAAGTGTCTTGAATTGGAAGTGAAATGGAAGAATACACCAGAAGAAAGGGAATTGGTTTTGGCGAATAAGAGATTGAGCGAAGTGAATAGCTAATTTTCAGAAGACCTTTTTTTACTTTCTCTATACGTACTATGTACATAGTGTATAGAGAAGGTATTGTATTGCACCCAAATTCGATACCGAGATTTCACCGTAAATACATGTTTTGAGACCCCCTGAATAAAAAACATTTTTAGAAAAATTTTCCGTGTGTCTGTGTGTGTGAGTGTGCCTGTGGGCAACATTACTCAAAAATGCAAAGGCCGTTAAAAACCAAATTTGGTATTTATGTTTGGTATCTCCCAAGGATGCGACAGGAAGATTTTCACGAAAATCCCCGCACCCTTAGCTACCCTTTACATGGAAAAAAATTCAAAAATTTTGATTTTCTCAAAAATGGTTCTAACGAGTTTGATTAAAGTATGTATTAAATATATTTACACGACAAATAAAATTTATATTTGAATTTTCTAGGAAAGGCTTCTGAAGACTTCTTTATTTTGGATTAACTTTACGGAATTTTGCATAACAGCTACACCGTAACAGATAGACAAAAACTTATCGCACAAAAAATTAGAGCACGTTAAGACACACAATTTATGTCATATACATCTGTTTCGTGGAGTTGATTGTTTTTGAGATATTCCTTGCTTTTGGTTTCAGCTTTTAAAAAACATACTTTTCTCATACAAGAATTAGTCAACATCTGTCCATACAAATAAAGGATTTTCCGTCACATAACAACCAGCTTTTAACTATCACTTTAACCTATGGTATTTCCTTATTTCGCTTCTACTTACAAGGAAGCAAGTAATAAGACTATTTCTGCTAATTTTTTCTCGATTAGCATGAAGTAAATAGAAGCATAAGCTTTTTAACAATAATTTGTTGCAGATATGTAGATAAAGTCATGTGAATGGAACACATCAGATATTTTTGCCTACAGATATAAACTGTTTTGGCAATCAGGGGAGGAGAAAGAGAGAGAAAAATTAATGCTATGAGGATGGATATAAGCCTATATGTTTAAGGAGCTTTATTATTATTGCATGGTAAACTGGTTCTTGGCAAGATTGTAATGTAGTAGATCCTGGTGCTGGCAGGAAAAGGGACACAAAGTTTATAAAGAGTGCGGAACAGGGATGAACATTGGGAATTTTATAGGGAACAACGGAAAACAAAATGATTCAAGTGTGCGCTTTCCCCCAGGTCAGAAGGACATGCTCGAGTGTCGATGAGATAAGGACAATGAAGATGTTGAGGGTAGCATCCATGACCAAGTCGCATCCAGATCAAAGTGGTGTAGCCCGAGCCAGGGAATCTTGGGAACTTCTTCCTGGATGGTGGCGTAATGTTTTGCTTTGGATGATATGGAAACTTTCCAGGCTTCATTCCAGCTACGGTGAGTATTGGTATTGACAGTTGATTGCAGAACACTTGGTTTACTTGTTTGGAGAATGCGGAAGTAAGAAATAGAAGTAGGATTTTGGAGATACACGGACAGAGGATAGAGATGAAACGAGACAGGAATTTGAATTTAAATTCGCAATGCCAAGCGCGGGAATCAAACAGAGCCTCTGAACCTCTAAATTAGTAGAATGATGTGCTGAGCACAATTACACAACGTAGAAAAAACAGGAATTTGAGAGGTTAAAGTTGATAAGGACATGCTAAGGAAATAAGGACGGCGATAACTTGCAGGTGGAGAAGTACGCTGTTTTTATGACCAATTGAGGAGAGAAACGAGCAAGAGAAAAAGCATGCATTTGAATACGATAGGAACTGAAAATGCACCTAAACAATAAAAAAAAATCTGATGTGCGCCATTCACATTACTTTCTTCACATCTCTATAACAAATTAATGTAAGTAAGCTTATTCTTCTATCCATTTAATGTTAAAACATTATCACAAAACGGTTTTATTACTTAGTTCCTTCATTAGTAGAAGAGAAATAAGGGAATACACTAGGCTAAACTGACAGTCAAATGTTTTAAAATGTGGTTACTAAGGGATTGAAATCAGTATTTTTGCGTGGCCAAGCTTTGACAAGTTCCCGTATGAGAAAAGTTTAAGAACTACTGTGTCAAGAAAGTTTCGGGAATTGGTCAATAAAACACCAAAAATGAATTATTCATTCAATTTTATTTTATCGCCCTCAAAGTAGGCCCCTTCTGAAATTATACACTTATGCTAACGAATAATACAATCAACAAAACATTTTTTGTAGCCACCTTTAGGAATCGATGTCAATTGTCGCCGCGAATTTTCCTTTATGTCTTTTATCGACTGAAAACGGGTGCCTCGAAGTGGTAACTTGAGTTTTGGAAAGAGAAAGAAATCAGCAGGAGCCAGATCAGGTGAACACGGTGGTTGTTCGATGAAATTTGGTGAGTTTTTGGCCAGAAATTCGTTCACAATAATAGTCTTGTGAGCTGGTGCTGGTGCAGAATTTATGAGCTGTCGCTCCACAAATCTGGCTTTTTCGCCGTATTTCTTCTCTCAAACGCCGCATAACGCTCAGCTAATAGTCTTTGTTTACCATCTGACCTTTTGGCAAGAACTCTGAGTGCATGAAACCGCGATAATCGAAAAGAACTGTCAACATGACCTTCAGTTTTCATTGAGTTTGACGTGCCCTTTTAGATTTCGGTTCAGTTGGAAGGCACCATTCGGAAGCTTATTGACTGGTTTGAGTGTCAAACTCGTAAACCCAGTCTCATCAATGTTATAATGCGTTTCGTGAATGTGGGGTTGGCACTGGCTCGTTCTAGCATGTCTTCAGCAATTCTTACGCGATTGAATTGTTGTAGAAAACTCAAGTCTTTCGGAACTAACTGAGCTGCAACGTCTGTCATGCCCAAACAATCGTTTAAAACGGTACGAATCAACTCTTGAGACATAGAAAGTTCAGCCGCAATTTCTCTCAGACCTAAATGACGATTTTCAGACATCATTTTCTTCACTTTAGCCATTTTCAGTTCAGTTGAAACCGTTGATGGCCGACCAGAGCGAGGCAAATCTTCCACCACATCTCGACCACTTTTGAATGCACTGTACCTCACATATGCACGTGTTTTTGATAAAGTCGATTCACCGTAAGCCCTCTGTAACATTTTCAGCGATTCGGCACACGAAACACCATTTGCAATGCAAAATTTGAGACAGATTCTTTGTAAAATGTTTGTATTCATCGTAAAATTGCAAATCATATTTGAGTTGAACTAACAAAATGACGTACTGTAAACAAACCTGATGACAGATGACGATCAAACTCCGCGTGGGTATAGAGGAAAGCTGTACCAACTTAGCGACAGCAAAGACAATCGCAAAACGATAGCTTTTTAAACATTTTCCTACCACTTTAGCATAGTGCATTCCCTTAGTTCCCTTCTACTTTTAAGTAATAAAAACATTCTGCTAATGTTTATATCAATTAGCATTGTGTAGGAAGAAAAGTAATCTTTTGTAAGAAGTTTTCTTTTAAAGCAGCTACAGAAAGACATATTTTTCTAATGCACTTTATTAACTGCATGCTCCACTCAACAATGGTAATACTACGCGCATTACTTATATTTATGTAGCTATACAGTTGAGTTTACACATAGCTTAGAGTTGTACATTGTGTCAAGAAAGTACCGGGCCGTTTAGGTGAGAGGCAAGTGATCTAAGCACTCGGCCACGGCGCGGATGTTTAGTCTACTCAAGTACCGACATCTATCCTTGCTCATTCCATAATCACGAGCCTCTTATTTAAGGTGCGATAGCGGAACCTTAACTTCACTAAGTCGCCCTCCGTGCATAATGGTTACCATGGTAACTTCATGTACCTAAGGTCGCGGGTTCAAATCCGATGGATGATGACGGATTGTTTTGGGCGTAAAAATCCTTAGCATGGAGGGGAAGTAAAACTTTTGATCCTGTGTCGTGGATTTACGGCACGTAAAAGAACCCCAAGCCCCATAGAGAGAGGCCTCTGAGCAAAATTACTCGGTCTTACACGCCCAGTATAAAATGGGGTGCTGAGAACCACAGCAGTTAAAGAGCGACCATAAATAAAATTCGATTTCATTTTAACTACACTAACAACTGTCCAACCGTATCCCGATAATCCTTCTGAGACATTTCTATGATATTTGTTAAGTAGGGAGATACATACAACCATGAATTCGCAGACTATTAGCGAGCAGTTGCATTTTGTTCACTGAATATGGCTTTCACAGTTACTAGAAAATGTGCCTCTGTAAGACAAAAAAACACACAATTTATGTTTCTTTTTTCGTGGAATTGTTCTTCTTTGAAATATTCCTTGTTGTTAGTTTCAGTCTTAAAATTTTTAAACTTTTCTCACACGGAAAGTAGTAAACTCCTGGACCTGCAAAAAACGGTGTTCAACCACATGGCAACCAGCTTTTAAAAGATTTGACTATCGCTTTAGCCTAGTGTATTCCAGTAATTTCCTTGTACTTACAAGGAAGCAAGTAATTAAGCCGCCAATGTTTATCTCGACCATCAAAAATTACATAGAAGAGTATGCTTTTTAACAATAATTTGCTACTGAGGTGTATATAAAGTCATCCGAATCGGACATAACAGATTTTATTGTATTATTATTATTATTATTATTATTATTATTATTAATAATAATAGTATTATCATTATCATCATCCTAATTACTTTTTACTTTCATTCATTTGTAACATTTATTTGTAAAGTTTTATTATAATTTCTGTACTAATAACTATTTCTGTTTATGTTAGAGAAGCCAACATGGCTAACCGCAACTGTTAATGTATTTAATGCATCTATTATCAATGATCTGTAAAGCATAACTGCTGACCAGCCAACAATAATATATTAAAAGAAAAAGATGTGTCATAGGAAACTAAGTTGTGCAGCAGCGACCATCAGCGTCAACGCAGCAGTTCCACGACTTGCCGCGCGTGCCTGCTATCGTGATTTCAACTCACAGAGTACTGGTACACATTGCATTCAATGTTAGGTGTAATTTTAGTTTATCAATTGGAAAACGGTGGTTTGCTTATGGTGGCCCTGTCCTATGGCCAGCCCGACACCACAGACGTATAATGCCAATCGGCCTATTTTTCCTGAGATCATATGAAGAGTCTATTTGTGAGACTCTAGTCGACCTGAGTCCAAGAAGTATTGCAGCCACTGATAATCTTCTGGGATAGGTACTTGTCACGTTATTGTACGGTTTATAGTCGTTATGGTGGTCAGGTTTTGAATAACATCTTGTACTGAGCATAAAAGAGCAATCATTAATATAGGTAAATTACCAATCATAATAATTTCATTTATTTTTACTTTCTCTACAATTACTATGTACATAATATATAGAAAAGGTATTGTACTGTACCCAAAAATTCCATTCCGTGATTTCATCGGAAATACTTGTTTAGGGACTCCCAGAATCCCAAAAATAGTATTTATAGAAAAAGGTTCATGTGTGTAAGTCTATGGACAGCATACCTCAAAAAGAAAAGTCCATTAAATACCAAACTTGATAATTAAGTTCAGTATATTTGAAGGATGTGACAACTACCCTTTACATGGAAAGTTTTTCGAAAATGTTGACATTCTAAAAAAATAGCTCAAGGGATTTTGATAAAAATATCGTATATTAAAGATATTTCCATGGCAAATAAAATGTATATTTTGAATTTTCTGGGAATAGCCTTTGAAGATACCTTTATTCTGAGTCAATTTTGCGGGATTTTGCATATTTGGTAAACCGTAAGAGCTACACAAAAACTTAGTCAAAAAAAATGTAGAGCACGTTAAAAGACACGTTTTTTTTCAGTAGTTGACCGTTTTTAAGTCATTCCTTGTTATTGATATCAGTTTTAAAATACTTATTCTTTTCTCATACAGGAACTTCACAATACCTGACCACGCACAGAATCGAATTTCTAAACCATAACAACCAGATTTTAAAGCATTTCACTGTTGGTTTACCCAAGTGTATTCCCTTATTTCCCTTCTGCCTATAAGGAATTAAGTAATAAAACCAATTATGGTAAAGAATACCTCGATTAGCATAAAGCAGATACAAGAATAAGCTTATTAACAAATTTGTTACATAGATGTATAGAAAGTCATGTGAATGGAGCACATAAGAGTTTTTGGATCTCTCTTTGTGTACAAATTACATTACAGTAATACAAACTGAGCAATATGGCTCCACACCAACCTCACGCTCACGAAGTCTCGGCTTTGTTTCCTGTTGTGTGGCCTTGAGTTTTTCGTGGTTTTTACGTTCTATAGGTGGATATTGTAGTGGTTTCTGTGATTTCGTGCAAATTTTGCTGTTCCTGCCATCTGATTTAGTTGTTTCATTATCGGAGGTTTAGGCGAGAGGACGGGCGGCTTTACAATTTGCTTTATATAATTGCTTGTTGCACCTTCCTGTGAGTGATGAGCCAAAGTAAGACATCTCTAACAGGAGGAGATAACGGCATGTTTGGATGGTCGCTTGTTGCCCTCTGGTCCTTCGCTTCACTTCTTTCTTGCGGAGATTCGGTAAGTAAGCAAGGGTTTCTATGTACTTATGTGTCGAATTCTCCTCCACTACTAAATTAGGCCATCTACTCCACAGTAGTAATGCATAATTTATGTGTATTTCAAAAACATTATGCCACGGTACAAAAGAGCAATTAGGAATAGCATCCTGGGGATCGATAGCGGGACAGAATCGAAGTTAGCACAGTATGATATATACTTGGGATGTGTTGACAATGCAGTGTGTACGTAGTAGTATTAATAGAAGGAAAATGGGGAAGTGGTAGACTGTGATGTTTTTACTAACAGTGGAAGACGATTAAGGTTGCGTGGATGGTAAACATAAGCACTATTGATTTATAGGAACTAATAATTTTGATATTTACATACACTGAGTTGCTGTTGTGCGTCAAATCATCAGCATCATTATCCGCATCATTTTTTCTCAAGATAGATTATAATACACAACAAGATTTCATTCGTATTGTCTCAAATGTGAATCGTCTCCGATTGGCGCATAAATAGACCTTACATTGCGAAAAACTTTGCTGCACATCACAAGATGCGATTGGAGCAAAACGAAAATGGGACACACCATTGACTTTAAGATACTCCATCACCATTTCGATAGCAAAATCTCGTAGCACATTTCGTATTTCACGCATTATTGAAAATCCGATTTTTTTTCTTCGAAACACTGTCTTCGCTTTCTTTTTCACACAATACAAATAAGTGTCACGAGTCTCTAATTAATTGTTTGCACAAGTTCATCGACAGCTTTCAAGGCTCGCGACATTTCAACACTCGATGTTTCCAAATATGTGTTATTGTTATTGATATATCTGCAAAGTTCTTCTGTATGAATGTTCATGCATTCTATTTGAGGTAAGAGATTTCTCCAACGCGTCACTACACGTTGTTTACATGCGGTGTGTGTAGTTGGCAATGTAGGTCGGTCTCTACTCGGTAGGTATACAATGGTATTCGTATGTGACCCGCTATCGGTCCCAAGATGCTATCCCTAGTAATCATGTTTCAAGTCACCCATTAAACAGGTATTAAAACACTCAGTTAAACACCTTAAAGTTCGGAGACAGAGTTTTTGTCCACCCAGTACTCACCTCATATTGCACGTGCAATAAGAGAAGGTGCGAGCGCGTTTTGTTTGCATCAGCGAATTGTCTTATCTGTTCCACTTGAACATTTAACGAGTTATTTTAGGCGACGTTTGAACAGGGAAATTCTATAATACATCCGTTCGTCTCCAAAGCCATTAAAGTGGAAGTCTAGCGATAAATTATTTTAGGCGTTTTGGTGTCAGATGTGGGGCGGTGGTACAAAGCGAGTCCCTCTGATTTATGCTCGCTGACAAAGGATCAGCACTGAATTCTGCTTCTCGGCATTTCTAAAGGACACACGGTAATAACACATCGCCTCGATTTGTGCTGCTCTCGAAACAAAAACGCTTTATAATGGATATAATCTCATTATCTCATGTTCTTGTGACAAACAGAATTTTAAACGACCCTTAAAGGGCTGCAAGAAGCGCGTGCAAAAGACAAATAAAAAGCAAAATGCTGTGTTACCCTTGATTAGACGCTTTCCAGGCCGGATTGTGAAGTCACGGCTCAGGTCTTTTTGCTGCCTCTATCGTCATTCTTTTGTTTCTTCATAACACACAAAATGAGAGATTTTTACTTCGGTAGACAACTTGATGAGGCGCCCTAAACGAGGGAATTTTAGTTTTCTCACGTACAGCAATCATACTGCAGACTATTATAATTTATGCGAACGGCTCGAATCTTTTTACTTTCTCTGGATACTATGTACATAGTGTATAGAGAAGTTATTGCACTCCACCCAAAAAATCGATACCGAGATTTCACCGGAAATATAAGTTTTAGGGTCCCCAGTATCCAAAAAAGCATTTTCAGAAAAAGGCCCGTGTGTGTGTGTGTGTGTGTGTGTGTGTGTGTGTGTGTGTGTCCGTATGCCCGCGTGTCTGTGAACGCGATAACACGAAAAGTCGGTAAAACAACAAACTTGGTATTTAAGTTTAATATCTTCCAGGGATGCGACACGAAGATTTTGAGAAAAAATCCTCCCACACCCAACTACACTTTACATGAGAGTTTTTTTAGAAAATTTTGATTTTCTCAAAAATGGCTCTAACTATTTGGGTTAAAATATCGTATATTAAAGATATTTACCTGATAAATAATATGTACATCTTGCATTTTCTGGGAATAGCCCTTTTGTGTTTAACGCACACTTTTACTGCCATCGCAGGCGATGACACTGGTGACAGATGGAGTGAAGACGGAGCACCGGTGAAATGCGATGGCGGGGGACACCGGAGAACCCGGAGGAATCCCGCCCCCTGCACCGCTTTGTCCACTACAAATCTCATATGTGGTCGCTTGGGATCTAACCCGGGCCGTCTAGGTGAGAGGCGAATAGTATAACACGGCGCGGCCAAATAGCCTCTGAAGACTACTTTATTCTGGATGAATTTTACGGAATTTTGCATAGCTGCTAAACCATAAGAGATGCACAAAAACTTGCCACATAAAAATGTAGAGCACGTTAAAACACACAATTTATGTTATATGCATTTTTTGTGGAGTTGATCGTTTTTGTTTTTGTTTTCTTTTTTTTTTAGATATTCTTTGGTTTTGGTTTCACCTTTGAAAACTTATACTTTTCTCATACAGGAATTTGTCAACTCCAATGCATACAAACAAAGAAACTTCAGTCACATAGCAACCAGCTTTTGACTATCACTTTAACCTATGGTACTCCCTTATTTCGCTTCTACTTACAAGGAAGCAAGTAATAAGATTATTTCTGCTATTTTTTTTTTTCTCGATTAACATGAAGCAAATGGAAGCATAAGCTTTTTAAAAATAATTTATTGCAGACATGTAGAGAAGGCCATGTGAATGGAACACACCAGATTTTTTAATACCATGGTTTAAACCTTTTAGTGCCAATCGCGATCTAATACTGATGTTTTCATATGTTTGAGCTCTTACCAGTGGGAAAGTCCGTGCACTGGCTAAGTCATAGCCATAGAAAAAGGTTTTCTGGGGCGTTTCAGGAGTTTATCTTCTCTCCAAAGCCCTAAATTAGCTTCACTCTTGCCGGTGTTTGTTTATCCTGGTTGAAACATGGCGAAGATTACCATCCGAAGAGAAAATAATAGGTTCTATTCGCGATGTATTAGAAGTGCACAAGATATATATTCTGGCTTCAGCGATGAAAACATCCGATAACAACGGTACTTGTACGCAGGCAAATAATCATATACTTGTCAAAATGGATTTACGGAGGTGTAACCAGACAGCGAATACAAGTGAATTAACCGTTCAGCTACGGAATAACATAAGTGCCAAATTGTACAGTAATCTGCTTTACATTTGTATACTATTGCTTTATGCCATTTTCATTAATAGCGGTATCATGCTGGTGTGTGTTTGTGTATGTGGGTGTATTTGTGTGTGTTTGAGTGTATGTTTGTTTGTGTGTGTGTTTGTGTGTATGTGTGTTTGTGTGTGTGTTTGTGTGTATGTGTGTATGTGTGTATGTGTGTATGCGTGTGAGTGTATGTGTGTGTGTTTATGTGTGTGTTTATGTGTGTGTTTGTGTGTTTGTGTGTGTTTGTGTGTGTTTGTGTATGTGTGTGTTTGTGTGTGTTTGTGTGTGTATGTGTGTGTGTTTGTGTGTGTGTGTTTATGTGTGTTTGTGTGTGTGGGTGTGTTTGTGTGTGTTTGTGTGTGTATGTGTATGTTTGTGTGTGTGTGTTTGTGTGTGTGTGTTTGTGTGTTTGTGTGTATGTGTGTGTTTGTGTGTGTGTTTGTGTGTGTTTATGTGTGTTTGTGTGTGTTTGTTTGTGTTTGTGTGTGTGTGTTTGTGTGTTTGTGTGTGTTTGTGTGTGTGGTGACTTTTTTCAGTTTCAGGTTAGGTGAATTCACACATAACTGTGTCGGCAAACCTGTGTATGCCTAATTATTGATTATTTTGGAATTTTTAATTTTTTGTCAACATTTTCTTTGGTTTTCATAAAAATACTGAAGAGACTTTCCATACTTATCGTACAAATGTGTTTACTAAAACTGAAAAAAAAAAAATCACATCTCTATGTCATTTGATAATCATGTAATTACTAATAATTTAAATCCGTGCATTCTCCTCTAACATTGCTTGGCACTCTTAAGGCAGCATTTTGCTATTCGGGCCGACACTAAAAGGTTAAGATTAACAAGTAGGGAGTATTATATGGTGACTAAAAGTTACAGTCTAACAACACTTGTAGTATCAAAGTATGGTTGAGGACAGTAATTAAAACACTTGTTATACTCCTGTGATAGTGTAGAAAGCAAGAAACCCATAACAAGTAAAGGAACTCACAAGTTTTGCTGGCTAAAGCTGTTAAGTCAATCTTAATAAGTAGTAAAGAAGACTTCAACTGGCACGAGAACAGCCTACCTGCAAAACAAAACACACATGTATAATCAGACATCAAAATTTCATTTAACACATTTAAACAAATAGTATTAGTCCACAAGGTTCATTAGGACATGCTTTTTTAAACAGTTGATGCTAAAAAAAAAAGGTGTTTTTTCAGATATAAGTAGTGTTAAAAATAGAATATTCGGTCCTCAGTGTATTATAACACTTCAATGTAGCTAACTTTGACTTTGCGTCCAGGTCTCATTCAAGTAGGCCATGACTCTGAAAGATCCATAAAATAGCGGACGTTTTGGATGTCCTCAACATGGAATCTGCTGAACCAGACAAAATTATGCAAGCAGTGGAGAGAGCAAAATTGCAATGCTGCACTGCCTTCGTTGTATAGAATGTTTTCGTTCTGTAAGAGTAAGTTATCCCGCTGTCAGCACTGATACTAAGCAAAGCAATAACTGAACATTAAGCAAGAATTCCGTGCAATAGGTACAACAATCTATTTATAATTATGCTATAATTATTGATAACTGTCTAAAGATCTAATGTGTGTAATTCACATGAGTTACTGTTATAAAGCCTATTCTTCTACTTCAGACAATCGAGATAAACATTAGCAGTTTTGTCTTTATTACTTGGATCCTTAAGTAGAAGGAAACAATTCTAATGTATTCCATTCACATTATGTCCTCTAACTGTTCGATAAACAAACTTTTTATTCAAAACATTAATGTGTTATCCACATTATACTAAGCAGAATTAATCTTATTACTGAATTCCTTGTATGTTAATAAGAAATAAGAAAGTGCATGGGCTAAATAGATAGTCTCGACCCATAAAAACAGGACACTGTGTGAAACAACTGCAATTATAATATCTTCGATTGCCAGGAGAAAACAAACCAAAAATGAGAAGAAATAAAATATAATATGTCTGCCCGTTTGAGAAAAAGTTTAAGTGACATACCTCGAAAACGGTTAACTCTACCAAATATATATGTATATATGCGTGTGTGTGTGTGCGTGACATAAATTGTGTCTCTTAATGATATCTTTATATATCTCTTACGGTTTGCCAGTTACACAAAAGTCATCCAGAATGAACAGGTCTTCAGAGGCTATTCCCAGAAAATTGAAGATATACATTTTATTTGTCATAAAAATAAATATCTTAAACATAAGGTATCTTAATTACATTCGTTAGAGCCAGTTTTAAGAAAATCATAATTTTCGAAAAATGTTCATGTAAAGAGTAGTGTGGGGAAAGGGAATTTTCTTGAAAATATACATCACAACCTTGGGAAGATACCAAATTTAAATACTTAGTCATTTGTATTTAACGGTCTTTCGTTTTTGAGCTATGCTGTCCACAGACACACACACACACACACGCACACACACGGACCTTTTTCTAAGAAAGCTTTTTTTGGGTTCAGAGAGATCTAAAACATTTATCAGCATTGAATTTTTGGAAGCAATACAATACCTTCTCTATGCACTTTATACATAGAACGTGTAAAGAAAGTAATATTGCTTTTTTCGGACTCAGGGGCCCTCAAAACATATATTTCCGGTGAATTCATGGTATCAATTTTTGGGTGAATACAATACTTCCTCTTTACACTATATACGTGTTGAGAAAATAAAATTGTGTATGACACACGTGTTAAAATTGTTTTATATTGTTCGTAGAATTCCTAATCTCAATATAAATACCACTTTTATCATTTTAACTACTCTCACTACAGAAATAATGAAAAATCAGATCTTAGAAAAGTGCATTTCTCTTCCCAAAGATGAAGAAAGTTTAAGTTAGGTCAGTGGGAACAAATGTCGATGTGGGGCGCAAGGACTACGCTGATACCATGCTTTTGGAGGCTTTGATCCATCTTCATTCGGTATGTTTGGCGCAATTTCAGAAGAACAGCAAGACCTGAAGTATGCTATACATCCTGAAAGCTAAGGTTTCATTCTGTCACGCACATGTACGTGGGTTGTGTTTCAGCTAGTTCCCGATAAATTAGATAACATATTCACTGTAATGGCTAAGAACCTCAAAACTGAAACCTTCTTTGGTTGACAACACTGGGTAAGACGACTCTCTCGTTTTCCTACCTCGACCCTCACCTTAAATCAGCGACCAAGCAAAGTGCGCGCATAGTACACATTTTTGGATTGTAATGCTCGTATTACATTCACGGTTACGCAAATTGGCATGTGGCAGGTACTTTATCTAACAGTACTGTGTACGTAGTGCATAGAGAAGGTATTGTAATGCACCCAAAAATTGGATATCGACATTTCACCGGAAATACATGTTTTGAGACTCCCCGAATCCAAAAGAGCTTTTTTAGAAAAATGTCCGTTTGTGTCTGTCTGCCTGTTTGTGTGTTCGTGTTTAAGTTTGATATTTTCTAAGGGTGCAACACGCACATTTTCAAGAAAATCCCCCACGCCCAACTACCCTTTATATGGAACTTTTTTCGAAAATTTTGATTTTCTCAAAAATAGCTCTAACGATTTTGATTAAAATATCATACATTAAGGATATTTACGTTACAAATAAAATGTATATTTTGAAATTTCTGGAAATAGAAGACTACTTTATTCTGGATGAATTTTACGGAATTGTGCATAACTGCTAAACCGTAAGCCATAAACAAATACTTACCACACAAAACATTTACAGCACGTTAACACACACACATTATGTTATATACATTTTTTTTTTTTTCGAGTTGATCGTTTTTGAGATATTCCTTGTTTTCGGTTTCATCTATGAAAAACTTAAACGTTTCTCAAACAGAATTTGTCAATTCGTGATCAAACAAAGGAACTTCAGTCACATAGCAACCAGCTTTTGACTATCACTTTAACCTATGGTACTCCTTCATTTCGCTTCTACTTACAAGGAAGCAAGTAATATGACTATTTCTGCTATTTTTTCCTCGTTAGCATAAGTAAATAGAAGCATAAGCTTTTTAACAATAATTTGTTGCAGAGATGTAGAGTAAGTCATGTGAATGGAACACATCAGATGTTTTTTTCGATTCCCCAAATTGAAGGGTTGCCAATTGTAATACTTTTGACAAATATACATAAGCATAGATAATTAATAATGGTTAAATAAATACAGAGAAAATGAAGAAATAACTGCTACATAATCTGAACACCTCTTTCTTTTACAAAAAAATAATGCCTTAATGTACATAGCCTTTAAATTAAGAGACGAGTAGTAATAGATGTGTTCCATTCACATATCCTCTAGCTGTTCGGTAAATAAAACTTTTATTCAAAATATTATTCTTTTGTCTAATTCATTCTAATGAAAATAAACATTAGCAGAATTTGTCTTATTACTAGCTTCGTTGTAAGCAGGAGGAAAATAAGAAAGTGCACAGCCTAAAGCGATAGTCTCGTCCTTTAAAAACTGGTTGCTAGTAAACACTTGAAATTCCAATCTCTAGCTTGCAAGGAGTAAACAAACGAGAGACGAGAAGAAAGATGCCTTCCCGATTGAGAAAAGTTCAGGTGGTTTAAAATTGAAACCAATAATCCGGAATATGTCGAAAATGATTAACTCTACCCCCCCAAAAGTATATGACATAAATTGTGGTTTTTAATGAGATCTATCTGATTGTGTTTTTTAAATTTTTGTATATGATTTATAATTTGTCAGTTATACAAAAGTAACCCAGAATTAAGAGGTCTTCAGAGGCAATCCCCAGAAAATTCAAGATATACATTTCCTTCGTCATAAAAATATCTTTAACAAAAGATATTTTAATCAGATTCGTTAGGGCCATTTTTGAGAAAATCTAAATTTCCCCCCAAAATATCCATGTAAAGGGTACCTGGAAATTGGGGATTTTCTTGAAAATCTTCGTGTCGCATTCTTTTAAGATTCTCAACTTGTTTGGTCTTTAACTAGCTTTTCATTTTTGGGCCAGACCACCCACAGACGCACACACTCATACACTAAGACACTGGCGGATCTTATTCTAAAAATGCTTTTTTGGACTCAGGGTACCTCAAAACGTATATTTCCGGTAAAATCTCCTTATTGATTTTTCTGGTGCAATACAATACCTTCTCTACACACTATGTACATAGTACGTGTAGAGAAAGTAAGAATACAATCTGTTGCATTCATGGAGTCTCACTCTTCAACAAATTGGTAATACGAAATTGGATTGGTAGAGTCAGACTGAAAAACTCAAGGGCATAGCCGGGATTTGAACCTCGAATCTCATAGTCTCCGACCAGGTGCTCTAATCGCTGAGCTACATGCCGACACGCCACTAAATCCTCAGCTGACACGCATTTTTCAAGAGGGTATCAAATTATTTTGAGATGAAGTACTCGCATGGTGAGTAACAAAATTTCAAGATCTTGACGTCTTCGATGAAGGTTTTCCATGAATGTAGTGTGGATTGGAACTCCAGACTTCTGCGCAGACGATGTCAAGTTTACCGTGAGAAATGTGCAACAATAAAAACAAACAAGTGCAGGCTCATGTAAGAGATGTGTGCATTTAAATACAGATTTGCTGTAATGCTTGGGTGGGAAGTCCAAACATTACACTTGCCTTTCTCGTCTAACAGGGCACCAGCACCCGCATTTTCTCAGAAATTGCTGCTCCCAAGATTTTTGGATAAATTGCTCTAAAGTTACATTGGTCGGCTGTAGCCCCTCTATATTTCGCAAGTTTTGTGAGGAACTTTCTCAAAAGGAGCTTTCCCAGGACAAAGTTTTGTCGCAATGGACTGGCTCATGACCACCAAGTTCTGCTGATTCTACATGGTTGGATTTCTTTCTATGGAAGTGTATATAAACTCACTTATGTGTAAGATTCGAGGCACTGTGCGCGGGAACTGAAGCCAGACAATAGACAACGCTACTTAAGAGTTCATCATTACGTTGTGGAAAGGAGCAGTAATGTCAGTTCCAACAATTGCCGTCCATATAATTGTTATAACACTGCTTCTTCTTATATTAAAAAGTTCTGATGTGTTCCATTTACATGACTTTCTCTACATCTTAACAACTAAATATTGTTAAAAAGCTTATTCCTTTAATTTCTTAAGGCTAATTGAGAAAAAAAATAGTAGAAAGGGTCTAATTACTTTCTTCATTTTAAGTAGAACGGAAATAAGGGAGTACACAAGGTTAAATCGATAGTCAAATATTTTAAAAGCTAGTTCCTATGTTATTGAAGTACCTTTATTTATTTGTATGGACAGGAGTTGACAAATTACGTATGAGAAAAGTATAAGTATTTTAAAGCTGAAACTCATAATAAGGAATATTTAAAGAACGGTCAACTCCACGAAAAAAAATGTGTTCTAACGAACTCAACAGTTTTTTGTGTGGAACACTTTATCTCTTATGGTTTACCAGTTATGCAAAATTCATCCAGAATGAACATGTCTTCAGAGCTATTCCCAGAAAATTCAAAAAATACATTTTATTTGTGATTTAAATATCTTTAACATAAGGGATTTTAATCAAAATCATGAGAGGTATTTTCTAATAAACTAACATTTTCGAAACTTTTTCTATATAAAGGGTAGTTTGTGATGGGGGATTTTCTTGAAAACCTTCGTGTCCCTTCCTCATTGGAAGATACCAAACCCAAATTCAAGTTTGTTATTTAACGGTCTTTTGGAGTTTGAGCTATGTTGTCCACAGACTCACACGGACCTTTTTCTAAAAATTCTTTTTTCAACTCAGGGGACCACAAAGCATATATTTCCAGTGAAATCTCGACATTGAATTTTTAGGTGGAACACAATACCTTCTCTATCCACTATGTACGAGCTAGAGACAGTAATATTACAGAACAATTTGCACTGCATTTCTTTGTATGCAATTAATAATATGAATCTTACCTATCAGCACATGAAAGGCCTGCAGCTCATAATATGGACTTCCTGAATATACCATGTCTATTCAAATTAATCCATACTCTGGGAAAATATCTTGAATTGCTTCTTCACGATGTAAGTTTGTAGAATTTTGCTTTCATCATTTTTGGATTCTTGAAGCACATGAGCATGACAATGTGTCCAGGTGTCTATAGTGATTTATCTGAACTAATATTGGAGAACATCCTTGTAATTTGGAGTACAAGCCAAGCCTTTGATCATCCACCCCTCATGAATTGAAATAAAATGTGACACAAACTTTTATTTGCAGGCAAATATAGGAAACTTGAGAAGAGAAAAAAAAAAAGGAGTAATGCTATTTTTAGCCTGAATCCTTTGATCTGTGCCAAAACGAATCCAGGTGAGCAGTGCACCGCGGTAGTGCGCGCAAGAATGTAATCTCATGATAATCTAAATTACAGAATTAATTTATTCTTAAATGTTATAACATTCCATACAAATTCCTAAGAGTTAAATTGACACCAATTTGTACTGTAAAACAGAGTTACAAATACCAACGTGCTATTTGAATGAGTCAGCTCATTTTTGCAATATTGTTTACACAGTAACGCTGATTAGAATCATGGAGGACGGTCGCCACGTGTTTCCTCTTGCATCTTCGTCGCGTTACATAAAGTATAGGCTGGTAAACCAGTCACTAGTGGTTTTTTGAGAAGTATCCAACACTCTCCGTAAAAGAATTGGTGAAATTAACCTCTGAGTTCACCGGTGTTTCGGCTATAAATATAAACAGTGCTCACAATGAAAACTCTGAAACGGAAAAATGGTTACATTTGGGAAAAAATAACTTGTGAAATATGTGAAGCAAGAATGTGGCGAGTTTATAAGGAATGAATTTTTGTCTCAGCACAAATAGTATTTTTATTGGAGACCGATTCACTTGGCGCATGTCACACCCCACTTATGGGGTGTTAAATAAGATCACACCACGGAACTCAGATTGGTTTTCAGGTTTGGTTGTTTCGACGCGGTTTCTTCGGCTGCTCTTCAGGCCATCTCTGGCATTCCAGGCACTTTTTAGCGCCACATGCAGAAGCCTGCCTTCCTTGCTACCAACCGCAGACGCCAGCTAAACAACACCAACTAATCACCGAGGACCCTGATTGGCCGGCCACAACTCCAATAAGAGCGGAGTGCACTTCCAGACCATCGGAAGTGCAAAGGCAGCGGGTTGCCGAAACAAGGCCACAGCCACCCAATCTCTTAGGTTCGGGTAAGGCGCGCTAATCTAAGCGTCCGGTCCTCTGTTTCGGCCTGCTTCTTAGCCCCTGCTGCCTGCAGGTGAGGGTAAACCGAGGTGTGTTTTTGTGCACTGCACCCTAGGGTGCAGGGCAAGTATCCCTGTCCTCGTCCTCTTCCACCATGACCAGGAGCAAAACAAAACCATCCAAAGGCAAAGCCCCAAGCGGGCCTGCTTATGATGAAGCAACGGCCGTTGCCAGCACCAGCACTGGTGCAGCCACCCTGCCCTCCAGTGGCCCTGCTACTGTAGAGGGCAAAAAGAGATCTAGCCAGAAACGCCAAGGCGGTAAAGGCAAGATTATCTGTTTGGACTCATCCAAGCAAGACACCAACGAGGGCCTCCCGCGCGAACCAGTTTCACGTGCAGGCCAAATTCCGGAGCACGACTCCGACGACGACTGCGCCAGCGTGTGCAGTAATATTTCACATCGCAGCGGCAGGACCTCGGTCCTGTCGTACCACTCATCCTCCATGATGGTAGATCATGAGGAGTCCTCTTCCGGCCTCTCCACAGACGGAGAGGACGATTTTCGAGTAGTGGCCTCGAGGAAGGAGAAGAGGCAAACCCGATTGGCTGCAGAGGGCGTGCCCTCTGGCCAATCCCAGGCAACATCCCGCCCCGGAGATTCTGGGCCCGCCCAGAATCCTGGGTCGAGGAGGCACGTTCCACCGATTATCGTGGACGACTTTAAGGGGGTGGTAGGCTTCCTCAAGGAGGTTATGCCATCCCTATCGAGTCAGTGCACGGTTCGGAAGAACAAGCACCGCTACGTCTTCCAGGAGAAGATTATAGAGGATTATAATCTCATCCTGCAAGCCCTCAAGAGGAAAAGTGTTCCCCATTTTACCTTTGGACTGGATAAGTCCCGTGACATCCGCAGGGTCATTCGTGGCCTACCAGTCGACACCTCGGTGGAGGATATCTCGACAGACCTCATCCGCCAGGGCATCACCCCAAGACTGGTGAAGCAGCTCACCAGGTCCGCTCCAGATGGGCAAGGCCCCAAATCTCCCCTCCCCCTCTTCCTCGTAGTAGTGGAGCGGGCCAATGACCCTGAGGCCAAGATAGATGGCGTCACCGCCATCTGTTACCTCAGGGTCAAAATAGAACCATCCAAGGGCTCTGGCGGGCCCCCTCAATGTCACCGGTGCCTGGGGTTTAACCACTCCAGTCACTTTTGCTTCCGTAACCTGCGCTGCTTAAGGTGCGGAGGCGCCCACCCTAAAGAGGTCTGCAAGATATCTCCCACCGCGAAGCCGACTTGCGCAAATTGTGGTGGCGAACATATTGCATCTTATGGTGGCTGTCCTAAGAGGATCGCTGTCATAGCGGCCAGGAGACCGCCGCCAGAACTACAGCAGGACACAAGAAGAGTACCTGTAGCCAACCAGCGACCAGAGGCGCCAACATCTGCACCTGCCCCTCCTGCAACACAGCCGGCGCAACAAAGAATAGCCACCAACACCACTACGGCGCAAAGGGCTGAGCGTGGCCCTGCGAAGCCACGGGATGGTAATAACACCCACCAACCCCCACGCAACAAAGAAGCTCCAGCCAAACCCAAACAAAAGCCCCCCACCCAAGCTAAGGTGCGCTGGCCGGCCAGGCAGCCTAACTTCTCCCCCAGGGCTGCGCAAGGGAACGGCACTCCCGTACCCGAGCGACAGCAGGGGCAGGAGGCGGCTGGCGGCGTGCCGGCGCCCCGAAGCACTCCTACACCCTCACCCAGAAACATAACCCCCACCACTCCTCCTGTCCTGCAGATGTCGGATGTGATGGCGTGGATACAGCAGCTACTGCTGAACCACGGCCGGAGCATCTGTGATCTGCTGGTCAGACTCCTATATGCCACAGACCCAGCCGCAAAGATGGCTGTCGCCATGGAGGGACTTGCCCTCCTGACCGTGATCGTCCAGACCGCCCAGAATGGCGGGTCGAAATAGGTCTCGTACCTCTTTTCGATTCGCGTTCTGGAACGCGTGTGGCCTGAACGGTCAGGGGAGTGAGCTCCAGCATTTTGCCGGCTCATTTGCCCTAGACCTTGTGCTAGTCAGCGAAACACATCTCCGTCCAGATACCCCTTTCCGATTTCCGGGCTACAACTGCCTCAGAGTGGATCGTGTGGGCCGCCGAGGAGGTGGCACAGCGATCTTCGTGAGAAACAGGGTAGTCCACAAACCCATCCAGCTCCCACCTCTTCAAACCATGGAAGCCACGGCTGTCTGTGTTGACCTAGGCGGTACGGAAGTTTTACTGGTGTCTGTATACCATCCACCCCATAGGCAGTTCGTACTAAACGATTACCTTTCCATCCTAGCCCTTCATCCTAATGTCATCCTGGCCGGGGACTTCAATGCCAAACATCCGCGTTGGCATTGCGGCCCCCGGGCGGACGCCCGAGGCAATGACATCATACGCATGATAGATGCGGACCCTCAACTCAGAGTAGAGGACCCCTGGCAACCCACACACCATCCACGAGGTCAACGACGGGCATCCGTTATTGACTTCGCGATCATCAAACAATTCCCTTTTCATACATCTCTCACATCGATCAACGCACTTCATTCCGATCATAATCCCGTGTTAGCTGAGGTTAACACACGGGTTGCCAGTTACGACGTCTCGGTTCAAAACCGCGACGTTGACTGGGAATGCGTCAGGGTTTGCCTCAACGACTCCATCCCGCCGAACCCTAGGATCACAGACATCCCATCCCTAGAGGCTGCGGTCCAATCCTTTACCTCCATCGTGGTGCGAACTGCCCATAACCTAACTGTTCACACCCCAGCTCCTCTACACCCAGATGTCCTACCCCTAGAACTCCATCTGCTTGTACGCCGTTCCTGGGCTGCCCGCAGACTATACCAGCGTCACCGCACGCCACATAACCGAGCACTCCTGAGGCGTTTACGCCGAGAGGTCCGGACCCGACTACGCGAGCACAGGGTGCGAGCGTGGAAGGAGACTATGACCCGCTTGAGGCTCGAGGATGGCGACGTGTGGAGGATTGCCAAAGCTCTCCGGCACCGCGGAGGTCAAATCACCTCCCCAATCCAAGACACCCAAGGCCTGGCTTATGAACCCCGAGCCAAAGCTGATGCGTTCGCTGACTACCTCGAAAGGTCTATGAGGCCACGAGAAGACCCCCAGGACGAAGACTTCTCGGACCGTGCTCGGCGAGAGGTGCGTCGATACCTTCGGCGCCCCCCCGACGAGGCGGACCGACTTCCCGTCATCCGACCCAGTGAACTCCAGGGCGCACTCCGGCGCCTCAACCCCAAAAAGGCAGCGGGTCCTGACGGACTAACCCCCGCCATGCTCCGATGCCTTCCCATCAAGGCGGTACTCTTTCTAACCAAGGTTTTCAACATGTGGCTCACCTTGTGCCACTTTCCACGCGAGTGGAGGGAGGCCCGGGTGATATGCATCTTGAAGCCGGGGAAAGACCCGTTACACCCATCCAATTACCGATCCATCAGTCTCCTATCAGTTCTCTCGAAGGTTTTCGAGAGGCTAATACTAGCCCGCTTGTCCCCTCTCTTGGGCGACATTCATGCCATCCCAGATCACCAATTTGGTTTTCGCCCTGTGCATTCTACACCCCAGCAACTACTGAGAGTGGTGGAGGCCGCTGCCCTGGGCTTCCAGGACAGAGCCTACACTGCGGCAGTGTCGCTGGACGTGGAGAAAGCCTTCTCTACGACCTGGCACGCGGGTCTGCTCCTCAAATTCATCCGACTGGAGCTCCCGACACACATCATACACCTACTACACTCATATCTCAAACACAGATTTTTTGTAGTTTCAGTTGCGGGACACAAATCAACACCTAGGCCAGTAAGAGGCGGAGTCCCCGAAGGCTCTGTACTTTCCCCTACGCTCTTTAGCGTCTACATGGCCGACCTACCAACAGTGCAGCAAGTCAACATAGCTCAGTATGCTGATGACGTGCTGTTATACTGTACAAATAAACACCCACGCAGAGCCTTCAACCCTATCCAGAGACACCTCTGCCTCATCCAAGAGTGGTGCGAGCGTTGGCGATTGTCCATAAATCCGGAGAAAAGCCACGCTATTCTTTTCACCAAGCGCCGCTTTCCCGCAAACTTCCCCACATTCACGTACCTCAGACGAAGGATACAATGGACCAACACCATCACCTACTTGGGGGTGAAGCTCGACAAGGGCGTCACTTTTAGGGAGCATGTCCGGGGGCTGTGGTGCCGGGGCAATGGGGCTGCGGCCTCACTGTACCCGATGCTGAGGTCCTCGATGACGGTTCCCCTTAAGTTGCGCCTTTTGAGGGCTCTTATTATCCCCTTATTAATCTACGCCTGTGAGATCTGGGGCATGGCGGCAGACTCCAGTCTGCTGTTGCTTCAGCGGGTACAGAATAGGTGTCTCCGGGCTATCTATTCTGTGCCTCGAGGCTTTCCAACGAGACTCCTGCACGAAGCCTCTGGTCTACCATACCTGGAGGACGAGATTAGGCGTCGGGCAACAAAATTCAACGAAGGGTTACCATTCCATCGGAGCGCCCTCGTTAGGTCTCTTGGGGATTACGATCCCACAAACCGCCGCTTCAGGCGATACCGGCTTCCCCGCATGGCTTGCGGGCATCCCCGGTAACGAAGGAGCACCACCAACAGCTGCTACGGCTAAGCTCCTTATTATCCTTCAAGAGTTGCTTGGATTCAAAATTTAACCTCAAGAAACATTTTGATAAAAACACACCAGCGGTGCACAAGGGCCGTTGCACCATCAAGGCAACCGTCGAGGAGCAATATTCGCCTCCTCCTGTCACTCCACAACCCCAATACACACCCGCCATCCTACAAAACCCACAATCCCGTCAGAACGTGGTTAAGTTCTCTCTGAGAACAGGGACACGTCTAACACACCTCGGGCTGCCCTCAGCCTGCCAATCACACTGGACTGGAACTCAGATTAGTTGTCGGCCTGGTAGCGCTGAAGGACAGACATCATCCCATTTGAAGGCCCAGTAATAATGTGGCAGGTTTTTCTGCTCGTGAATATGCAAGTCGTGTTGAAGGGATTGAACGTGGAGTCTTGGTTCAGGGAAAAGGATTTCGGTCCACTCCCAAAATGAATGCTGCTTTCCAAACCGCTTCTAAAATGAAGGCACATTCATAATTCCCTGGACCAGCTCGAATAGCTTGGCGGCGTATAAACGGCGGAGGACTTCGTGCGCTGAGGGCAACCAAAGAGCAACTCTAAGAGTTTCGTGTTCGAAGAGAAAATGACACGCAGCTAATGCAACATGGTATCCTCAGTTAAGGTAACATTTTCTTCCACCCTTAAGCAAAAAGAGGTTTTCCCGTCCAAACTGGTCCCGATATGATGCAAAATATGTGGCTTCACAATTTCGTCACGCTCTTGGGATTCAAGGAACGTTCTAGGTGTAGTGTGGCAGCTTCAGATGAATCCAACTATGATCGATACACGGTAATACTCGACAATATTTTGATCTCTCTGTAAGGATGAGATATGACGTTGGAATTTTTTAATTATTAATTAAAGGACAATTATATACTCCATGCAAAGTTTTCAATTTGGTTCTCAGAGAAGCAGAATAAAACCGTGAAAAATAGGCCTTCCTTTTCACCAGTTTTGAACTATATTGAAAATGTCTGGGCTGAGGTGAAAACGAAGCTGAGCTCAAGTTCTCCTGCAGATACACGAAGGACAAAGTATGGCTTCTGGGCACAAATTTAAGAAGCCTGGATATTGTAACTTATTGTTCACGTTACTGTGGGAATTTAAATTTGTCTATGCCCCAAACGTTACACCAGTTGAACGTTCATACACCCAATATTAATTGTTTTTAAGATGTAGTATGTTACGAAGTTCGACACAGGAAGCTTGGATCGATACATGGAATCTGGGAATAACTCACTTTTTGTCCACGGTGTACAGTAAGCATACTCTGTTTTGTTCATTTCTGTGTCATCTAATCTGTAACGTGCCGTTGTGACTGCAAGTGCTTTACAAATGTAGGTGACTACAGGAAACTCTCGCATCTACAGAACCAAGCCAAACTACATCTTCCTTGGAGCCTGTTCTATGTAGCTGACTTCGTTGGAAATGGGCGGAGCTAAATTGCAGGTGCGCAGTCTGTGACACTCCTGGGCTTATGGAATAGGGATCGGCTAGCAGCAAGAATGTAATGCCAGCCTTCCAGCGATGATCGACGAGCATAAATATCAAGTGATTGGATAACTAGCGCCGTGTCAAATAAGTCAGGTGCGAGGAATTTTTGACTTTTTCAAAATTCTAACTTTGTTTCTTTCTGCTTCTTTCACTTGGTAAAAGTTGGTAGCCTAGCTGGCATCCAGACAACGTGTTTAATATTCGGACACGAAAGTAAATTGACTTATACTGTGCAAGCATTGTCTGTAATTTAAGTTGTCTTGGATCTTTTACTGGATAGGTAGATTTTTGCTTTGTAAATACATTGCAAAATTGTATTGTAAAATAAAATTAAAGGATGTTGAACTTCTACTACAACTTTAACTTAGAAAATGTTCACCTTTATAGGAGCCTTTCATTCATGTTCGAATCCCGCCTCTGGTAAATATCTATTTATATCTACTTCACACTGTAACCACGCGCGGGCCCAGCATCACAAACCTGATTAAAACAGAAGCATCTCTTTTCATATGAGCAGTGCGATATTGTGAGAAAGATTTGAAAACATAAGTGACAGAAAAACTCATGTTATCAGTAACAAAAAAGCTTTTTTCTGTGCTTGTAACTCTATAGTTCTAATAAGAGTGTAATGCAGTAAGCTGACCAGAACTTCTGGGTCGCACGACTACAGTCTGGCATACGAGTCCCCGTTTTAGAAGATTACAAGTTGCTCTTAAAGTGACCCTCGAGTAAGCAAGACATGCCTCACATTTCAGCATCTAAAAACTCCACGTTAACAAAGAGAGACTCCATCTTCAGGAGGTACTCGCACATCACTTTGAAAAGTTAGGATTAGAATACCCCGATGGAGCTCAGCAATGCACGCAGGCCTTTGTAGGCCCTTTGTGACTTACGTGAATTCTTGAAGGAAATGAGGGGAGACCCGAAGGCGACCAGATTCTGTGCAGTAGCAAGGACGAGTCCCTAAGGATTCCTGAATGTAACAACGCGGCCTGTCTGTATCTGAAACCCAGGATTTCCCAGACGAAAGAGCCTCTCCCCGAAAGGGTCATCAGTCAGCCATACATGAATACACCATTCTGCTGCAATGCACCAATCGCAGTTGTCTGGTCCTTCAAGCTTGAAACACAAAGAACGGATTACAGCAAACGGTGGGGGTAGAAATTTGTAGTAGCACTGGGCCCACCGAAGAATTCTCCTATAGATGAGGGAAAACCGCGAAAAAAACCTTGGTAAACGTGGCCGGCCCGACACGAATTGATGTTTAGACCTCCCAAATGCGAGCCTCACACGTTGACGGGAAGCCAACTCCTCGGTTTCTGTGATGGTTACTTTAAGAAATTATAAGAAATAAGCTAATGTATAAGTGTTGGCCGCGCCTTGGCCGAGTGGTTAGACCACTCATCTCTCACCTAGATGGTCCGGTTCAATCGCAAGCGACCGCATATAGGATTTGTGGCGACGAAGCGGCGAGTTTTCTCCGGGTTCTCCGGTATCCACTGTCATCGCATTCCACCGGTGCTCCATCTTCATTCCATGTATCTCCAGTGTCATCGATGCGGTGTCACAAGTAGAAAAAGTGGGCCTTAATCACTACCAAGGAAAATGTATAATTGTTTTAAACAATGCTTTACGTAGCTATGTAGTTAAAAAAGAGGGTATTCCGTAAATGTCTTTCGGGGGGGGGGGAGGCTGCTAGAGGGTGTAAGGGCTCCTATAAAACTGCGTAATAAGAAAACTGTTGTGACACAGTGTAATAGCCTATTAAAGCTCGGATAGTGGATGCCTAAAGCAATTGTCAGTGGCTATGCAAGTTTCTACTAAAGAGAGTGGTTTCTAAAACAAGAAATATTTAATGAAAGAGATAATACTTGCACTTACAACAGGGAGTTCGGGCGAGTCAGTGAAAAAGGTTAGCACGGACAACAGAGGAGAAGGAAAGAAAAATAAGGTTAAAAAGTAGAGATGCCCTTAGGACAAGGTTGCATTAGCAGTGTTGCCAATAGGATTACTTCTTATAGCATTATTTTCTAAAGAAGTAGCAGGGGAGGATATAATGTCACTGTAGCGATCTGTTTAGCACCATCCTGAGCCAATAGCGAGTGTTAGTGCTTGTATCATATGTCATTAAATATGTAAATAATTACTATGGATAGCATCTTGGGGACCGATAGCGGGACACAAGCGGATACCAGTTGCAGACCCACCGAGTAGAGACCGACCTGCAAAGGCGTCTACACGCGCCGCATGTAAACAACCTGCACTAACGCGTTGGAGAACCTGGCTCAACTATGCTGTATATTACTATACGTTTTAAAGGTAATTAATGCCTTTGATGATGGTGCATGCTCTTCCATCAAGATTGTAAAATCTCTTGCTTCAAATAGATTGCATGAAGATTTACAATTCATACAGAAGAACCCTAAAGATATATCTGCAACAAAAACACATATTTGGAAATGTCGAAATGCCGCGAGCCCTGAAAGCTGTCGATAAACTTGATATTTTCTTTGGTAGTATTTAACGCCCGCTTTTACTACATGTGGCACCGCAGGCAATGTGAACAATTAATTAGAGACCCGTGACACCTGTTTTATACCATGTGAAAAAGAAAGTGAAGGCAGCGTTTGGAAAAAATGAAGGATTTTCAATAATGTGTGAAATACGTCATGTGCTACTATGGAAATAATTGGTGATGGAGTATATTACCCAATAGTGGATCAAGTGACCTATTTCTTTGCTCCAATCACATCTTGTGATGTGGAGCGAAGCTTTTCACAATATAAAGCGTGTTTACTTGCCAATCAGAGACGATTCACATTTGAGACGTTACGAATGTATTTTATTGTTCATTGTAATCTATGTATCTTGAGAGAAAATGAAACGGATGGTGATTGTTAGTTGCCGTAAATCAGTGATAATTATGTTTACCACACACCCAACCTCAATCCTCATCCACTGCTAGTGAAAACATCACAGTCTACCACTGCCCCATTTTCCTTCTTTTAGTACCAGTACGTACATATTGCATTGTCAACAAATCACAATTATATACTGCGCTGCGCTAACAACGATTCTGTCCCGCTATCGGTCCCCAGGATTGCTATCCCTAGTAATTATATTTCAATATAGGAGCTACATACCTTCATATAAAGCAATGACACTAGATATCAACTCATTTCATTACAACATTTTCTTTTCAAAGAAATACCTCAACTCCCTTTGTCGTACATACTTCTTATTTCTCCCTCTCAGGTCAATCGACCAATCGTTTATTATATCTTAGAAGCAAACCATCCAACAACGGAACTACCTGAACTGTTTAATATCTCATTAAAGATGAAACGCGTACCTTGCGTCATATCTAGGAATGAAGCACTCCTACCTTAAAACATTTGCTTACTCTTCCCTTTGATCTTCGATTCTTTGTTCCCAACCCATAAGTTATCAATATATAAGTTCTAAGTATAACGAGTGAGTTGACGATTTTAACCAAGAAATTACAAAGACCAATTTTTACTTCTCTACACGTACTATGTAACTCTACTCTACTACATAGCGCATAGACAAAGAATTGCACTCCACCAAAAACTCCATTTCGAGATTTCACCACAATTCAAAAATACTTTTACAACAGTGGGGATGGATTCCTAAAATCGAAACGAGAAAATATGCTCACGTAAACATGTGTTCTAAAACGCTTCATTTTCGCGATATCATTTTTTAATGAAAGTCACCTTCGACGGATATCCAGGTCCAACACAATAACTTCATTTATTTATGCACACATTCATAGAAGGCAGAGTTGGCCTTGTGTTGCCATGGCTACTTGTTAACATTATCAGATGTGTAATACATTCCCCAGCACGCCTTATAAGTGTTGTCTACAAGTGTTCAGAACACTCTCACACACTTATTAGAAAATGTGCCTCAGCAAATAAGAGGAAACATGTGGTTTATACATGATATTCTACCACATTTTAGTCTTACTGTTCGAGATGCACTGGTTGTATCTAGCTTGAGAAACGGCTAGGTAGAGGGGGACCAGTTCCATGGACTGCTCGTTCCCCTGATCTCAATCCTTTGGATTTTTATCGTTTACCATTAAAACCATTAGTTTATGCAGCAGACATCCCGGATGCAGAAATTCTTAATCTACGCGTCATGGAAGCCTGCGAAACCATACCACACCAACTGGAGGTATTTGACATTGTGTGCTTCAACAATAAATCAGTCTAGACTAAGAGAACATTTGGATCATTTTCTATAAGTGAAGTTTGTGTGTAACACCTCATAACAAGCTGAAAACTCAAAAATAGAATAATGTGTTATTTTAAAATGTTTTGATTAATAGTATTCTGAACCTCAATAAATCGAGAACGAATGATTTTGGGACATGTTTTTGTATGAACCTTTTTCTTGTTTTGATGTAAGGGACCTGTCCCCAAAGTTTGTAAAATTATCTTTCAATCATCCTATGAATATAGTAGTATTTATTATTAAGTTTACAATAACACAATATTTGCGTTGCACAGTCGCAGATGACCATACATGCTGTCTAAAATACCTGCATTTATCTAACATATTACATACTTTCACAGCACTGGAAGTACACAGACACATATACATGGTATATACACAGGTTCGGCCGCTACGACAACAGAGCCACTGAACAAAAAGAGAAAGAATACTCTGATATCACACGCACTCATAACTACACCCACATATAGATAATTCAAACACAAAATATGTCTGTACAATATTTACAGAAATATTTTCTCTCTTGCTGCATGTGTCCAGGCTTGGCCAGTTTGAGTGTTTAAAATCAAGTCCCAGAATATTGTTCTTTGTCTGTTTGAAGTTGAAAATAATTCCGGTAATAATCTTTTCCTAACATCGCCCTTCGTCCATCTGCACCCAATCTGCCAAAATCGTCCAGTCTTCCCGATCCCCGCATAATAGGCAAATCCGCCTACCAGGACTCCGGCGCTGTATTCCTTTTTACCTCTTTTTTCTAGTTTCTAAATTTCCTTATTTGACCTATTCGTTTTTCCTTTTTACATATACATACACAAACACATACACATTTACAAACACAGAAACACCCATGCCCAAGGCGGGACTCGAACCCACGAAGCTTCGTCAACTCTCTTACGAGTTTTCCACCCTCCCAACCTGAGCCACGCTGTAGTAACGGCATTTGTTTCAGGTATATCAGCTTGTATCCCTAGTGGTGCAGAATGCATAAGAAAGGACGTCCAAAAAAAAAAAAAAGTGTTCCATATTATTTTCTGCAATGGAAAATCATCTTATATCTTAGAGACGTTATAAAATGAAATCCCAGGCAATGTGATTAGCAAAATGTAAACACGGAAAATGCATTACATTTTCCATATGACGAAAGTCCTGCACATTTAAGAGGAGCCGAAAAGCCAATGTTAAATTTTGACCCATTATCTGAACAATTATTTAAGGTATTGAGCTAAATCTTTCAAGGTAAAGTCAGCAATAGCATTACTGTTAATCCATGAAAACTAGAATAATTCTGCTTATTAGTAGGAAAGATATTACTTCTTAAAAAAAAAACTCTTAAACTTTATTGAAAAACGGAGATTTTTAAATTTAAAAAAGAACAAATCCATACACATAAACACTTTTTCCTTAAAATAAAGCCTATTTTATTGCAAATGAGAGGTAAAAATTTCAGGTCTTAATGTCAATTAGTTTCTGAAATAATGAGGTATTTGTATGGAATATTTTACTTCTTCAGAAATTGCTTTCTAACATAAAATTTAAAAATCTGATGTGTTCCATTCACATGACTTTCTCTACATCGCTGAAACAAATTATTGTCAAAAGACATACTCTTCTATCCACTTTATGATGAGATAAACTTTAGCAGTAATTGTCTTATTTACTTGGTTCCTTGCAAGTATAAGGAAAATGAAGGAATACTATACTAGGCAAAAGATAGTCAAATATTTTAAAAGCCGGTTGTCATGTGGATGAAATCTGTTTCAGTGAGTTTACGACTCTCCCTGTGAAAAAAGTTGAGTACTTTAAATCTGAAACAATTAACAAGGAATATCTCAGAAATGGCCAATTCCACGAAAAGGAACTAACTATATGACATAAATTCTTTGTTTTAACGTCATCTAGATTTTATGTGTAGTAAGTTTCTGTCTCTCTATTATAATTTACCAGTTCCGCAAAATTCAGCAAAATTCATTCATAATAAAGAGGTCCTTAGAGGTTATTCCCTGAAAATTCAAGATATAAATTTTATTTGCCATGTAAATATCTTTCATATACGGTATTTTAATTAAAATCGTTAGAAGCATCGATCTTTTTTCCATTTAAAGGGTAGTTTGGGATTTTTCTCAAAATCTTCGTGTCGCATTCCCGGAAGATAATAAACTTAAATATCAAGTTTGGTATTTTACCAACTTTTCGTTTTTGAGTTATCGTCTTCACACACACGCTGACACGCGGGCACTCACACACACAGACCTTTTTCTGAAAATACTGTTTTTGGATACAGGGGACCCTAAAACGTGTATTTCCGGTGAAATCTCAGTATCGAATTTTTGGGTGGAATCTTCTCTATACACCACGTTTAGAGAAAGTAAAAAATGTAACCTAACTTTCCAAACACAGCTTCGCAAATCTTCGAAACTGTCACATGAAGAAAGGCCAGTGCTGAGAATAGCTATAGTAAAACTTCCCGATCAAAAGTAGAACAAAATCTCTTTTCTAACATTAATATGGACAGAGTTGTTGATGTTTTATTGAGTGAGTGAACCAAAATGTTCTAAAAAACCACTACGCACCATTATTTTCAACAATATTTTAAAATTATTTATAATTAGCGCACCTCTAACAAAATGAGCGGGATATTTGTAATATTTATATACAATTAAACTATGAAAATGGAAAAAACTTATGAAAGTCCCATTTTTATTTAGCTTAAAGTAGCAATGGTAAGTAACCAGATTTTAGTTTTATAGGTGTAATAGTACAGCACCTTTAAGGTAAGATTTAGAAATAATTTCAGAGAAATGGACCAAATTTATTGAGCCGCATGTAACTTTGGATGGCCCCCTTGTGGCTGCCCTCATTAATTTGGGCGGCACCACTAGTTAATTAGCCTGGACAATTTATTGTTCGGTACCTGCCCCTGGGGTGTATATTCTCCAGGGCAAGCATTGAGTGCCTAAGTAAATTCTCTCCGTGTCCATACCCTTCGTAATGTTAAACGACATTCCAGCGTGGAGACTGCATAAATGACAAACAATGGAAACTGCCGTCTTTAAAATTCCTCGTACAGGTTCATTCAAAAATACTTTTACAATATTTGGGCCCAGGTTCTTTACATCAAAACAAGAAAAAAATGTTCATATAAACACATGTCCCTAAACACTTAGTTCTCGATTTACAGATATTCAAAATGTCATTAAAGCAAAGCATTTTAAAGTGGCATTTTATTCTATTTTTGACTTGTCAGTGTTGTTCCCATTAGGTGTTCCACACTAGCACCACTTATAAAAATATCACTTATGGCACCAAATGTCCTCCTCTTGTCTAAACTCTTATGTATTTGTCGAAGCATAGAATGCCAAAGGATTGAGGTTTCGGGACGTTAAGGTCATTAAACTAGTCCTCCTGTACCTCACCATTTGGCATGCTAGATACCCTTACATCTCGAACAACGAGACTAAAATGTGCTAGAACATCATGTATAAACCACATGTTTCTTCTTATTTGCTGAGACACATTTTCTAATACGTGTGTGAGAGTGTTCTGAATGAAGTCCCTGTAGACAACACTTGTAAGACGAGCTGGGGAATGTATTACACATCTGATAATGTTAACAAGTAGCCATGGCAACACAAGGCCAACTCTGCAGGGTAAAATGGGTCAAAGCCCTCTATGAATGAGTGAACAAATAAATAAAACTATGACGTTGAACCCGGAAAACCGTTGAAGGTGACTTTCAATAATAAATTGATAACGCGAAAACGAAGCGTTTTGTAGCATGTTTATATGTAGCTTGTTTCGCTGTCAGGAATCCATTCCCAAACGTTGTAAAAATATATTTGAATCATCCTGTATATGTAATAATCGATTGAGGCATTTAACGTTACTAAAACACGAATGTTTATATAAATAGGTTATTATCTACGTATTCACAATGTTCATAACTGACTCTTGACGACACAGTCCTAATGCCAGTTACGTATTTGAATGTAGGCAATACTAGTGTTCCAAGTTGCCGTGCATTTTATGGAAAATGAAACGTTTTTATATTATTTTCACTGAATGGCGAAAATTTATTATTATCATCATCATTATTATTATTACTACTACTAATCAATAATTAAGACCTGATTTATAATTACTTACATCACAGTTCGTGACACCTACTCGCTTCTCTCCCAAAAAGAAAAGGTTGTCTTACTTACTGATTCAACACACCAGATAGTAACAAATTGTATACAGGGAGAGAAACATCATAAGGAGATGTTCTCGCTTATGTCAAATATGGTTCATTCCTACAACTTATAATGATAAAAATTGCAGGAAAACACGTTTTATTCAGTTCTGTCTTACTGTGGCATTGCCGTCTTATATAAGGTTCTGAAGTTCGTCTTGGTATATGACTCATCGCAGTTGGATGTGTAAATAACAGGAAGGACGACGCAATGGCAAAGGAACCTTCGGAACGTGAGACATCGTGATTCTTCTCGATATTCGAGATATTTTTCCAAGCTTCGGCTTCCAGAAGTTTCCAGAATGTTCTGTGAGGTCATTTTCTTGTCATAAAAAGAGGAAGGCTTGCTGTGGTGTTGCGTTATGAATTGTATTGAATCGTGGAATGGCTGGAGTGTTGGTACCACTGGATGGGTGCAGCTAAAAACTGTCTACGCCAAAAACATCGTGTGAATTATTTGTATCAGGGAAACAAAGACTGTATTTGTAAACCATTTTAGCAAACAATGCTATATTGTTTAACTAGGTTCAAAAGTGATCTTTATTAATGACTGCGTCAAGTTAGATCACGACCGCAGCGAGTCATATAAGACCCACTAGATAATAATTTCAATACAATACTTTATGTTACCTTTATTTAAGGAAATGCGTTTTAATGCAGCAAATAATTATAATATGGCATATTAAATCTTATAACAGTGAACAAATTTAATTATATTACTATTCATGTCGTCAACTTGGTTGTTGTTATAATAACCATCTAGCTAATTGAAATCAATATATTGCCATTCCTTAAAATTATGGATGATTTTTATGAAATTATGCAGAGTCTGTTTTTGGTGGTCCTATTGAACGTGATACTATTGATGCGTGTAACTAGATTGATGAAGGAGTTGGTGTTGGCAGTGTAACAAATGAGTTGGTCGACAATATCAGTTCATGTGACAATATGGCTCCTCAGTGAATGTTAACAACTGTACGAATTGTCAGATAGCTATTCATTTCTGTGTCATTTACTGTTGAACTCATACTTAAGCTAAAAGTTATAGTATTGATATAAACATTTTCTTGTGTCATTTACTGTTGAACTCATACTTAAGCTAAAAGTTATAGTATTGATATAAACATTTTCTCACATAAGTCGTGTGTAGTACAAGAGTTGGGTAGCTAGAGTCGGACTGAATAATTGTCAATGACATTGAATTGTTCAATATGAGTCTACCTATCACACTACTGTCCTTCACACGACTTGTGTGAAAAATAATTAAGTAAACACTAATTGACCATACTAGTTGACTATAGTGCAAATCCTGGGGCTCTATACTTACGACATTGTAAATCGCCCCTGGGCTATGTCATTTCAAAATAATTTTAGATCACGTATTAGTTTGCTAGGAAACATGCGAGTTAGTTCAGAAATTTAATGCAGAGTTGGCATGTTGCCCTAACAGCTCAGTGGCAGAGCAATCGGAAGATACGTGGTTCAAATCCCGGTTATGGCATTGCATTTTTCAGTCTGACTCTACCTAAGAGCTATAATTTGTTTTCAAATAAAATTAGTTGGCAACAAATAGTAGTACAATGTCTTCTTATTTTTGAGGCTTCTATTGTACTCAAAGTAAATAATACACTAACAATTAGGAAATGAAAGTTATTGTTTCTTAAGAATCATGACGTCATTTATAAAGGGCACGTTGCTATGTGAAAATACATAACGACGTATTATTTACTTTATACGAAAATAAACAACAACTTTTGCAATAGAACAGTATCAATTAATTTTCTGCTTTTGAAACGGAAGTACCTAAAGACATTTGTGGCACTGCTCTTAATGTGCTAGTCTTGTGACCAGCAGCGCGAGCGAGAAACATTCACTTCTTCAATAATCGTCAAAATTACTGGTTTTAACGTCCTTTAGCCTCGTTTTTCATATCGGACCAGCACTGGAATTAGTGAAATGATGCTCAAATGATTTCGGGGTCCATGGAGCTTAAAGTTACTCGTCTTCTCAGGATAAGACAAGACCTCGAAAAGAACCTTACCCGGGTAACTCACGCTAAGGGAGATTGGAACCCGCGATCTGTTGAATGTGAGGCAGACACTCTATCACCACACTACCCAGGCATGTTATTGCTATATTTCTGTACTATTAATGCTTTCAAACCGTCTCTAGTCCAAAGATACACTAGGATAAAGTCTTAGAAGACCTAGTGAGGTATGGAAGCGAAGCTTGGACCATACAACAAAGTGACATATCGTATCACAGTTAACGAAATGAAATTTTTAAAATGAACTGCAGCATAGGTACATTAACTGGATAGCAAAAATAATATAGATATTATGAAATAATTAAAAATTGAACCAATAATAGAAAAATCTGATCTATTCCATTCACATGACTTTCTCTACATCTCAATATCAAAATGATTGTTAAAAAGCTTAACCTTTTATCTACTTCATTCTAATCAAGATATATATTAGCAAAATTGCTTTCTTGTAAGCAGAAGGGAATATACTAGGCTAAAACGACATTAAAAGTTTGTAGCTCTGTGGACGAAATCCGTTTCCATGCATTACCTGGAGGTCACAAATTTCCGTATAAGAAAAGTTTTAAGTGTTTTAAAACTGAAACAAGTAACAAGTAATATCTCAAAAATGATCATCTCTACCAAAATAAATTGACACAAATTATGTGCTTTAAGGAGATCTACATATCTTATGCAGCCAGTTTTTGTCTACCTCTTACTATTTACTAGTCATGCAAAATCCAGCAAAATTCAGACAGAATAAAGAGGTTTCAGAGGATACTTCCGGAAATTTCAGGGTATCCGTTTTATTTGCCGTGTAAATGTCTTTAATATACGGTATTTTAATCAAAATCGTTACAGCCATTTTTAAAAAAATCAAAATTTTCGAAAAATTTTCCATGTAAAGGGAAGTTTGGGGTGGGGGGGGGGATTACCTTCGTGTCGCATTTCTGGAAGATACCAAACTATAATGCCAAGTTTGATATTTAACGGTCTTTTAGTTTTTGAGCTATGCTGTCCACAGAAATACACACATGCACACACACGGACCTTTTTTCCAAAAATGCCTTTTTTTTTTGGATTCAGGGGGACCCAAAACACGTATTTCCGGTGAAATCTCGGTATCCAATTTTGGGTGGAATAGAATACCTTCTCTACACACTATGTAAACACTACATGTAGCTCTAACGATTTTGATTAAAATCTCTAATTTAAATGCGAAATAAAATTAATATTTTGAATTTTCTGGGAATAGCCTATAAAGACCTCTTTATTGTGGATGATTTTTATTGAATTTTGCATAACTGGTAAATCATAAGAGATAAACAAAAACTTACTACACAAAAAATGTAGATCACGATAAAAACACACATTTATGTTTATTTTTTTTGTTGGAGTTGATTGTTTTTTAGATATTCCTTGTTATTGGTTTCAGCTTTAAAAACCTTATATCTTTCTCATACGGGAATTTGTCAACTTCTTTCCGTACAAACAAAGGAACTTCAGTCACATAGCAACCAGCTTTTGACTATTTTAACCTGTGATACTCCCTTATTTCGCTTCTATGTACAAGGAAGCAAGTAATGAGACCATTTCTGTTAATGTTTCTCAAGTAAATAGAAGCACAAGCTTTTTAACAATAATTTGTAATAGAGGTTTAGAGAAAGTCATATGAATGGGACACATCAGATTTTTTTTTGTGTTGTGACAGAAACATAAACAAATATGACCATAGCCTGCAAACCATTACAACAAAAGAGATTACATTTTCCCTGTAACTTATTTGTGGTATACATCTCAAAAAGTTAGGATTTTAGTGTGGAATTTCAAATTTTCAGTCATACATCATAATTGAATTAATTTCTGAGCAGGAACCTTCCCAGGGATAAATGAAACTCTACACAGAATACATATAAACACAATGTATGAGTCCACATTTGCATGATGACGAATTACTTACTTGTAGTTGTAGTTGCCGGAATTATTGTTTCGCTGCAGTTCTTTCATATTTCAGTAAATATGTAAAATGATATTAAGATGACGGGTCCCAATCACCGTCCGTGCCCCTTTAGACTTGCGTGATCAAGGATGGAGGGATGTGGGGAAAGTTACATGACGTCGGGTGCAGACTGAACGCTTCCGAAACCACCCGGTCCCAACCCACACGCCCTCTGGGTTTCCCCAAGGGCCCGAAAACACCCAAAGGCGGGTCTCGATAGCGTTTCCGCTATGACACCAGAAATAAACCTCTATAGGTTTACCCGCTGCATCCCGCAGAACACCATGGCCTGGTTCAGCAACCCTGAAACAGGCGACAAAGAACTGACGAAAAACGGCGTTTCGTGTTACAGGTGGCCTAGATTTCAAAAACCAAGCATTATTAGTTTGGAATTTCAAACATTCAGTCATACATGTCTAAGGTTTCTTGCTGACAACTCTCTATCTACCTGTTCTACTCTTCTTACAAAATATTATTCCTCTTTCTACACCAGAGATAAACATTAGCAGAATGTTCTTATTACTTAGTTCTTTATATCTAGAAGGGAACTAAAGGAATACGCTATGTAAAGTGATAGTCAAATGTTTTAAAAACTGTGGTTAAGCGATTGTTATTGTCAATCGTTTGTTTGTGTGGTCAGGAGTAGAACAAAAGCAAAATGGGCACTTCCTGTCTGAGAAAAGTATAAGTACTTTACAATTGAAACCAATAACAAGGAAAATCTCGGAAACGGTTACCTCAAAATAAAAATGTAAAGAACAAAGTGTGGTTTGACGAGATCTACGTTTTCTGTGAAGTAAATTATTGTCTATCTCTTACGGTTTAGCAGTTAAGCAAAATTCGGCCAATAGTCATCCAGAATAAAGAGGTCTTCAGAGGCTATTTCCAGAAAATTCAAGATATATATTTTATTTGCAATGTGAATATCTTTAATATGCAGTATTTTAATCAAAATTGTTAGAGATTTTTGAGAAAATAAAAATTTTCGAAAATTCTTCCATGTTACATATAGTTTGTGGTGGGGGATTTTCTTTAAAATCTTCGTGTCCAATCCTTGGAAGATATTAAACCTAAACACCAAACTTGGTATTTAACGGTATTTCTGCTTTCGAGCTATGTTATCGAAAGACACACACACGCACAAAACACACACACACACACACACACACACCCACGGGCCTTATTCTAAAAATCTGATGTGTCCCATTTACATGAATTTCTCTACATCTCTATAACAAATTATTCTTCTATTCTCTTATATTCTGTTCACGGTAATCGAAATAAACACCAACAGAAACGGACTTACTACTTAATTCCTTATAAGTAGAAGGAAAATATGGGAATACACTAGGCTAAACCGACAGTCACCTGTTTTAAAATGTGGTTGCTATGGGATTGAAAGTGGCCAGGATTTGAAAGTTTCTGCATGAGCAAAGTATTTTAAAACTGAAACCAATAATAACGAGTATCTGGAAAACATTAAACCCCACGAAAAAAGATGTATATGATACAAATGGTATGTTTTAATATTTTTGTATAGTTAAGTTTTTGCCTATCTCTTACGGTTAACTAGTTCAGCAAATGTCAAAACAATTCATCCAAAATAAAGAGGTCTTTATACACCATTCTTAGAAAATTCAAGATATACACTTTATTTGGGATATAAATATCTGTAGTATACGGTAATTTAGTCAAAATATTTTTGAGAAATCAAAATTTTGTTCATATAAAGAGTAGTTTATGGTGAGGGAATTTTCTTGAAGATCTTCGTGTCGCATCCTTGGAAGATACAAAACCTAAAATAGCAAGTTTTACCGACTTTTCGTTTTTGAGTTATCGTGTTCACAAACACAGGGATGCACATACCGGAACTTTTTTCTAAAAATGTTTTCTTTGGTTACAGGGGACCCTAACACATGTCTTTCCGGGGAAATCTCAATATGGAATTTTTGGGTGCAATACAATGCCATCTCTATACACTAAGTACATAGTGCGTGTAGAGAAAGTGAACATTGATGTTTATAGAAAGAAAACAGTGAATGTGAACCCCTTGTAGTTTAATATGAGAAATGTTGCATTATAATCTCCGGTAGTGCCGGATGCAAAACGGACAGTTGATTCTGCTCTCACCGGACGTTTTAATAAGAGTGTCTGTGTGGCTTTGGCAGCACGGGAGTTGCCTAAGTAATAGGAGCTAGTGGGAACAAATGATAGTCGACATTTAAACCATAGCATTATCATGGTCATCCAGCGCCGGGATTAGCTGCTTTGTGGCATGGCACTGTAGTTTAGTGCCGCTGGTATGAAAACTTGGTCTACCTCACGGTAATGTCACGTTTATATAGTCCGTTAATATTAGTTTTGCTTTCTCTTCCCTCAAAATTCCGTCTAAAAGCTGGATTTACACCGAAATGTCTTAGCAAGAAAACCAACAAATTTCAACTTCATATTTAGCGGTATATTTCAGGGATGCGACGCAAAGATTTCATCAGCATAAATTACAATACTAATAGCTTTTCAGATAAAATCCTATAAACATTAAGTCTGTTAGTATTATTAGAACCAGTTGAAAAATTAAATGTCGCAGCCGGGATTTGAACACACTTTTCCCGCTCTCCGTGAGGTTGCTCTAACCATTGAGCTACAGTGACAACTTGCCGGTATGACATCCAATCTTCCAACTGCTATATGTGTTTTACCCGGTTCAGCCAACCAGTATGTCTCCACCTTAATCATCGTAAGGTAATATTCTCGCCAACGTAAGGAAGCCTATTTTTACTTTCTCTACATGTACTATGTACATAATGTACAGAGAAGGTATTGTCATGCACCCAAAAATTCGATACCGACATTTCACCGGAAATACATGTTTTGAGACCCCGTGAATAAAAAAAAATTAGAAGAATGTCCGTGTGTGTCTGTGTATGTGTGTGTGTGTGTATCTGTGGGCAGCATAGCTCAAAAACGAAAAGTCCGTTAAAAACCAAACTTGCTATCTAGGTTTGGTATTTTTATAGGATGCGACACGAAGATTTCCAAGAAAAACCCCACCCCCAACTACTCTTTACATCTAACTTTTTTCGAAAATTTTGAGTTTCTCATAAATGGCTCTAAGGATTTTGACTAAAATATCGTATATTAAAGATATCTACCTGAAAAATAAAATAAATATCTTGAAGTTTCTGGAAATAGCCTCAAAAGACTACTTTATTATGGATGAATTTTATGGATTTTTTCATAACTGCTAAACCTTAAGAGAAATACAAAAACTTACCACACAAAAAATGTAGAGCACATTAAAACAATTATGTAATATATATATATATTTCGTGGAGTTGATCGTTTTTGAAATATTCCTTGTTATTAGTTTCAGCTTTAAAGAATTTATACTTTTCTCATGTAGGAATTTGTCAACTCATGTCCATACCAACAAAGGAACTTCAGTCTCATAGCAACCAGCTTTTGACTATCACTTTAACCAATGGTACTCCCTTATTTCGCTTCTAGTTAAAGGAAGCGAGAAGTAGGACTATTTCTGCTATTTGTTTCTTGATTAGCATGCAGTAAATAGAAGTATTAGCGGATTAACAGTAATTTGTTGCAGAGATGTAGAGAAACTCTTGTGAATGGAAAACATATCAGATTTTCATTATAATGGTTAGAGAACAGCACGAAGAGCGGGAGAACCGTGTTCAGATTCCGGCTGTTGCATGGAATTTGTCAACTGGTTCTAATAATACTAACTGTTACCTTTTGTATCTTTCAAAAGAGAGGAGTGTTAACATTATAATACATTAAGAGTGTTATTAGCATATAAGTGAGTATTAGGTGATGGTTTTAATTGCTATACAGGGCTACTAAACAAGAAGTATGTAAACCTGTCTCGGAATTCTGCGTTTCCGATCTCCCTTCAGGTACTGGTTCATTTAAAACTATCCGAACCGGCTGTGTGGTGATTTGCCTGTTCGCGCCCTCGACGCTCGTTGCCGTCTGCCGCTATTATAGAAAGGCGCGGATGAAACCATTCAACATTTTTACATTCACTACACGCATTATATATATATATATATATATATATATATATAGTGTATAGAGAAGCTATTCCATTTCACCCAAAAATTCGATACCGAGATTTCACCGGAAATAGGCGTTTTAGGGTCCCCTGAATCCCCCCCCCAAAAAAGGATTTTTAGAAAAAATTCCGTGTCTTATTTCATGTGTCAGAATGTCCGTGTGTCCATGTATCTGTGAACACGATAACTCAAAATCGAAGAATTTGTATAATACCAAACTTGGCATATAAGTTTAGTACCTTCCAAGGATGCGACACGAACGTTTTAATGAAAATCCCCACCCTATACTACAGTTTACATGAAAAAAATTCGAAGTTTTTTCTCTCTCAGAAATGGCTCAAACGAATTTGATAAAAATACTGTCTATATTAAAGATATTTAGAAGAAAAATAAAATGTATATCTTGTATTTTCTGCGAATAGCCTTTGAAGGCATCTTTATTATGAATAAATTTTGCGGAATTTTCCATAACTGATAAACCGAAAGAGTTAGACATAATCTTACTTAATAGAAATGTAGATCTCGTTCAAGCACACATTTTATGTTGTGTTTTTTTCGCAGAGTTGATCGTTTTCGAGATATTCCTTGTTATTGATTCCAGCTTCAAAATACTTATACTTTTCTCAACTCCTGTCCATACAAACGAAGGAACTTCAGTCACATAGCAAGCAGCTTTTGACTATCACTTCAACCTATGGTACTCCCTTATTCCCCTTCTACTTACATGAAAGCACTCAATAGGATGATTTCTGCTATTTTTTCTGATTAGGATGAAGTAAATAGAAGAATAAGCTTTTTAACAATAATCTCTTGCAGATATTCCATGTGAATGGATGACATCAGATTTTTTTAATTTAATGTTGAGTAACTTGCGGTCATGGAATAATTTTATACGATGCCGAACACCATTTTAAAACGTGTTAAGTTTATGCTAAGTCTAAGTTAGCTTTGCAAACAGTTTTCGGGTACCTGTGCTTTATTTACATCTGAAAACATAAAAGAGGCAGGATACTGATGCTTGACGAGCGAATGTGATCACTTATTCACTCTCTGCTGATTCGGATAGCGTTTTAATGCCAGGATGCTGACCATGGCACTGACAAACACCAGATATAGCATAGTGATCGATATCGCCGAGCGCTCGTCACCAGTTTGCTTCGTCATTCAGCGGAAACTCTCGTAAATCATCATGACCCGTCTTCCACGTTTTCGCTTAAAAAGTCAAAATATATTCCTCTTGACTAACTGTCGTAGTTCCCCAGTAACACCTTTCCTTGATAAAACACTTTAAAATTAGGATTGGGATCAAAAGTAGGACAACAGATATTTCGTAAGGAAAGCATGACTACATACGTATTTATACATATAACAGGCATTCTCTCATTCATTAATACGAGGGCCATCCAGAAAGTGGCAGACGATTTGGCATAACTAAACAATAACTAAAGTTATCATTTACAAAGTTACAATACCTTACTCTATTTCTCAACGCAATCTCCATTCCGTCAAGACAATTATTGTCACGTGATACCACAACACTCTTCTACCGCCAAAGATGATGTACCGCCACTTTGAGGTTGGGACATTTTTCATCCAAAGACATGTAGTGTCCAAAGTGAAACACCGGTTTTGCTGAATTATTTTATCAACAGTTGTTTTTAACTCCTCCTAGCGATTGATGGACTTCCACTCCAGTCTTTATCGTACACACTGGTTCTTCCTTGATTACTCATAAATGATGCGGCACTTCCCAACTGAAGACTCCTTTATTGCATTGTCACTATACATTTGCGCTATCTGGCTATTACATCCATTGACCGAACATTTTGTGCATTCAAAATAAAACGAATAAGTCCTTTGATAGTAGAAAAGTATAACATCGGCATTGAAAAACTGGCACCACGTGCCAAATGTCTTGACAGAATGGAGATTACGTTGAGAAGTAGAGTAAGGTACTGTAATTTTGTAAATAAAGTTTTGTGTTGATAACTTTCGTTATTATTTAGTTATATCAAATCGCCTGTCACTTTCTGGAAAATCCTCCTACTTTATATACTTATATTGGGATGTTTTACCGAGTGGAATGCTTCTACGAAGTACCATTAACAATGAGCTATAGGAAGGTACTATGGCCTTCAATTAAACTTAAGGCAATCATTAGATCCTCTATTTATGTTTATACTGCAAAAAAGGGTACACTGGATATCGCTTATTGAAATGTATATTAGGAAATATGAGTAAAATAATTATTTTCCTCGTTAAATAGAAAATAATATTATAGATTAAAGTAACTTCCTATTGCATGCGTAGGAGAACTTTTTATCAACACTGAGATGTAGAACGTGAAGAAATCCTCTCCTTTGGCGTATGAGCAAATTGCAATTAACTCGTGCCGAATTTTGTAACCTACTTGCGTAAGGACTAGAATAGTATTAGCATGGACAAAATTATGAAACTTAAAAAGAAATGATAATATAACTTTTATATCTGAAACTAAGTTATGTCTCGTGTTATAGAACACTTATCATGTATATTACTTTTCGTTTCTGTAATTATCACGTAGAAAAGTATTAAATCAAAAAATTAAATGACTTAGCATTTTAGGCGATTAGTACAACCAGAAGTAATGTAACTAATGAGTTATATTTATGTGAGGTCAACTGTCAAATAGCTACGATGCTAATAAACAATTTTCGAGTTCGTTACTTTAAGGTTATGTATGAGTGGTATTTCATAAAAATCACCAAAAATCTAATTTTTTTATTTTAATTTCATAAAATAATTTAAAAATTCCTGAATACAAAAACTTCACAACTTTGCTCCAGGTGTCATCTTTAAATGCCTTAGAGATGAATATGTACTGGACTGGCAAGAAAAACTTCGTGTGCACATTGTTGCAGAGTACAGACGTGCAAAAAATAATGTTTACAGAACTTACGACCATAAGAATGTGTCATTATATATTTCGATTTCTAAGCACAAACACTAACTTCAGTTTATGAATATCACATCTCCAGAATCAAATACATCCTCAAGTAAGTCTAGAACAACGCCACTGCCTTGGACGGTGGAAGTTGCGCATCTACCGCCATGTTTCTTCTCAATCTCACAGAATATTGCATATGGCTTGACATCTGTCAGTTGTGGGCGAAGCCTGCCGGTCGTTTGGAGCAAACGTGATTTGGTGATGAGTATTCTTTGTGGTTGACACAATATTTATTTGAAATGTTCTTCAATAAAGCTTCGAGAAAAATTCCATCTCAATTTTCCCGATTTGTTAATTTCTAAGCGGGTATTCTGAAAGAATAATTAGTTCAACAGCTAATGCGCTGGCTGAAAAAGAAATTGAACGAAATAGAAACACGACAGCCATCCAGAAAGTGACTGGCGATTTGACATATATAATAATAATAATAATAATAATAATAATAATAATAATAATAATAATAATAACGAAAGCTATCAACACAAAACTTTATTTACAAAGTTACGGACGTTACTCTATTTCTCGTAATCTTCATTCTGTCAAGATATTTATTGCCACGTGGTACCAGTTTTTTAATTGTGATTTTATTTTTTCTATCACCAAAGAACTTACTGTTTTTTTTTTTTTGTTATTTTTTATGCACAAAATGTTAGTCCAATAGAATTGTATAGGCAAATAACGCAAGTGCATGGTGATAATGGAATGAACGAGTCTTCAGTGAGGAAATTGCGCATAATTTACGAGTAATCAAGGATGAACCAATGTGTACGAAAAAGACCGGAGTGGGAATTCATCAATCGCTATGAAGGAGTTGAAAGCAAATGCTGATAAAAGCATTAAAACAAAAACTGGCGCTTCAGTTTAAAGATCACACATGACATTTTGGGTCAAAACATTTCTTAACCTGAAATTGACAGGATATCTTGGCTCAGATCTTTGGCGGTGGAAAAACCGGTACCTACTGACAATAAATACCCTAATAGCAATGGCGATTATGTTGAGAAATAGAGTAAGGTCGTAGGAGCACATACCATATGCTCATAAAACATATAAAAAGGGAAAGTGTACATAATATTATAAGCTTATAGAAAGCGATGTAAAATAGTTGGCATACTTAGTGGTAGAAATATGCATAATAGCAAATTGTAACTTGGGTAATTAAGGCAATGCGAGCTAGCTTAATTCCAGGTAACAGTTCACCAACCACCAACTGCTAATGAACACAGGGTTTAGGCTAAAGAACGTAAGGTAGAAAAGAACAGACATAGAAAGAAGTGAGACAGGAATAGTGACTTGTCCTCCAAGTAACACAGGGAATTGGAGAAATAGACAAAGCAAGCAGAAGTTAATGTGAGAGGAAAAGTGTGGGGTTTTCCCAAACGTGTCATGTGGACGCTATGACATAAAAACTTAGCACAATTTATTTTCATAACCTCTTAGGTAATGCCCACAAAGAACCAATAAGAGTTGCTGATACATTTTATGGTGCGAAGTTGGCGTCACCCAGGATTGGTATATAAGTCGCGGCAGATCCCTTATTTGGTTACTCTAACTTACTCTCTGTTACTGTCTTGACTACACAGCTACTTTTACACTGTGTTGTGCGCACGTCCACGTGTTTAAGTGGTGGAAGAGCGATGTGCAGATGGTTAGATTAGGCTCCTGATTATTATTATTATTTTAAGTGGTGCGAAGGTAAAGAAACAAGCTAGCCGCCCGTTAAACTTGTGATACAATAAATTCAAGTCATAAGGGAAAATGCAGTGTTTTTAATATTCGCCTCAACCACAAACCCCCTGAGATATTATTAATTAGGAGATTAGAAATGGAATCGTCACCAACAAGAAGCTGAGGACACTGCTGAAGGAGACGACCGAATACCCGCGACAAGGTACTGCAACTTTGTAAATAACACTTCGGTTGATAACTTTCGTTATTATTAGTTATGCCAAATCGTCTGTCACTTTCTGGATGACCCTCGTATATGTGGCAATGGGATTGAGATGAGAGGAAAGGAGGTTGCTTTAAGACACGGAAAATGTTTCAACGTGACGAAAGTGAATGTGGACGAGGTCCTGACCTAGGTGAAGCTGTCAGCTTTCAGGGCAACACCATGTTGTGAGCTAATGCTAAGCCTCAGCAGACAGGGAGGCTTTTAGCTCAGCCTCTACACCCTGACACAAAAGTTGAATCGCTTCTTCAACGTCTACTTCAACACTTTCTAAATATGGCGCTACTCCTCAGTTTCAGGCCCATTTGATGATCTATCAAAACCAATTTAAAATGTTCAGTTTAAAAGGACAAATCTGATGTGTTACACTCATATGACCTTCTCTAACTGTTCTACAAACAAACTTCCTACAAAACTCTATACTTCTTTCGACACCATGCTAATCAAGATAAACAATAGTAGAATGTGCTTATTAGTTGCTTCCTTGTAAGTAGAAGAGAACTAAGGGAAAGCACTTAGGATAAAGTGATAGTCAAATGTTATAAAAGCTGTTATTATGCGATTGTCATTGCAGTTCGCTTCTTTGTTGCCTAGCAGTAGAATAAAAGAAAAACGGACATTTCCTGTTTGAGAAAAGTATAAGTACTTTTCAGTGGAAATCAATAACAAGGAATATCTGAGAGGGTTACCTCCAAAAAAAAAAAAAAAAAAAGTGAAGTGTATAAATAGTGTGGTTTGACGAGATTTCCATTTTTTGTTCAGTACGTTTTTGTCTCTCTCTCTCTCTCTTACTGTTTACCAACTGTGCAAAATCCAGCGAAACTCATCCAGAATATGGAGGTCGTCAGGGCTATTTCCGAAAAAAATCAATAAATACATTTTTTTAGGATGTAAATAGCTTCAATTACGGTATTTTAGTGAACATCGTTGGAGCTATTTTTGAGAAAATCAAAATTTTCGAAAAAGTTTACATCTAAAGAGTAGTTTAGGGTGGGGGATTTTCCTCGAAATCTTCGACTTGTATCCTCAGAAGAAACTAAATTTATGTCAAGTATGGTATTTTACCGACTTTTCGTTTTTGAGTTAATATGTTCACGGACACACGGACACCCTGGCACATGGGCATACACACACCACACACGCGGATCTTTTTCTAAAAATGATTTTTTGGATACGGACCCTAAAACATCTATTTCCGGTGACATTTCGGTATCGATTTTTTTTGGATGGAATACAATAGGTAACGTCTATATATACTATGTACATAGTATGTGTAAAGAAATTAAAAATGTCAAAAACAAACATTCGAAAAGCCCATATCTTTTGTCAGGTTTCAAAGACAAATATTCTTGAGTGCATTGTAAGCTGCTAGTTTAAATATGGATGTCACTGCGTCTTCAGGTCCAGCAAAGAAGAGCATCTTTTACTTAACTAATGGATGGAATCCGCAAGCAGTAAATTAGATTGTGGGAGACACTGGTGGTGGTCACACCAGGACCACGAGCTTCAGCTTCAAAACAAGATTCCTCATCCGGCTTGAGAAACCATCAGGATAATTCTGTAGCCTTTCGACATCAAAATTGCTTTATTCTACGTTACAGGATATTTCAAAAGCAAATCGGTCGACATAGCATTTTATATACGAGTTAAAACCACTGTATGTGTGTTTACAATTTCATCTCCAAAATCCGGAAATACGTTGTTTAGGATGAGTACACAGATCTTTTACCTTTTTACACGTATCATGTAGAAGTGTATACAGAAGGTATTATATTCCAACCCCAAAATTCGATACCGAGATTTCAGAGGAAATATACGATTTGGGAGTTGCTGAATAAAAAAACAAACCTTTTTTTTTTTTAAAAAGTCCTATGTTTGTCTGTGGACATTATTCAAAATAGAAGTGATAGTTACATACCAAACTTGGTATTTAACTTTACTATCTTCCAAGGATGCAACAAAAATATTTTCAAGAAAATCCCCCATGCCAAACTTCCCTTTACATGAAACATTTCATTCAAAATGCCTTTAATGATTTTGATTAAAATTCGTTATGTATATATAAACGTATATCTTCAATTTTCTGGGAATAGCCTCTAAAGACCTGAATGACTTTTATATAACTGGCAAACCGTAAGAGATACACAAAAACTTATATAGGTACCACAGAAAAAATGTAGACCTCATTAAAACACACACTTCATGTCATATATACTTTTTTATTTATTCCGGATTATTGGTTTTAATTTTATGCCACTTAGACTCTTCTCAAACGGGAAGACATCTTTCTTCCTGTTTGTCGTTTGTTTATTCCCGGCAAGCAGAGAGATTGGAACTTCAATTGTCTCACATAGCGACCGGCTTTTAAAGGAGGAGACTATGCTTTAGTCTGTGCATTTTCTTATTTTACTTCTACTTACGAGGAAGCTAGCAATGAGACTAATTCTGCCTATATTTATCTTGATTAGCATGATATAGACAACAGATTAATGTTTGAATAACAGGTTTACGTAAAACCAGAGGACATCATCTCAAAGGAACACGTTACATTTTTCGTGTAGAGGAAGTAATATGAATGGAACACATATGTTTTTGTTTTGTTATGATTCGTAATTCATTACGGAAGAAAATGTGTAATGGAACATTTGTTTCAAAAGTTTACATACATTCACATGAAATATGTAAGAAAATAGGCGTTCTTAAGAAAAGTTAGCAGCAGATAAATAAAAATAACCGAATTCAAGGAGAGAAAGGTATGTCAGTATAACATAACATTCCTTTACCCCAAAAATATTTCGTTTCTTTGTGTGTTCATTTAAAGAGCACGGAATTTCATGATCAGCATGTAACAATCCGCATTTTAGAAATCTGTAGCCTGCTACTTATAACCTTCTTCCACCTAAATCTAAATTGTGAGAGTGTTGTCACGGTTTCACATCATAAAGAAGAATAAGTTGCAACGTTATGGGTGGTTTTGACCCGAATAATTGTTTGAATCGTATTGGACAAAGTCGCGTCGGCGTTGTTGTGTGGGTCAGTTGGTCCGGTTAGGGTGGAACCTAGTGACATTTCCCCTGTCTTTGCTGCTCCGGTGTTAGCTCAGGTTTTTCTTCTTCATCGGCGAGCATGAATTCCTCGGTACAGGGCGTGGTACAGAAGGAAAATACAAGAGGTAGTAAGAAAATAACAATAATCACTGGTTCGTAAATATTATTGAAGAAAAGTGCATGGTATAATATTACACTGTATAAACCCTAACCGTTGACAACCAAGTGACACCTGCAAACATGATTATAAACCTGGGGAACGCAAAACCATGACCTCTTGGTTTCAACCGCGGTGAGCAATGTGGCGCGATTTTTGCTCCAGCGACCGACATAGTGTCGCCCTTGGAATCTGGCGTAGAACTGTCCAAAACGGTTGTGAATTTTAAACTTAAACATCCTTCTGTATGAATAGCGTCCCTTCTTTCTATTGGTTGCATGTACTTGTGCCTCTATTCCCTAAAGCAACTCAACAAAAGACAAATGACAGAGCAATAACCTTTTTAGAATGTTCCCTTTTGAAAGCGCCACTAACAATACTTCAAGGTCTTGCTAACGGAAATATGTGCATTTACAGCTAAAACCACATTTCAAACCTTGTCGTCTTAGCGTGTAAAATACTAACAAAATACAAATATTCACAATAAAATAATAGCTGAAGCAAAGCTTATTACCCCTTACTATGATTAATACTACATTACTATATACAAATGCTATCTATTTAATTAAGTATAATTATCACTATCAATTCATTGCGCAATACATCTTATTTTTACATATTATTGTTAGTTACACGATTTCGATATTTTCACGCGGATATTGAAGAGTTACCGTCTCAAAGTCTTTCTAAGGCCTATATTAAACTATCACGTGATGCGAATACATTTAATGCTGTTGGACATATTGCACTTTGTCAAATAATTGATAACACCTTTTATCCACTTTTGAAAAGGATGCCCAACAGTTGACGTCATGGTTCTGTTTAGAATTTGCATTGTGTCATTATATTCGATATTTATGCATACATTTATTATAATATCGTTTCATTAAATCATGTGCATTAATTCCAGTAGAACTTAACCTCAAAAAGATACTTTCTTAAAGAAAGTTAATAATATATGTATGATCATTAATTACAAAGACAGCAGTCAAAGAGTAAATTAATGGCTATAATAATAAATTCGATTTGTTCTTCTAAATATTGACTTCTCAATATATTTAATCTATCCCTTACACTATTTGCATTATATTCTTCATATACTTCACAAATGGCTTCTTCTACGTTTTAATACAGTTGTAGTCATTTATGTTTTCATAAAAGAAGGAACACCAGCTGGACAAGACGCAGTCAGCCCCGAGGAAGCTTCATTAGAAGATGGGTGAAACATTGGCAGAGTTTAGCCTCAAGACGCGGTGTACACCGGAAGCACTGGACCAGGATAATTGCAGCCTTTGTTTCTGTTTTTATTACTTTCTCTACATGTACCATGTACATAGCGTACTGTATACACCCAAAATTTTGATACCGAGATTTCAGCGGAAACAGACGTTTTAAGGTATAAAAAAACATTTTTAGAAAAAGGTCCGCGTGTGTCTGTCCGTGTGTGTGTGAACACGATAACTCAAAAACGAAAAGTCAGTAAAATACCAAACTTGGTACTTAAGTTTAGAATCTTCCAGGGATACGACACGAAGATTTTGAGAAAACTACCCTCACTCCAAACTACCCTTTATATTGAAAAAAAATTGTAACGGTTTTGACTAAAATATCGTATATTAAATATATTTATATGACCAATAAAATGTATATCTTGAATTTTCTGAGAATAGTTTTAAAGACCTCTTTAGTGTGAATGCATTTTACTGAATGTTACGTAACTGGTAAACCGTAAGATATAGACAACAACTTACCACACAAAAAATATAAATCACATTAAAACACACAATTTATATCATAAATGTTTTTCATGGAATTCACCATTTTTGAGATATTCGTGTTTTTTGTTTCAGATATAAGGTATTTAAACTTTCCTCACATAGAAAGTTGTAAACTTCTGGCCCTGCATAGAAACGGGTTTCAACCACATGGAAACCAGGTTTTAAAAGATTTGACTATCGTTTCAGCCCAGTGTATTCCTTTATTTTCCTTCTACTTACAAGGAAGCAAATAATTAAGACAATTTCTGCTAATGCTTATCTCGATTACTATAAAGTAGAAGAATAAGCTTTTTAACAATAAGCTTTGTAGAGAAAGCTAGGTGAATAGAACCCATCAGAGTTTGATCTTTATGTTTTAAATTATACAACATTTCATGTGATTTATAATAGGAAATGCACAGTTTGGCTGTAGCCACTGAACAGGTGTAATGTCTGCCATTTCCTTTGCTAATCACAGATGTGATATCATGTGTGATGGTGGGTATAACTTTTATAACAGAAGTATGTCACTGCTAGATGTGGTCTAAAGATTCTGTATTGCACTGTAAAATGTTTGATCATGTGTATTTTATCACATTTTGCATCTAATCACAGATGTGAACAAAGATGTGATGGTGGGTATAGCTTTTATCACAGAAGTATGCCACAGTTAGATGTGGTCAAAGATGCTGTATTATACAGTAAAATGTTTGACCATGTCCATTTTATCACATTTTGCTTCTAATCACAGATGTGATCAAAGATGTGATGGTGGGTATAGCTTTTATCACAGAAGTATGTCACAGTTAGATGTGGTCAAAGATGCTGTATTACACTGTAAAATGTTTGACCATGTCCATTTTATCACATTTTGCTTCTAATCACAGATGTGATCAAAGATGCTGTATTACACTGTAAAATGTTTGATCATGTCCATTTTATCACATTTTGCTTCTAATCACAGATGTGATCTAAGATGCTGTATTACACTGTAAAATGTTTGATCTGTGACACAGCAATGAGCCAGTGTAATATAGAGCTAAGGATGTGGAGGAATGTATTGCGAAAATCATGTGAATGCATTATTTTCAACTTCAATTGCCTATGATGATGACGGTAGTGATAATTTAAACTATAGATAACGAAGCAGGTGCAGCGGGAGCTTAGAAACACATAAATTAACAGCAACATGTGTCAAGCCAGAGCGCTTCCAGCTGCTATTACCCGGATAACCACACATCTAGGACTGTACAACCATCAAGTACCAGCTAGGCCATATACAAATTAAATACTTTATTTTAAAAATCTGATGTGTTCACTTCACATGACTTTCTCTATATGTCTATAACACATTATTATTATTAAAAACTAATTCCTGAATCTATATCTCGCTAATCGAGATCAACACCAGCAGAAATTGTCCTTATTATTTGGTTCCTTGTAAGTAGACAAGAAAAGGTCTAATGGAGTCCATTCACATAATGTTCTCTAGCGTTTCGGTAAACAAACCTTTTATTCAAATTATTAAGCTGTCACCTTCATCTATTAGTCTTTGTACTAGTTACCTTGCAAGTAGAAGGGAAATAAGAAAATACACAGGCTAAAGAAATAGTCACAACCTTTAAAAGGCGTACGCTATGTGAAATAATTGAAACTCCAATCTCTTTGTTCGCCAAGACTAAACAAACGACAAATATTGCCATTTAAGAAATGTTTAAGTGGCTTGAAATTAAAACCAATAATACGGAATTATATAATAATTTCTCGAAAAAGTTAACACTACTTATACACACAGGCATTTTTGTAAAAAAAAATATTTTATTCAAGGGTCCTTAAAACATCTTCGTGCCAAATTTTGGGATGGAATAAATTACTTTCTCTGCCTAATTTTCGTAGTAGACAAAGTAAAAAGGCGCAGGAAATAATTACCTTATTGCAATATTTCGTTTAATAAAAACCTGATGCGTTCCATTCACATGACTTTCTCTAAACATTATTGTTCAACAGCTTATTCTACAGCATGCTAATCGAGATAAACATTAGCAGAAATGGTAATATTACTTGCTCCCTTGTAAGGAGGAGGAAAATAAGATAATTCACAGGCTAAAGCGATAGTCAAATATTTTAAACTTGATTACAAGGTAGCTAAAATCCGGTTTTTTTTTCTTTCTTTTTTTTTTTTTTTTTTTTTGGACATGACCAGGAGTTGACAAATTCTCGTATGAAAAAAGTTGAAGTAATTTAAAGCTGAAACCAATAACAAGCAATATCTCAAAAATGGCCAACTCCACGAAAAAATGTATATGACATAAATTGTGTGTATTAACGAGATCTATATATTTTGTGTAGTACGTTTGGTCTATCCAGCAAAATTCATCCAGAATAAAGAGGCTATCTGCAGAAAATCTAGATATACATTTTGTTTGTCGTGTGAATATGTTTAACATGCGTTATTTTAATTAAAATCGCTACAGTCATTTTTGGGAAATTAAACATTTTAGAAACTTTTTACATGTAAAGGTAGTTTGGGGTGGGGAGAGTATTTTCAAAACCTTCATGTCGAATCCCTGAAAGATAATAAACTCAGACACCAAGTTTGGTATTTTATCGACTTTTCATTTTTGAGTTATCGTGTTCACAGTCTCACGGACACACAGGAGAACCATTTTCTAAAAATACTTTTTGTGGATTCAGGGGATCTTAAAACATGTATTTCCAGGAAATTCTTTTTATAACCCAACATTTACTTTATTATAACTGGCGCAACATATATGGGACATGTGAAAATCTTAATGAGAGCTAGGAAGCAAGTTGTACTTTCAGATAAGCAGTTCACCAGTCGATGGACGCGTGCTGGAAGAGTGCCTGTCACAGTCAATGTCAAATATCTGTCACCTCTTATGCGCTGCACTGATAAACATGTGTTTTCACATGTATATTCATATTTACAAAACATGTATACAAATGGCCTGCTATATAAACAATGTCAATCGTCTGCCTCCAAATCTTCCACACCTGACAGTCCTTCGTCTTCGTTCACGTCATTGTCATCATCAACGCTATTGCTACTTTCTGCGCCATTATCCTGGTTTAGAAATATTTTTTATTTTCTACAATTCTTTCTAATGATATTAAATGTTCTCAACATGTGAACATATATTTTCCCATTCTGGCCTGCCAATTTCTGCAATTCGCTGGCGACACAGCTGTTCCTCATGTTTTAATTTGAAAGTGATACATTAAGTTTTATTTTTCTTTCTTTCTTATCTTTCGGTACCCTGGAAACGGAAGCCAGTGAAATATCAGTTGTCTTGGATATTCTTTCATTCACTTTCTACAGGCTTTTAAAGAACTCGGGGAACTTACATTTTCTTCCTTCATCTATGCCTCTTGTTTCATGAAGTCAAGGACATTTGTAATTATTTCTCTGCTCTGAGTAATACCATGCCACTTAACTTTGAAAACGTAGGAACCATGGTTAAAAAAATGAAATAAATAAAATGAGCACTATTTTCTGCCCACTTTGAATACAAACATATGCGGAACACTTTCGATATAGACTGTACAAGGTTTGCTCGCTGTGACTTTAAGTAAGCAAAGTACCATAGCACAAACTCCGATAAGCTAGGCTCGGTAGCTGGGTTGGCGGTCAGGGTCACGATCCAAGAAGTTTTGCGCCGGCTATGTGCACGATTGTAAAAATTTACCTCTGAATAAAGGTATTCCTAGAAAATGAAGATAAACGTTTTATTTGTCGTGTAAATTTAATTCTGGTAATATAATCAGTATTATATTTGAGAAAGTCCCAGATTTCGAGAACTTTTCCACGAAAAAAGAAATTTGGGGTTGAAAATTCTTGTGTCAGATCTCTAGAAGGTAATCGTAATTCCATGGCACGACAGTCCACAAGGGACCTTGGCTTACCGCCCGGCCGCTGCGCCCCAATCTCGATGCGAAGGCGTCATGGAGGGGTGCAGTGCTGGAGGGTGAGACGTGATTAGCGCCTCGAGTCCCTCCCGGCCGGTTAATGAGGTCGTCTCGACCTGAAGCCGCTACTTCTCTCTCAAATAGTTCCTGAATTGCCTTCCAGGGACCTCACGAGGCTGAGTGCACCCCGGACCAGGTCTCTCAGCGAGGGCAAATTCCCCACGCCGGTGCTGGGAATCCAACCCAGAAGTCCCGCTTGGCAAACAGCCACCCTACCAGCGCGCTAAGGAGACGACTCAAATCGCTGGAAGGTACCGAACTTAGTATTTAGTATTTGTTTCAAATTTAGTTTTTCAGCTAAGTTGTTAACACACATGAACCTTTTGTAAATATTTCTTCTGGATATAGGGGGCTTCGAAACATATATTTCTTGTTAAATCACATTATACAATTGTTGGATGGAATATAGTACCTTCACTACTGTCTATGTAGATAATAGAAAAAATACAAATAAAAGACAAGAATTGAATGATTTACTTCATTAGGAAGAGACAGAAATCACAAGATCAGTAAAGTACTCCGTAGTTTTTATTAAATGTGAAGAAATACCAATATAGAATTAAAGCAACAACAAAAAATGAATAAAATGCCTAATTGTTGGATATTATGCATGTATTTAGAAATTATGAAAGTGGAGAATCGTATATCGTATATTGAAGATATTTACATGACAAACAAATTGTATATCTTGAGTTTCCTGGGAATAGCTTCTGAAACATTTTTATTCTAGATTAATTTAGCGGAATTTTGCATAGCTGTTAAATACTAAGAGATAACCAAAGGTTTACAATGAAAAACTTCTAGATATCGTTAAAACACACAATTTATATTAGATACATTTTTTTCGTGGAGTTGACCGTTTTTGAGATATTCTTGTTATCAGTTTCAGCTTCAAAATACTCATCTATACTTTTCTCTTATGAGAATTTGTCAACTCCTATGCATACAAACAAAGTTTCTTCAATCACATAGTAACCAATTATTATAATATACTATCAATTTAGACTGTGGTGCCCTCTCCACTTATAAGAAACCAAATAATAAAACCCTTTCTGCAACTTTTTTCTGGATTAGCATTATATAAATAGAAGAATAAACATTTTAACAATAATTTATTGTAGAAATGTAGAGAAAGTCATGTGAGTGGAACACACTAGATACAAGGAGTGCGTGTTTTGTGGCACCTGAATCGAAGGAGGTCCGTGTGAACTGATATACCGAACTTGATATTTAAGTTCAGTACCTTACAAGGTTGCGATCCGGACATTTTCAAAATAAGTTCTTCTATTCCAAACAAAACTTTACCTGGATAATGTAAATTTTTGGTTTTTTCAGGAACGCCTCCAATAGTTTTTTTTATTAAATACTCTGTATTTAAACAATTTTCACAAAAAATAAAATGTATTATGTACTATTTTTACATTGACAAACATTGATAGACAAAAGCGTCTTGCACGAAACATTTAGATCGCTTACAACCCACAATTTATTCCCAATCATGTTTTTATTATATCCATTTCAGAGATATACGTTATTATGATCGTATTGAACAGAAACTAGAGGAGATATTTCCCTAGCTTAGCTGTCCAATCGGTTTCTAGACATGGCATGAAAACGATCACAATCTTAGGCCTGCTTATATCGAGCATTTTAACATTTGACTATCGATTCTGTTTTCTCGATCCGGCTTGTTTCTAGAACGAAATGTGTGATAAAAGTTATGCAAAGATTTATCTCGATTAACAGGAATTAGGAGCATATAGGTACTTTGGTAAACATAGCTTCAGAAGCTATATGAAAATGCATTAGAGTGGCGGAAGAAAGTAATGTATATGCAATTCATTTATTTTAATTTCTCAGTTTGGATTTATTTTTAATGAATCTCCACAATAACGTTTTAAAATATTTTTTCCAAGGAATCAGCATTGATACGACGCGCTTAGTATTTTGCTGTTTCTAATTGTTCGAATAGCTCTACGAGCTCACACAGCAGGATTTTAACCCCACATTATTGTCGCTGTTACGTTACTCAAGTAGATAAATTCTAGGTGGACCTAACTTGGATACATTTTTATTCTACTCCTGTCAACTGTTGTTTAAGGGGAGTCGAAATGCCCATGTTATCTCAGTCGCTATGTAACATAATGAGCTACATTTTTGAAAGTATATACAGCAATACCCTTACTGATGATTGGTGAAAAATACAATACTTCTCTTCATTATTAGGAAAGATATTATTTTTTTAAAAAAGCTCTTAAATTGTTTTTCAAAACGTTGATTTTTAAATTTAAAACAATAACTAATATATATATAATACTTTTCGTTAAAATAAAACCTATTTACGTACATATATGTGGTAAAAATGTCAGCCCCTAGTGTGAATTAGTTTCTGAGATAATGGGGCATTTGTATAGAAAACTTTACTTCTTCAGAAACTGCCTTTCAAACATAACATTAAAAAATCTGATGTGTTCCATTCACAATGACTTTCTCTACATCTCTGCAACAAAGTATTGTTAAAAAGCTTATACTTTTATTTGCTTGAAGCTAATCGAGAAAAAAACGTTCCATGTAAAGGGTAGTTGGGGGCGGGGGATTTTCACGAAAGTCTTCGTGTCACATCCTTGGAAGAAACCAAACTTAAATACCAGGTTTGGTATTTTGCCGACTTTTCGTTCATGGACACACGGACACACACGGACCTTTTTCTGAAAATACTTTTTTTGAATACAGAGGACCCTAAAACATATATTTTCGGTGAAATCTCGGTATCGAATTTTTTGGTGGAGTGCAATAGCTTCTCTATACATTATGTACATAGTACGTGTAGAGAAAGTAAAAATACGGTAACCTAAGTTTCCAAACACAACTTTGCAGTACCTTCTCACACGAAGGTAATATGAGCGGGATGCCAATGCTGCGAATAGCTAAAGTAAGTAGCAGAATAAAAATAATATTTCTTCGCTAACACTGATTTTACAAAGCTATTGATGTTTTAGCAAGTGAGTGGACCAGAATGTTTTCAAAACTATTAAAGAGGATTATTTCTTAAATATTTTTAAACTATTAACAATTAGAGTATCTCTATGTATGTTATTCGAAAATGAGCGGGAGATTCCAAATATTCATATCCAACTGAAACATGAAAATGGAAAAAAATTACAAAAATCCCATTAAAGGGTTTTATATTTTAAACTTTATCTCCTTTTTGTGACAGTCATGAATTAAGAGTGACACCAGTAGTATTTGGCATCAAAAAGCACTGTATGTTGTACTTAAAATAACAGAGAGAGGGAACAAAGAAGAGTGCCAGTTTTACAAGCACCGTGTGACACGAAGTAGAGCAGAGAATCGTTTCTCGCTTGTTTTTTTTTACTACCTCCAGGGTGTGCAACCTTATGTTGAATACGTTATAGACAGGCTTTTGTTTGTGATTGTGCAACGCGAGCGAGGCTGTGCTAACAATTGGCGTACCTGCCTCGCCGCCAACTTAACTTGCTGAGCGACAAACTTGCGACACAATAGATATGAAGAACATTGTGTAGCCCATTCAGGCCTTTTCCTTCAGAATATCGAACTAGGGTCCGCACAAAGCCCAAGTTGAAACTTCCCTGCGAGCCAACACAAGATAACTCACTAAAGATTCAACTTCCAAAATATTAACATTGTTAGAAATCAAACGCTAAGCGAAAAACGATCCTATGATAGATGAATTATCCTTTAAACATTTATAAAAGGATTATTCCTCTATCTGGTCAATACCCTTCTCCATAAATACAAGGTTACTATAAAAGAAATAGACACGTTTAACTTCTTGTAAAACAACTGCTAGCGATTGCAATATCATTCTTTCGGTGCTAAAGTTTAATTTGTGCTGTTGGTATTGCTTATTTTGTTTGTTGTTACTGAAGCTACAATGGCGGCAAATCCTGTGAGAAAAGCATATTGCGTGTAGGAATTTGCTAAAACACAATCAAAAACTGTTGTCTAACAACTTTTAGAACTCGTTTAGAAAAAAAAAAAAAAAAAAAAAATACGTCTTTCATTACTTTCTCTAGCTGTTCCGTAAATAAACTTCTTGCAATAGACTATTCTTCTTTATACACAATACTAATCGAGATACGCATTAACAAAATGTTTTTACTTAATTCCTTATAAGTGGAAAGGAACTAAGGAAATTCACTAGGCTAAAGTGATAGTCAAATGTTTTAAAAGCTGTGGTTATGCGATTGTCATCGGAAATCGCTTCTTTACTTGGCCAGGAGTAGGGGGAGAAAAAAAAAACAACAAAAAACAGAGACTTCTACTCTAAGAAAAGTGTAAGTATTTTACAACTCAAACCAATAACAAGGAGTGGTCGAGTGGTCAGCGAGCTGACTTCTCACCCGGAGGTCCTGGGTCGATTCCGGCTGGGGCGAGGAATTTTTCTTTAGCCAGAATTATTCCCTATCCCCCACAAAGTCTGGAAATATGTATGTGTTTGAGAAAAAATAAACTGAATTAAACCAAAACGTAAAAGAACCTACAGACAACCAGTTGTTACAACTGCTAAGCCCCCGATATGATCTTAAATGTTAAAGGGGGCTATATACAAGAAACAATAAAAAATAAAAAAAACAGGGAATATCTCGGAAACGGTTACCTCCACGCGTATTTTGACGGAATTTACAGTTTCTGTGCAGTAAGTTTTTGTCTAAATGTTACGGTTTAGCAGTTAAGCAACATTCGTCAAAATTCATCCAGAATAAAGAGGTCTTTAGAGGCTATTCCCAGAAAATTTAAGGTATATATTTTTTTATCATAAAACTATTTTTTTAGTCTGAAATAAGCAACGCCACAGATGTGCGAGTAGAACGGAGAAACGCTTTACTTCCGTAAGCGACTTGAATATGTAACTCACGTTAAGTCACTCAGCTGCTTGTGGAGATTAACTAGCCACCTGGAGAGACTTCCGAGGGTTCTCTGGCACACGATAGAGAATATCCCCCACAGCTAAGTAATGCAGACGATAATTATATTTTGTTCTCACCAGTCAACTACAATCACCCCTATCTCTTCTAAACAAATGGTTAACCACTTGGCGTATTGTATTAAACAACGATAAAATCCAATGTAAAATATTCTCGCTAAGATCCTCCTTCATTATCCCTTTAAGTACACAACTTCATTGGCTTCCTTCAGAAACCGCAATTAAGCATTTTGGTCTATTACTTCACACCAAACTAAACTGGATTGCGCACATATCACAAAAATCTAATGTGTTACATTCACATGCAGCGGCGGCTGCTGTATAGGAGCACAAGAGCACGTGAACCTCCAGTATTTCTTAATGGATCTTCTTTTTCTCTTTCAGGAAACATTTAATAAAATGCGCTATCCGGTGCCACTTGTTTAAGTATACCGCACTCTGCTCTTCAGATTGAACACAGCCGAGAACCTGAGTATGTGGCAACAACGCTTGTAGCACAGGCCTCGTGTATTACTAATGTTTAGCAGCTCTGCGCTTGCGCGGCCAACAAAACACCTTGGAATTTTACAGCCAGAAATGAGCATATTGCAATCGTGCACTTTAGTTCTCATTAACATCACCAGTGTTCTGTTTATTATCGGGAGGTGCTGCTGTCTTTGAGATATAGCTGAAACTATCCGGAAATGCAACTGCATTTGATGAGGCGCTATTTTTCTTAATAATTTGCAGTTTATGCAAGAGCTTGCTTAAGACTAGCGTGTGCTGCAGTTTTACTAATTTATTTCTGGTATAATGTGATTAATTTACTGTGACAATACTTAATGAATTAACAGGTGAGACTAGTGTGGGTTTTCTAACATGTTTTAAACATAGCTTATTATTTTAACAACAATGTTCTCTGTGTTGAGCAAGTGACCTCGTGGATCTCAATTCTTGTGACTTTTCAAAGGTAGCCATGAATTCGGTGGGCTCGATATTAAGAAGCCATGAAAAACTTACATATGAGGAACAAATAGAAATAAAACGACTGGGACGTCCACAGCCCGATTTGGTAGTTAAGCATGTGACAAAAACTCAAAAGCGGGACTATAGACGTAAATTTAATAACAATGTATACGCAACAGACAAATGGCTTTGCGGTTGCAGTATCAGAAACTCGCTGTTTTGCTTTCCTTGTCTTATGTTTAGCTCCAATGTGACGAGTAACTGGACAAGAGTAGGATGTGCCGACCTGGTGCATCTCAGTGAAAAGATAAAAAGCATGAGAATTCACGTGCACATAAGAACGCATGTATTCGACTCGCCATGCTTGGTCGTGTGAATATCAGCACTCAACCAGACAGCGCTTACAGGCAGTCGGTAAAGAGACACAACGAGCAAGTTGACAAAAATAGGTACATTCTCTCTAGGCTAATTGATTGCGTAAAATGTTGTGGAGCATTTGAACTAGCTCTACGCGGTCATGATGAGCGGGAGAATTCTGAAAATCCCGGGTTTCGTGGGCTTGTTAATTTTGTAAGCTCTATTGACATAGCAATGCAAGAACACTTAGAAAATGCAACCCTTTCAAAGGTACTTCAAAGACGGTGCAGAATGACATTCTCGACTGCATGCTTGCGGTCTGCAGGGAAATTATATCAGAAGAAATAAAGGTAGCTCATTACTTAGCAGTCATGGCCGATGAAACAACGGATGTGTCTACTCAGCAACAACTCGCTATTGTGTACAGATACGAGATGCAAGGGTCGGCTGTTGAGCGTTTTTGGGGTGTTTTCAATCCTGTTGCCCAAGATGCTGATGCTATATCTGGGGTAATAAACACTTCATTGCTAGAGCTTATAGGAGAGCAGAAACATAAATTAATAGGTCAATGTTACGATGGTGCAGCTGTTATGAGCGGCAGTGCAAGTGGAATTCAGGCGAGAATACGAGCTATGTACCCTCATGCATATTATATACACTGTTACGCCCATCAATGCAATTTGGTTCTGCAGAAGGCTGCTGCCATAAACAGCTCATCCAGGATTTTATTTTCAACACTATCAGGATTTCCTGCATTTTTTTCAAGATCTTGTCTAAGAACCAAAATACTTGACAGAATTGTGCAAAACAGAGTTCCGAGGCTAGCAGCTACACGCTGGATTTGCAACATTCCTTCAGTGAATGTTGTGTATGAAAATAAAGAACGTCTCATCCAGTGTCTAGAGGAAATAAGTCTGCTTGATAATATTGATGACAAAACAAGACGTGAGTCAAGCGGCCTCTTAGCAGCTTAGGAGGATTCTGCATTCACCTTCTGGTTGGAATTCTTTCATAGAATAATGCCTCAGGCGAGCTCTTATTTAAAGTACTGCAACACAGACAAATCGATGCTGTAAAAGCAAAACGCTACTTAGATCGGTTCTCGTCTGCTGTGCAGGAAATTAGAGACACTACACTTAACAGATGTGAAGTTTCCGAAAATCGAAAGAGAAAGAGGCAAGAAAATCGAGTGGCAGAAGGAAAGGAAGTGTGCGACGCGATACTTAGTCACGTAAATGACAGATTTTCATTTACCGATCATTTAGTGGCTTCGAGGCTAGTTGATGTCGCTTCTTTCCAGACATTCTCCAAAGATTTTCATTTACCGATCATTTAGTGGCTTCGAGGCTAGTTGATGTCGCTTCTTTCCAGACATTCTCCGAAGATTTTCATTTACCGATCATTTAGTGGCTTCGAGCCTAGTTGATGTCTCTTCTTTCCAGACATTCTCCGAAGATTTTCATTTACCGATCATTTAGTGGCTTCGAGGCTAGTTGATGTCTCTTCTTTCCAGACATTCTCCGAAGATTTTCA